>CAMQGK010000229.1:2405000-2957500 GCA_947000775.1 Pterois miles
GATGGCTATGTGTGACGCCTTTTAGGCCGGTAATATGCGACAGTAAACTGTGTTCATCCCACTGTTATAATGACATGTAATGAGAGAACTGTTCAGAAGAAGGAAACCTTAAAACAGCAGGACCACAGGAAAAGCTTAGAGACGTGACAGAAATGTTGCTGAGCATGTAGGGCAGGCAGTTGACTCTGTTTAGGAGAATAAACGGGAAAGTGGGGTCTGTGGGGCGACAGCGCTACGACGACCAGGACTCCCCGTCCACACTGTCGCTGCCGCTGACAGCTGTACGTGAGCATGTCGGTTCAGGATTATAACAGAGGAGAACACAGGTAACACTGGTGCTTGTGGTATTTAATGTCTTACTAACTCTGTCTTTCAACGGTCTGAATGAGATGATTTTGATTAGAGTCTGTTTAGTGAATCAGCTTAATTTGGTTGACTGCTTCATGTTTACTCTAAATGATGTACTATATTTCTATATCTGAAAGGAGCGAGTTCCACCTCTGTGACCAGCTGGGATATCTGCCTCCACTTTGCTGATCTGCTCAGTTTAAGCTTTGACGGAGACTAATACAGACCTAAATGTTATCTTTTTGTCTGACATTTTAGCCTGAAACACTGGCGTCTGTGGAGTTACCGCTTCATTTCATTGATTTATATATATAATATGTATAATATTATGTATAATAAGTGTTCAACACCAACCTGCTCCGAAGGCGAAGAAGAAGCTCTTGTCAGGGTGCTCCTCTAGCAGTGCCTTGACCCTCTTTCCCATCCTCTCATTCCTCTTGTAGATGAGTTCCTGTCGAAAGTAGCTGTCTATTTCCTGGGCGGTCACCTGCTCGCTGGGTGGCAGCGTCACATTGTTGAAGTTAGGGACCTGGAGGGATCAGGAGTGATGGTTCAGTCAAGCCACGGAGGTGCAAACGAGTAGAGATTTCTTTAGCTTGGCATTTTCCAGCAGTTTCATTCAATTTTCACAGAGAAAACTTCAAAATGTGTGTTTGAACTGACCAAGGTGCATGGGGATAGTTAGGAGGAAGAATAACAAATAATAAATAATAACAACAAATAACAGAGAGAAAGACATGGCAGTGGCGATGGAGGGAGGAACAGAAGAACGAGGAGCTAGTGGGGGGGGGGGGGGGTTAGGAGGACGAGTGGGGGGCAAAGGTCAGTCAGGGGGTTAGGGGTGAAGGTAGGAGGTTAGGGGTCATGTCACCGGGACACTCCAAGAGGTCAATGGGTCAATGTGACTCTTGGCTTATTAACTAGAGGGAAAGTAGTTAAACCCCACTGCTACATAAGGAACTATAAGATAAGATAAGATGAGATAAGATAAGATAAGACTGACCTGTGAGGTGTCATGATTGAAGATGATGGAGTTGAGATCTCCACAGTTGTAGTGTCTGATGAGGTCTTCGGTGGTGTATGGGACCTGCAGGCTTCCCGCCCTTAAAGACTCCTGTTGTAATAACGTCTGGTTCAGGGCGAAGATCACCTAGAACGAGACAATGACACCGGTTTATTTTTACACTCTGATGGAAGACCCAAAAGCTCTCTGGCCTCATGTACTGACTCAGCAAGAGCCAATAAATGCATGTGCATGTAAATTAATAAAGATACAGGGTTCATGCATGGCTTTGCTCATGATCACCTGTTTCACCTTGAAAAAGTATAAAATCTGAATATATTCATTCATATTGAAGAACGTCCTTGAGTATAATATTAATCAAGTGATGTAAAACTACTCCAGGAAGTAATGTTGCTGATGTTTCAGGCTCTGAAGGAGGGTTACAGATGGAAGCTGTGACACTGAGTGACAGCAAACAAATTTAAAAAAAAGGTTCAATTAAAAAAGTATAAGATTTCTTTTGTCTGTTACAGCCGTTCACAGAAATGCCAACATACCCAAACAAGACCAACGGCCAACAGCTACGTGAGGCTTAAACTTAAAACTAGATCTTGGTTTGGTGTGGTGGGAAAATCTGCTCTTAATTAGCACTAAAACTACAGCTGAGGCTGACGGGAACGATGCTTGTTTTGCAGCTATCTGATCATAGTTTATAGAAAATGTCCTGTTGACGATGCTGGCATCAAAATTTTAATTATTTAGGGTTCTTCCTGAGGGGAGCATGAATGCAGGGAATTCCATCACAATCCATCCGATATTTTTGCTGCCGTGATTGAATGTTGTCATCTATAAAAACAGGTTTGAATCTCAATGTGACTTCCTAGTTAAATAACCGTGTGGTGGAGGATTAATCATCTGGGGGACCAGGAGAGTCTGTACGTAATCTCAATCCAGTATTGAGATATTTCAGTCTGGACCAAAGTGGCGGGCCGACCAAGTGACCAATCAACCAACAAACATTGCCCAACATATCCTCCTACAATGACTCGTATGATATCGTAATGAAAGTAAGTTAATTTTTGTGCGTTTTCCTGCATGTTACATGTCAAAATGAATCAGTTAGGTTTAAGTAAAGATCATGTTTGGGTTAAAGTAACAACAGTAACTTGGCATTACTTAAGTACAGAAGTTACATGACTCTCATCAGGACACAAACATCGGCCTCCTGGGCGAGAGTCTGGTGATTTTTTGGCCCATCCGTCGACTTCCTCCCTACACTGCATCTGTCGCTCTTTATACTTCCTGGTTTGCAGTTATGTGGATTACAAATGGACTTTGTGGAATATATGTGATAACGTGAGATTGGCTGGAGAATCGGAGCAGCAGGGGCGGTACTGCATTCGCTTTACCGCACCGTTGTGACGAAAAGAGAGCTGAGTCGGAAGGCAAAGCTCTCGATCTACCGGTCAGTCTTCATTCCTACTCTCACCTCTGGTCCTGAGGGCTGGATCAGGACCCAAAGAACTAGACTGCAAGTACAAGCGGCCGAAATGTGTTTTCGAACGAGGGTTGCTGGCGTCTCCTTTAGAGATAGGGTGAGAAGCTCAGCCATCTGTGAGGGACTCTGAGTAGAGCTGCTGCTCCTTTGCCTTGAAAGGAGCCAGTTGAGGTGGTTCATCTGGTAAGGATGCCCCACTGTAGGGCGCCTCCCTAGGGAGGTGTTCCAGGCACGACCAGCTGGGAGGAGGCCCAGGGGAAGACCCAGGACAAGGTAGAGAGATTATATCTCCACACTGGCCTGGGAACGCCTCGGGATCCCCCAGTCAGAGCTGGTTAATGTGGCCCAGGAAAGGGAAGTTTGGGGTCCCTGCTGGAGCTGTTGGCCCTACGACCTGACCAGCATAAGAGGTTGAAGATGAGTGAGCGATGATATACGGGATTTACAGTGCTTTACGTTTCGTAGGTACAGCTACAAACGGTGTATGAATACAGCCTGCACTGCTACAGAGCCAGGCTAAAATCCACCCAAATATATTTTATTCCACCTTGCTGAGTGACAGAAACCCAGACAGGTGAGTAAACTCTTTAGATTTACTGATCCAACTATTATAGTGAAGGAGACAGTTTGAGTTTTTCCTGCCAAAACCCTCCACGCTCTGCTGCAGAGATTCAGCTTTTGTGTGAGCGTGAAATCAGCCAGTGTTTGGCGAGAGGGCCCTGGTGAGCCTGCCGCCTCTGATCAGCGCCGCAAGGACACACATATGCATACATGCACACGAATACACGCTCTGCACACAGAAACCACGCCACTCGCCTCGGCCCATGCTCGCCGTCTGATGTATCACACACACTAACACACACACCTTTCACCCTGTGAGCCATTGATCTCCAGTCCCATAAAAGAGGAAAGTTTGTATGGCTTATTTGTTTCTCAATGGGAGCAATCAGTCAGAGTGAAGATGTGTTTTGTCAGCTGTGGAACTATGTAAATGTGTCTACAGTACGTCGGTGTGTTTTCACGACTCAGTGTGCATGTGTCTGTGTGTGTGTATGTGCTCTCAGATCTCAGATGAGTTGTGTATTGTTATGCATACCCGTACGCCAACCAGGCCGACCCAAGCGGCTGAGTTTTGTTTTCACATTCTGTTTTCCGAGGTGCTCCGATGACACTTTTCTGTGTCGGCCGGCTCATTGTGGGAGCCTCGGTGTAGCAGAGGAGTGGAGGAGAGGAGGGCAGCCTGGAGCAGATGCCTTCTTGTCAGGGGACAAAGAACCCCTCCGTCAGCCTCTCTTCTCCTCTCCCCTTCGCTCCCTCCAGCTTTCATCGGGCCGCGCATCAAAGTGGCGCTCTGCATATGAAAAGGACTCCGTCTTTATGCCACGCAAATTAGCCTATCGCCGCCCCTCCCCGACTCGTTTCACAAAAAACACCCTCACATCTGTGCCACGTCCGTGAAGGAAGGCCCTCATCTGCAGGGTCTCCCCTCTTTCTCAGCCTCCCTCTTCTCCTCTTTCTCCGCTCGCCGTGCCTTTCAGCCCCTTAAATTATGGCTGTGAAGGGAGGAGGAGGAGGTGGAGGAGGAGGGAGGGGGGAGGATCACTCATAGCCAGATAAAAAGAAAGAGTTTACCAAAAAAAGGGGGGGAGGGGAGTTAATGGATGGAAAGAGATAGACTGGAGGAAAATGCAAGTGAGAAAGTGAAGAAGGATACAAAAAACAGGAGCGGAGTGAAAGAAAGAAAAAGCTAATGAATGATTTCTTTCTCTCCTCTGTGATCCTCCTCTTCTGTTAGTGCACTGTGGGTCAGCGGGTGCATTTTCCCACTCAGCTCCTTTCATCAGGTCCCCCTGTTTCTTCTTCTTCTTCTTCTCCGCCGCTACACAGACACACCCCTCGCTGATATCAAAGCAAGCGGAGCCAATGAAAGTCAATAATTGTCCTTTGTCATGGAAATGTCGCCTCTTGTTGAGCTGAGTGGGGTGGGTGTGTGCATCCAGAGCAAACATCATCACAGTCAGATTCCCACATGTGGAGATCTGGAGTGTTCGGCGGCTCGGCTGAAACAATCCTCGCTGCTCTCGCTGCTCTCGCTCTGCAGCGCGTTGGCTTAGTTTGGGATTTGCAAGAAAAGTAGCGGCAGCACTTAGTGGAGTATCTTTGAGGAGAGGCTCCATTAATTAGATCGCCGTCCAACAGTCGGTCATTAGTCTGCTGAGAACTGTAATACCAGCTAATCTACTGTACGCACTAGAGCCGGATATCAGTTCACCATCATTAGAAACGAGACTAAACAAGCAAGCACAGCACAGCCACAGCCGCGATGCAGCTCACCGAGTCGATCACTTCAATCATCACTTGAACATGTGAAAATGTGAATATTCAATCTGTAATGATGTAGTCAAATTATTTCAGTCTGACAACATAAATGAATTTTTCTACTCCGAGTCTGTCCGAGTCACTGGCTCATCGTCCAGCTGGCATTCCGAGTCTGTCCGAGTCACTGGCTCATCGCCCAGCTGGCATTTATTTGGATTTGTATAATTAAATTTGTCTCTCTCTAACTAGAATCACAATTAAGGGATGAACTTTTTTTACAATTTTATTCAATTTTCATTTTCTTATTTTAATAAATTTATTTGAATGTTTATATGTACAATTTTCATTTTGTTTATTTAGACATATTTTAATGGATGTATTCTCTCTCTATCTCCATTTTTGTCATTCTCAAAATATCGTGTTGTGTAGCTTTTCACAACTGTTGTGGTGCCCTTTTTGAATTATATATGCACCAATAGTGCTGATTATTATTATTTATTTCCATTTACTTGTTTTAATTTATTCATTTCAATTTATGTATCACGCTGCTTTCACACACTTCGGTTCCATCGGCAGCGTATTTCAACCTTAACACTGCCGTCTCACTCAGCACAGACATAACAAGTTGAGATAAGATAACTTTGGCATTTAATCTCAATGTGTCAGCAACACATTTTGTCTGTATATGAAAGTATAGTGTGTGTAAACTGCATGTGAGGTCCTGTCACAGTATGAATCTGCTGCCATGTGAGCAGCTTGTAAACACCAAGATAAACTCCTTGTAAGGTCAAGCCTCTGGCTAATTGATGTTATTCTGACTGTAAGTGCTGGAGCTGCAGAGTGTTTCACTAACCTCCAATTTTATATTGATCAGAAACTAAGAGGAGCATGTGTTAGCCTCGTCCTGCGCTTGGTGAGTTTCTTCTTGTGTTTCTGACTGATTGGAAGTGTGTGTGAGCAGAAACAAGTGTAGCCTGTCCACACACACACACACACACACACACACACACACACACACACACACACGCACAATGAGCCTTGGCCATCTCCCAAGTACAAATGAAGACCTCCAACAGCTCCTCTGTTTCCTCCTGACTCCCAGATGTTATCGGAGTAACACAGCTCTCTCTCTGTCACATCGAGGGGTAAAACACACACAGAGAGGGAAGTGATTCAGTCGTGATTTCGTGATTTCAGTCGTGATTTCTACCAGACATCAGCAGCGAAAGATACTCAACCAGTAAGAGAGTAGGGAATGATAGACAGAAAGCAAGAGAGATAATGCTGTTATCAGTGAAATCTCAGAGGAGGAGACCACGAACAGACGCAGATCGGGATTCTGAGCTACTTATGAGTGATGCTATCAGTGAAATGTTAGTCGGAGCAGTCGGCCTTAAAACGGGAGCACAGGAGCACTGAGAGTCCTCAGGTAGTCCCACATTTACACACCAACGCCTGGTTATACGGCTGCAGGAAGTAAGTTGTCCTGTCGTTTCCTCTTCCAGACACGGCGGGGTTAAGGGTCTGACTTCAGGGCTGAGAGTTGAAAATACCACATGGGACCCAAGAAATGACATTTAAGTTTCTTAAAGTTTGCAAAGGTTTCAAATCGATAATGTTGTGATTATGATTTTGCTTAATTTAACTGGCAAAAAACAGCCCTGTCTAATAAAAATGATTACTATTGTACCACAAATACATTTGTAAGTAGTCGTACAACAAGCGACGCACACAGCAGGTGACTATACAGAGGGACCGTTAATGATACTGTTGTTATGTTATATGTTACTTGGAATACTAACGTTATTGAGATACTGGTATAATCAATAATAAAAAGGTATAATAATAATAACAAGAATAACAAGCGAGAAAATGTACTACTTGTAATGGATGAGTCAAAACACACAGACTTTTCCTTTCTGGAGACTTCTGTTCATGCCCATGTAAAACACTAAAACACTTTCATTTTAAGCCAAACCATGATGTGTTTTTACTAAACCTAACCCAGGAGTTTTGCTGCCTAAAGCTTATGGAGTAGTGCTGCTGATAACGTTAACCACATGTTTAAAATGCTTTAAAACTGTGACCGTGATCCACAATAAAACAGGTTTTCTTCTGAACATAATTGAGCAGGGATTTTAGTTAATGGCAATAACTATATTTGTATATCACTTTACAAAAACAAAGAAGAAAAGATAAAAGTGATTCTAAGAAGAGGTTTACAGGACGATACTGAGAAGCTCCACAGATGAGGGACCTGGACAGCAAAAGCCTGGTCACCTTTAGTGTCAAACTTTGGATCTTGGATCCAGTTGTTCGGCCCTGCCGAGGGTCCCTCCATTCGAGGCTTTAAAAAACAAACACTGGTACGGGAACGTGAGTTCGTAGGAAAAACTATCGAATCAAAGAAAAATATTACCAGCCTGGCATTCAATGCAGATGTATTTCACTTGGCAGTTTTCATACTGTGTGTTAAGGATAGGAGGAATCCGGATATGTTCAGTACCCAGCACTAATCTCTTCCTGTTCCTCCTTGTTTAGTGTTATGGCAGGTAGGAAACAATGACTGAGGTATTACCAAGCCCCCAGAGAGAGCGCCGGTCGTTGATGCCAGTGTTAGTAGTGGTCAGACAGTACTACAAATTACATGTCCACCACGTGAGCCCAAAAAGACTTTTCCCATAGATTTACATTAGCAAAGAGACGCCTGTAACTCAGTGGATATTTTTCTTTTGAGGAGAATCAACTGTCCAGTACGAAACACTAATAGTCCTTATCTAAATCATTAGGTCCTAATATTTGTAAAACGCACTAATAGCTGAATCCAGAGTTATTTTCCGTCCTCCATTCATGTGAATGAGACCCAGACTGAGGCTGGACACCGTGACGACAGCGTGACGGCTCTGATCTGTGAGCGAGCCATGTGACCGTACGCTACTGCGCCTACTCTACGGGCCCAGTGGATCTGGAAGACCGCCGGAAGATCCGGGTACTTTTCCAGTCGGAAGTCAAGCTATTTTGGTTTCATGCTCCACTGAGCAACTTCCATATGAATGAACGGGGCCCCACCTCCACTGCTGGATCCAGTTCTCTTAATACAGCATTCCCGTCTCTGTTCTGGAAAAGATGACCACTTTTGAGAGATTTTCTGGCTGTTGACATTGTCAGAAAACTGCACAAGTAAAATGACATTAAATACTACACCTGCTGAGGCAAGGTCTACAGCAGCTCCTGGTCTGAACAAACAGACAAACAGCGAAGAAGCTGCTTATGCTGCACAAGCGGTTTGACAAGTTTTTATAAAGTCTGACTGTTTTCTTTCAGGGGAGAAACAAAAACTTGTGTAACTCCTGTGAATCTGAGCTGATCCTCTGAAAGAAGTGAGCTGAAAAATCTTTCATTCACCTTTAAAGCCCACAAACGGAGAATGAAAAGACAGCTCTGGTGGAGTATTCACACACAGCTGAAGCAGGAGGACTAAATATATCCACATTTATAAAGAAATGACTGTCAAGAGAAGCTAATGGGTACTGCAGCTGCAACAAATGGTCACAGCTTCATTCAGCAGGTATTCACCGACTTTCCCCATTCACACACACACACACACACACACACACACACACACACACACACACACACACATAAATCTTTCACCACTGCACAAGTGCGCTTTCACTTTCTGGCTGAAAACCCACCGTTTAACACACACACACACACACACACACACACACACACACACACACACACACACACACACACACACACACACACACACACACACACACACCTGTCACTTTGAGTTATCAGTATTGTTTTTACGTCCTCTCCTCTCCTCCATCTCCCTCTTTTCTTCCCCTCCACTCCCTCCTTCTCTCTCCCCCCTTTGAGCACTGTTACTTTTCTCAGTCCTCCATTCATCCTCCCATCATTTCATCCCTCCGTTCTTCTCCTCTTTGATCCTGTACATTCCCTCCCTCCCTCTCCTCGTCCTGAGCCTCCTTCCATCCCTCTCTCCCTCCCTCTCTCCCTCCCTCTCTCCCTCCTTTGATCCCATACATCCCCTCTATCAGCCAGGTCTTTAAAGATTTGACCCCTACATTCCTCAGGTCACTCATGACCTCCTCCGCCGTGCGTGTTTTCGTGCATGTCGGTGCGTATACACCTGTACGAGATTAGGGCTTTTCTCTGCCTGTGTGTATGTCCATGAATGCTCCTGTGCACGTAGAAATCAGCATGTTTAAATGCTTCATCACTGTGGATTATCGCAGCCTCTGCAGAGCTCACAGCAGAGCTTTGAAGTTCACGTTATTCATTTTCAAATGCGAGACAACAGAAAGGAAATATGGGGCCTGTGTTTCCTACGCCGGAGAGGACGGAGCACAAAAAGACACAAAGAACGAGGATGATTTCATCGCCGAGCCACAGAGAAAAATCTGCAGGCCGATACATCTTTGACAATAATGATGACCGTAAATTGTTTCCCTCCTTCTTTCTGAAAGGAAAACCCACCCTCCGCCGGTGTAATTGATATATCCGATTCCTTTTGATCATGAACAGTCCAATCAATGAATGAACAGCTCTCACAGAGCCAGACAGCTGCACACACTAAGTTTCTTTCTCTGCAAAATGTACATGTAAAAAAAAAAAAAGGGGGGTTTCACAAGACGGGATGGGATCTATTTAAGGGTTTATCCTTAAATAAAGGACGTATTTTCAGCCCTACGATGGCTGCAACTAATGATTATTTTCATCGATTACTTCTGATAACTCAGTCAATCTATAAAATGTTAGAAAACACATTCCAGAGCTCAGCTGAGACAAGCAACATGACGCTGACGTCTTCATTTTGTTACACAAAGATGAATAATTGCTATGATTTAAAAAAATAATATTTAATTTGATTGACATATTTTACATAAAAAGTCTAACAGGGTGTGGCATCCACTGAACGCTCACATATGTGTGAACGATGTTTCACCGTGTCTGCAAGACACATTTCCCTCTGAAGACAGTGATGTTAAAGGAAAAAAAAATAATCGATTATTAGATTTATTGCTGATTAATTTTAGGTCAATGCACCAGCACGGTAACACTCACATTTATAGAAAATATTTAATAAACAGTCATTACTTAATAATGTAGTTATAAGCATCTATGGAGCCATTTTAGGTGTTTATTAAAGCACAAATACAGCTTCTATGAAATTACATTTTATATTATCACACGTACATTTTTGTCATTCATTACACATTTATTTAACAGCCTAAATGTTGACAAATATGTTCATAAATACTTATATCTGCTTATATTACAGTGTACAGATTTCAGACCTTGATAACAATATATATCATAATATAGCATGTTTTCTGGTTATTCAATACTCTATATGAAATAACCACATAGTTTTGTATAATCCTGTGTGAATTAAATAATTATGAACTCTCCTGTAAAATGATCCAACTTTCTGAGAAATCTGAAAGCGAATGTGTTTGTTATTATCAATTTAGAGGCCATAACTGTGTATCAGGATATCTTGATGTATGATTTCATCACAATATGATTTCACTGATAAATAAAAGGTGATCATGTTGAATTATCGCCCAGCCCCAGTTCAGCCCACGTCCTCTGAATGGTGAACGGGAGGCGAGATCTCTCACCGTGAACATCTGATCCAAGCAGATCACACTGACCGCCGTCGTACAAACCACATGGAAATACACTTCCTCTCTTTCTTTCTGTGTGTTCCCTCTGTTCTCTCCCTCCCTCCCTCCCTCCCTCTCCCTCTCTCTCTCTCTCCCTCAGCCTGTAAAAACATTCTTGTGGGGTACATTTACCTTGGTGCCCGGACGCAGCCAAATATTTAGGCTGTCACAGACAATCAGCTTCAAACCAAATGGCTGGAGGTCTGTGTGTGTGTGTGTGTGTGTGTGTGTGTGTGTGTGTGTGTGTGTGTGTGTGTGTGTGTGTGTGTGTGTGTGCTGATTGAAATGTCCACTCTGTGCCGCCTCACTACGCCCTAAACAAGCTGTACAACCAACACACCTTCAGACACACACATGCCAACACCACATGTACCATCTATCACGATAAAACACTGAATGAAAATCAAATGAAAACTGAGAGAAACAAAAGGTCGCTCCGATCCAGTGATCAGCCAATCAACTGACAGTAAATGAATGGAGAGATGAAGCCCCTCCCCTTCCGGTTTATGGCCATGGGACCGTTTTATCCCGTTTGAATCACACACGTTTGTCAGTTTAAAAGATAATTCTGAAAGTCAAGAAAGTCGCAGTTTGTTAGAAACTGTTGACGTATAAAGTCAGGACCAGACCAGCCAAGCGAGCAGCGCGTGGCGGTCGTGTTATCTGGTGTTACTTATTTCGCCGTCCATGTTAACAGGTTACAGCATGCTCAGCTCAGCTGCGTCTCTTCTAGAGATTCGAGGCCTCGCCTATTTCTGACGCCAGCCGTGCGGTTACAGCACAGTGGACCTGATCGTTTGACTGTATAATGACATCATATCACCTGCATTACATTCATATAATATAATCAATATAATACTACTCTCAATCAATACAACCAGCTGATTTTCAAGGTCTAAGGCTGACAAGATGTAAAATTTACTTCCCTCATAATCATATTTGAATGCAAATAGTGAGCTGCAGGAACGAGTCCTAAAACCCAGAAATGATTTAGCGTTTTGACACCTCTGGTTTCCTCGTCTGGACGTCAGTGGATTTTTTTTTGAATGGGTTGTTAGTTAGATGCCTGAAATGCAGTATGTGGTTCACACAAGCTGAAGAGATTTTAACGTTTTGTCCTACAACAGAAAATGTGTCAGAAAATATCCCACTTGTGAAGTTAAAAGATTTTACATGTCTTGTAAAAGGCAGTTAAAGACGACGACCAAACGTCATCATACCGACTCGTCTGCCTTTACAGCCTCGTTGTGTTTATACTAGCGTTCACGTGACCGTGGTGTAGTTTATTTATCGCCCTATGTTAACACTTCAAAAATCAGAAAAGTGGTGTTTATTTGTGAAGATTATCTTGCAGAACAAAACGTGTAAGTACCATAAACGTGTACAGAGCTTATTTTCAGCAGTAATCCCAAACCCACTGGAGGGAACCGATTCGCGTTGGCCTACAAATATAGGTCGTCCCTGTAGCGCTCTATACACACTATGGTGGCACCTGCCATCACTCAGGACCCAACTGGAGAGAGGAGTTCCTCTGTCTTTCTCTCTCCTTCTTCCTCTCTCTCTCTTATACATAGACAACCACAGAGCAGCCGGGCAGCCACTCAGCCCATCAGTCCTCTCAGAAACAACACAAGGGTCTTGAAAACACAGCGCGCCACAAGGAAAACAGCCATCAATCTCTACGACTTGTCTGTCGACTGAAGGAACGCTGTTAATCTTCAGGACGGCACGAGTCAAGAACAACACTGTCTTGTGCTGAGATTCAAACCAATGCAGCTGCGACCACTCAGCGTGGACACATGCTGACCGTCCCAGTATTCACATCGTGTGGGAGACAAGGAGTGCATGAGATCAAGATTATCCACATTCACGCAGTTTATAAAGTAGCCATGTTGCAACCACTTAGATTCGTCATCACCTGTCTCCAGTGTCGCTATATGTTCAGTGCATGTGTCTCTGCATCACACACACACTGAATATATAATCTGAGGCTCTATATTAATCCCTCAGCTGCCAATCTCCAGCAGAAAAACTGGATCAAGTCTTTTGGGAAGACTTCTCGTATGCTTCTTATTTCGGGACAAAGCACAAGTATACACTTAGTTTCTGCTGAGGTCAGACAGTTTGACCTCTTCAAGACTCTAAAGGTCACTAATGGACTCGGCTCTATTACTACGGTCACAAACAACATAGCTGAAACCACATCAGCCTCCACCCAGTGGAGGGAAAGAGTTCATTCATACTGTATTTATTCTGCCGTGCAAGTGAACGTGAAAGCCAGAAGCTTAGTATAGTAGAATGAATTATGTTAATAATTAACCATTTAACCAATAACTGACATTAAGTATTTTAACCAATAAACGCCAACAATTAAAGGGTTAAAAGAAATATTAATAATTAATTAAAAAGCTGAGAAAACCTCAGAGGAGCGGTTTGTGACTTTAAGGAGAAAAGCTGGTCCACCTTAAGAGAGAGTCGGCACAGATACAGGAAGTTGGCTCTGGACATTTATTCACCGACAAATAAACTGAACACACACCGTCTGCTACAGCTACGTTAACAGCTGTAACACCACCAACAAACACACACTCACCACCACACACACACACACACACACACACACACACACACACACACACACACACACACACACACACACACACACACACACACACACACACACACACACACACACACACACACACACACACACACACACACACGGTCTGTTGGAAACTCAAACTGGAGACAGTGAACGCAGCACCGCGGCTGCTACAGTAACTCTCCAGTGATATTTCAATAAAGTATATTTCAACACCTTAAAGCAACCACACTGATTTCATCTGTTTACTATTAGTATTAAAATATGTTTTTTTCTCTAAATATTCCTACTTTATTCCGAATGTTATTTTCCAGCAGTGGCCCTATACTGTTGTACATTTCCCAACACAGACATGGAGATGTGGAGAAAATGTTTGCTCCAACAGTCCAGTTTGCACATACACAAGATACAGTGAAGCACTGTCTTCAAAATAAAAGCCCTGCAGCACATACAGTAGATGTTCCATCACTGTTACAGCAGATGTAAATTTGGAAATAACCCCTCAAACAAATATATAAACCTTTTGCAGTATGTGTCCTTTATTTTAATTTATTAGGTCAGTGGGTGACTTGATGAGTTTAAGACAAGTGAAGTGCAGAGACTGGTTGCTGTGAATCTTTTCCACAAACTTGCAGGACGTTTAAACATTTCTGGGTTTTGTTGTCAAATCTGAAGGTTTTCTGAATGACCTCTAATAATGCAAAACGCAGAGAAAGGCAAAGATCAAATTATAAAAGGAAAATGAAAATTACATATATTGAACTTTGGTGATTTGTTTTTGTTTGTTTGTTTTCAGACATATTGAAGGATGAGATTGTTCTCTATGGTTGAGAAAATAATCTTACTTCTTCAGAAAATGAGAAAATTAAAGCAAAAAATGCATTAGCAAAAAACTGAAAAGAATCAGAAGTTTACATGGTTGTCACAGGACTGACAGTTTGAAAGGTGTTAAACTGTGTCTGTGTCGTATTATTAAATAATATTTGTTTCAGATTTCTTAAATGATTTAACTATAATTCAGGAGTCACAACATTATTGTGGTATTACTGAGGTGTACATTTACTACATTTACCTAAATACCTGTTCTGAACCGCTCTTTTAGGAAACTTAAAGACACCAGATCTCCTCCTGCACAGGATGATGGGTAAATATGTTGCTAAGACAACATGTTCTCAGCAACTTGACAACAAAAAAAGCGAACAGCAGCACCAGAAATAAATCTCCAACTTTTAACTGTGCAGGAGACAGATAGAAAGAGACAGCAGGAATCGAAAACCCACACTGCGCTATTTAGAAGTATCTGCAATTCCCTTAAACCGCTGGCCCGGACTCAGAACCAAAGCACCGCTGGCAAACCAAACCGGCCGAGCCGCACGCACACACACACACACACACACACACACATACCACATTAATATGCATGTAAACACGTTCTGTCAGCTTGCATCAATTTTTTTGTTCTAAACAAAAACACTAACTCAAACCACAATTCGCTCAACCTTTAACACTACCAGCCCACCACAGTTCAAACCCTAAACCTCATACGAGTCTGTCATGGAAAACAGGACCTACCATCCAAACCACGTGAGGAATGCATCCGTTTATTGTGGTGAAAGACTGATCAATAAAGGAGACAAAGGGGTTGAGAGAGATAAACAGGAAAAACAATATTTAGAGACAAAGGAAGGAAAGGCAGAAAATGACTGTGGGGAAGAGAAGGAGAGAGTGATAAAGAGGAGTATAGGTGGAGAGCTGGGAAGACAGAGAGAGATGGTTGTTGTTGTGCAGATGTCTGCCAGGACCCACAGCCTCACAACCACAGACTTCCAACAAAACATGAAAAGCATCCAAACATCATAAATGTGTTGGGAGTTCAGTTTTCAGTCCCTTAGCATTCACCGAGGATGGGACGCGCAGAAATATGTTCCTGTCATGAGGGATTATGACCCAAATACTTAACTGTCAAAGCTACACAAACTGTACAGGAAAAGAAGAGATTTCCACTAATTTTAGCTCTGAAGAGGAAGTGATGTGGAGAGAGACAATGAATGAAAGACACACTTAGAGTTACGGGGACAGACAGTGGTCAACGAATGCTGCATTTCCTCTGCAGGCAGCACAGTAATACTCAACTCGACTCGCTCCTTTTCATTTAGCAAAAGTTGTGGGAAGTACCTGGTACTGTTTATGGCTGAGACAGCTGAGCCGATACTGGAGGGCAGGACTCTGATTGGTCAGAGAGGATCATCACTAGTGTTAGGAAAAATGGGGAAGACCCCTCTCCTAACAATTCTTCCATGTGCCATCCTGGGTCTCCGGTCCATTTCAATGTCAACAAATAATTGCACTACATATTCTCCTTAATAACTAGAATCATCAAATGCATTACACTGGACATCCTGTGCCAACCCGCCATTTTTAAATAGCCAAGCTACCGTCAACAGCAACCAATGGATTTATTAACTACAGCATACAACTGACGAAGTGTAGACAGTCTTCTGTTTGGCTCATGATGAAAAGATTCGGCGAGTGCTGCGTTGAAGATGATGTCGACATTTCACACAGTAAGATAAGAAAGTACTTTATTGATTCCCAGGGGGGAAAGTCGGGAATATTCGATAAGGCGATTAGCTGAGCATCCCGCCTACACTGATGGGTCACTGGTACCAGTCAATCTTCGTTCCTACTACTTGACCAAAAGATCTAGATCGCAGGTACAAAGCAGCCGAAATGTTTTTTCCTCAGGAGGGTGGCTGGCGTCTCCCTTAGGAATAGGATGAGAAGCTCAGCCATCCGTGAGGGACTCGGAATAGAGCTGCTGCTCCTTTGGGTTTAAAGGAGCCAGAAACCTCCCTGGGCGCCTCCCTAGGGAGGTGTTCCAGGCAGGACCAGCTGGGAGGAGGCTCTGGGGAAGACCCAGGACTAGGTGGAGAGATTACATCTCCACACTGGCCCGGGAACGCCTCGGGATCCCCCAGTCAGAGCTGGTTAATGTGGCCCAGTAAAGGAGAGTCTGGGGTTCCTGCTGGAGCTGTTGGCCCGCGACCCGACCTGGATAAGAGGCTGATGATGAGTGAGTGAGTAGACCTGGTACCAAAAGTGGGTTGAGTGGAGTCAAGCCGAACCATGCAGAGGAAATGATGCATGAGTCATGAGTTTTCATCCTCTGGGGACCATGATTGTCATGGAAATCCTTCCCAGAGCTGTCTGGACATTTCACTTTAAACAAAAATGTCAGCCTCAAGGTGGTGCTAGAGGAAAAGTCAGCTCACCAAAGTCAGTGTGATTCACCCTCTGGGGACCATGAAGGTCAGTACTAAAGTGTATGGCAATCTATTTAAAAGAATAAGTTAAAAGAAAAAGATATTTCGGGACCAAAGTGGTGGACCCACCGACCGACCGACCGACCGACAGGTCGACGCTGCCGTCCCTAGAGAGGCGCTAGAAAACTTTAAAAGGTTCTCATGTCCAGAACAGTGTCCAAAGCTATGAAACACCAGGGTTGTAAAAACCTTTGTAAAGGGGCCGAAACATAGTCAGAAGACAGACACACGGAGTGAAACCGGGTGGTGAAATGAGCCGGGAGGCCAAACAGTGGCGTTGCTGTTGAGCTCTCACAGGTTTTATGATCTCAGCTACCGCAGTGCAGACAAACCCCCAAAACACAAACAGTGTTTGGGCAGAAACAACCCTGAAAACCGTCACACTGACTCTGGGTGGTGGGAGGAATCTGATACTCATGTTTATGTATGTGTTGGTCTGACGCGTGTTTAAAAGCATGTGTGCATACTGGATAATAGCAAACATAATCCTCTATGAGTTTATGCATGTGTGACTGTACAGACTGCACAGCTTCAGAAGAAAGGAAAAAGAAAGGAAACACAAGTGTCTCCATTAGAAGAGAGAACCATTATCTGCTACTTGCTTCATGGGAAACTTCAGACCACCACAGCTTTATACAACATTATGCCCTTTCTCTCCTTTACGGGTGCAAAGTTAGAGCAGCGGACCATCACATTCCCAGTTGTGTTCAGACCAATATCTGTCAGTCATCCAAGAGGCAACAACTATTAATCAAAATGAAATGTGTTCCACTGAAAAGATCTTATCGAGAAATCTAAAGCTGCAGCTACAGGTTGTTCGAGCTGGTGGCATATACTGGTATGTGGAGGATCTGGAACAATGACATGCATCGAGCAGGACAACTCAAAAATCAATTCTACATCCAGGCCACCTCACAACACCCTCGAGGAAAGACTAGCATATCTGACAACGTCAAAATGACATGCTCCCGATGCTTCTGGCACCATCATTCCTGATCCTGGACATCTGTTTCTGCTCCTTCCTGGCTGATCATAACATGCATGAAATGCTGTGACTGGTTGGGGTTCAAAGTGCAGTCGAAGAGGTCCCTCTGTAAAGTCAAGACAGGAATTTACACAAGTCACTGAGACCGTCTTATCTTAAATATAATGCAAGTGTTGTGGGGTCTGAAGCCAGTATTAAATATCAGTCACACCACAAGCTTGCTAACAGTCAGCAGCTTTGTTAGCTTGTTAGCTTTTATGGAACTGTTTCCACTCCAACAGGGTCATGTCTTGATGGTAACCCTGGATTTGCAAAACTGTCAAAAGGTTAAGTAATTACTTCGAATGGCAAAGGTTTTAAATAGGGGGTCCATCTAGACCATAATCTGTATTTAAGAAGTGGACATTGTTACCGGACATTACTGGATTGTGGACCACCGTTTTGAAGCCATGAGTTCGGCATTTGGCCATCGCCATCTTGGTTTGTGGCCGTCACCGTGTTGGATTTTTGGAACCAGAAGTGACACAAGTGGGTGGAGCTAAGTAGAAACCGAATGCTGAAAAAGACATTTTAGGTGACCAGATGTTCTGTTTAACTCTCATGAACTGAAAACACACTGAAAGGGTTAAAGTTGTAAAACGAAAACACGGACAACTCCCAGACTGGACAAGGCCATGGTAGAGACCTGTCAATCACCACTTTGCCCCGCCTATTTGACTCTAAATGGACCATAATCTACTAAATGAACATCCTGCTGTATTGAAGCCTTAAAACTAGTGACTGAGACCATAAACTGATGTTTACAATGTTTACTGAGGTAATCAATCAGAGAGGAGGATCATTTTCTCATAGACTTCTATAGAACCAGAGGCGTCGCCCCCTGCTGGCTGGTAGAAACTTTACGACAGTTCCTCATTGGCTTCACTTTGCCGCCTCATCCAGACAAGACCCTCCAACAGGAGGTTAAATACAAGTAAATGGTAACAAAGCTGGGAAGCTAAGATGAGATAAGATGGCACTTTATTGATCCCCAGGGGGGAAAGTCGAGTGTTACAGCAGCACTGATGTAAAATAGCAAGTAGTACAGTGCAAAAAGTAAGAATAAAATAAAAATAAAACAAAAAATAAGAATAAAGTAAATACAAGGTATATACAGCTATTATAAAAGTGGCAAATTAAAGTGACAGTTATGATGTGGTGCATATGTATATAAAGTGCAGTCCAAAAAGTGGCAAATAATATGCAGAGCGATTAACAGTGTAATATGGTATAATAGTGTAATTTAATATAAGATATAATATGATGATGATATATGGTATAGTATAATATAATTATATGATAGTATTATATACAGTTATATTAATATAACGACTATGCTGACCTTGACGTCTACAGCAGCTTCTTCCATTTTGGACTCTCCAGCTCGCCGTCGCCTCTTGACAAGTTACAGACGAGCAATCGCATGAATGTCAAAGAGCAACTTTGCAGTGCTGGTTGAGAAATTGACCTCAGTGAAGGAAACTCCTTCATTTTACTCCCGGTGCGTGTGAATATATGCAACATCGTCGAGATATTTGCTTGTCTGAGTCTAAGCCTGGTCAAATCATCTGTGGAGAACAGCAAAGTCTCACAAAACCCCCATGTGTGGTGTTCACCTGTGAAATTCCACTAAAGCCACCAAAAATGTGGACCGGAGCCAGAAAGACACAAGTGGATTTATGGTGGGGTTGGCTCAGAAACTATGTGGTCCTTCTGACTGCAGTTCACCTTTTTATTGGCTTAAATATGTCTGTGTATTCATGTGAAATTACCAGGTTTTAACTTTAGTTAGTATATTTATATTAAACTAACCAGCCAAAGAGTTGCAGGTTTCAACATTTCTATGTCAGACTTAGCGTTACCTCAGTGCAAACAGTAGAAAAATGAATCCTTTCTTGTTTTTACAGTCACAAATAATAACAAATCTATTTAATCCCAAATAAAGTGGCTGCTGCACAAAACCTTTCCGCGAGGTCCAGGTGACAGCGAGCGAGGACGTAGAGACTGTTAATCCTCTGTGTGGGAGCCTGTGGACAGCTTTGGCCTCGTACTACTCGGCTCGAGTCCAGCCAGCTTTGGCTCATTTCTGCAGGCTTGATTTAAAGCAGAGCAGCCACAAAGCTACTAGCCAGTAAGTATATAAGTATACCAGTAGCAATTTATACAACTTCATGTCAATCTATGAGAGGTTAATCAACATTTAAAAAACAACTCCCTGTCATAAAAAGCATCTTTTGTCTTTCATTTTTTTGCATTTTAATTGAAATGACTGTAGTCATGTTCATTAATCTGAAACTGTGTGACCCTGAGTCTCAAATTCAAATTCATTTTCTAAACAGTGCATTTACTAGTTGTGGAATTAAAAGGTGTTTATATGCAAATAAGTAGAGGTGGACTACTGCAGGTCTGCTCGAAGTCGTCTGATTCATTTAACTGAACAGAGGCGTGAAGCTTTTCACTGCTGATGTGTATCTGCATGTAAAGAAGATCCCCATCTTATCTGATGAGTATCATGTCCGTGACCTGCTTTTTTTCTGTTGGCACATTTCTTTTCACACATTGGCAACACCTTAAACCACCCAATTAAGCATTCCAGCATGATTTGTCCATGGCCTATAAGTTGAATCAATGTTTCTGAACATGAGCCTCTCTGAAAGCCAGAAACCAGAGAAGTCAGTCTCAAACTGGTGGTGTCACGGGATATTAAGTGTGGAGCTGCTCCATAGACGACGAATAGGAGGCTGATTTTGTGGACTCACAGAATATTTGTTTTGGTTTTTTTTAAACCCAAATGAGTTTTATTCTACTGTATTGAGACAGAAAATGTTCCCATAAACTCAGATCAGACCATAGGTGCTCTCAGTGTCCTCTAAATCAGCGACCCTAAACCTTTTTTACACCACGGACCGGTTTCATGTAAGACAGTATTTTCACAGACCAGCCTTCAAGGTGTGGGGGACAAATATGATGAAATAAAATAATACTACCAGCATAAAAACAAATCTAAAGTGCACAAAAAATACAGCTCACCATTATGATGAATTAGTGGGCTTGTTTCTGTGCAGCGAGCCGGTTCGATCTAGGGGTAATGGGAGACAATGACACCCGAAGTGTGCTCCTGATGTCGAGTCTGCTCTGTAATTTAGTTTTAGTCGCTGTTACTGCAGAAAGGCCTGCTACAAAGATAGGATGTTAGAAGTGGCAGCAGGGTTTTCAGTGATTTTTGGCGTTCTCAGGTGTTCTGCCTTGATTTTAATCCAGAACACCAGCAGAGTTGTTGTCTGAAACATACTTGTCTTCTTCTGTCTCCTCAACGGGCCTTTTCCCTTTTCCAAAGTAGATCTCCAAAGATGTTTTTTATGTTTCTTGGACGGGATGTAACTGAAAAATAAAAGTTCATCTATCTATCTATCTATCTAGATCTCCAAAGATGTTTTTACTCATTTTTGCTGCTTGCAGACCCCTGATCCAGAACATCTCTCCAAGTTCATCGTCTATGGAGCAGCTCCACACTTGTTCATATTTGCTGATACTTTTAGACTGTAGGAAGAACTCGTATACATTTTGAAAATGGGTGTAGTTCCCCTTTAAGGTTGTTTTAATGGAATATAACCAATACCGCACTAACATTACAGTCAAATCCATGACTATAGGAAACTAGAGGTGTGATGTTGAAGTTTTGGTGACTTTAAGATATAATTCACACTATGTGGTAGAATGGAAATCAGTGCTGATTAGACAAATCAAAGCAGCTGATCCAACAATACAATATCAGTTCATAACTCAAAGTCAATAAGTGCCAAAAGGAAGGGTCAGTGGCAGATGCTGCACGTGGATGCAGCTATTAGCTTTTAAGTAAATGCTAGTATTATTCAACAATGAAAAGCCCAAGAAATGCCAGGCTCAAGCCTGCAAAAAAATTATACATTAATTGATTTTTTTCCCCAAAGAAGAATTCATTTTCAGCTACTTCAGGGTTGACTGACTGGTCATGGCTTAGTAATAACAATGACTCTGGGGTCCTGGCCACATTCAGGCCTGCAAAACATCTCAACTTACACAACAATAGCAGGAATGATGGGCCCCAAACAAATTCAAATCAGCATTGTAATGACCGACTGCTGTTACGTATATATTACATTAGCTTTACATGTGGGAAGGCCGTCGTTAGTGAGTGTTAAGTACATTTGTAGATGCTGAGCTTTTCTTACCTAAGTTGGAGGCACATTGCCAGACTGCAGAATCACAAATGTTTTCTGTGGGCAAACAGCGAGGTATCACTAGATGTTGGGGCGGCTAATGGAAAACCGCCTGCTCAAACAAAGCAGCAGTGGTTAAAGTCAGAATTATCTTTGCTTGTTTCATTTTAGCTGTTATACATTAATCTTTGGAGCAGATCCAGTCACTGATGACCTGTATTCATCTTGAGTGTTAACTTTGGACCCATCTGGCCAACCAAAACATTACCACTGAGGTACTCCATTTAATACCAGGAGGCTGTAAAGGCCTCAATACGCTGTTTCAAAAAGTGCACAGAGGTTGTGGTAATGAGCATTAAAGCAGCAGTGGGTAGAAATGGAGCAAATACGATTAAAAAAGGTTATTTTTATGAAACGGTCACTATATCCTGACTGTGCTGGATGAGACAGAAAAAATCATGTTCCTCTGTTGCTCCTAATGGTATCTGCAAGATTTCACAGACTGGAGGAAAACAACCAATCACAGCTGAGCTGGAGTCTCTGATCAGCTATCAATCACTCACAAACTCTGATCAAACAGTCAAAGTAGGCAGCGCTGATCAGATATGAATCAATATTCTGTTACGGTGAAGACTACTTCTCTCCTCACAAGAAACCAGAAACACCTTGTAGTTACTGTTTAGCTGTAAAATGAGAAAGTTTGTGACACGGCAGCCATGTTGAGATCAGCTGAGGAAATACTAAGCACCACCCACCAGCCGGAGCACAGCCAATAGGAACGCTCTCTCTGAAATGACCTGTGATTGGCCAAAGCCTCCCGTCACAGGTTAGATTACTTACAGCCTGAAAACAGAGGCATGAGGAAGTGCAGAAGTCTAGTTTTCTCTGAACACCAGAGTTAGGATGGAAACATTCTGCCTACTGCAGCTTTAAGTACCAGACACTAGATTATTCTGAAGTATCGAACATCAGCATGAGTGCAGATCAATGTTGGTGCCACAAGGCTGCCCAGCCTGCACAAGCTTTCACGACCCGGCATTAAGTCAGAAAGACAAGCTATTAAATCCCCATTTGAGCTGCAGAAGCCTGTGTTACACAACCAGGAAAAGCCTGCAGCAGTCTGCAGAAGTCAGACTCCTCCACCTGGGTGCATTACTGTATTTACTTTCAACGATCTAAGCTCTTTTTCTTGGCACACAGTTGGCACCATCCAGCTGCATCCGATCCGCTTTCAATCAAACGCACTTGAAAAACAAAACGTTGCAGAAGGTTGGATTCGCACAGGAACGGAAAATCTCATTTTGTGAAATTACTCTACCTTGATATGACAACAGCAAAGATGGGGGGGGGGGGGGGGGGGGGGGGGGGGGGTTGCTTGTGATCATATGAGAGTGTTTAGTGAGAGTGAACATACCCTCAGTAAGGCTGGTTCAAATCATCTTATGATTAATACAAATTCACTGCTATTAATTTCTATAATAGTCCACTCTGGGGCTTTTTTCACTCGCTCTTCTTTGTGATCACTTGTTGACAAACTCAATTTCTGCCTATAAAGTTTTTGGGAAAAGGTGTTTTGAAACTGAGATGAGTTGAGCATCCTCTCCTCCGGTGTCGTGTGTCCCGACAGATGGACAGATAATGTCTGAGGAAATGTCAGAAATCTAATATGGGACTGTTTGGTCAACAGTGGGGAAGAAATCAGGCACCTCGGTGCCACATGAAACCAGCGACTTGAAGGAAGCTGTGAGGACACGTCTGAAATTCAACCATAGAACTGTAGTTCGAACACATAAAAATGCTCGTTCATACATGAATATGAACTCTTGCAAACATGCACAGAAACGCACATGCGCACACAAACATTAATGCATCCACCGATGCAAACAATAAACAGGACGAATACACACTTTACTGCAACTAAACATGAAAGTTTGCTCCCCGTCATCAGAGTGAAGGGAAATTACAAACTGAAAACTATTTGAGGACAAAGAATAATATAAATTGCTTCCTCTAATATGAGAGAGAATAAATTAGCATCTTAGCAGATGTATTTATCTTATAGGTAGACTGTTTAATAAGTGTTAACATATTTCACTTTAATCTGACTTACTGCACAAACATCTACTTTTTCTGGTTTTAGGAAATGACATGTTTCCCATTAATATCTCATATGATGACATTTGCTTGGAAGAACTGTTTTATCATTTACTTAAAAATGTCCACGATCCATAATTTTTCTAAATAACAAATGAATATTCCTTAAGCCAAGACATGCATCAATGAGCATAATGTATTCAAGACACAGGTTAAGATTCATTGCTGTTTTTGTCATTTTTTTGGCGGTCTGCCCATGTGAGTACACGTATACATTTCATCACTGCAGGCCATTCTGCTCCGCTGATCACTGAATCAACTGGTTCGCTCCACTGGGACACAGCAGATTTAATCAGATCTGCTGCCGGGGTATTACTGTGTAATAATGTCATCATGCTAGCATGTGTTATCTTCCTCCTTTACACACACAAACACACATTTGCTTTCTTGCTAAGAATGAGATATGATTGATATCACTCTTAGCTTAGCTTAGCTTAGCTCAGCTTAGCAAAAAGTCTAGAAACACCAGGACACGGCGTGCAAAATCCACGAGCAGGACCTCCAATGCTCTACTTCTAGGCCAGGTGCAGTGACCAAGGCCCTGTTCAGACCTGGTATTAACATGCACTGTGATCAGGATCACTCAAGATGCACTGAGATCACATTGAGATCTGATCACGCAGACCACATTCGAAGGTGGTCTGGGCCCCATATGGCCACATTCTTTTAGCAGTGTGTAGTGATCGTGTCCAGGGCCACATCCCTGCTGGGACCTGGGGTCTCTGAGCTCCTCATGTGAGTAGACAGGCAGACGTGGGTGCTGGTTTTTCTTTATAGGCTACAGCAACATATTAAAATCAGACTAGGCATCGTCATAGTCATAAGTGCATTATTATCATCCGTGGTGTTGGTGTTTTTGTTGTGGTGCTCCTCACAGAGCTGACACGCCCGGACGCTCACTCTCATCTCCGGCTCTGAAGCTCTGTAAAGTCCGGTACAGTAACTACTACAGTACTACTACAGTAACCTGATATTCTGATGTCAGTAAAATGTACCCAAAGTCACAAATACGTAGGACATTACTGCTGACACTCCTGTAATCACACCTACTGTGTTAGCAAGGTGTTTTCTATGTGTTTATCTGCATATAGAGCAAGACACGTGTCAGGGCCTCAGGGAAGTCACCGAGTCAAGAGTGACCATAATGTTATGAATGATCTGTGTGTGTGTGTGTGTGTGTGTGTGTGTGTGTGTGTGTGTGTATACATACACACACACTTTATAGTAGCCATTACTGACATGACAAACATTCCCAAAATGTTGAACTACTCCTTTAAAAACACAGAAGTATGTTTTTTACTGAACACACGTGAACTCACCCTCATCATTCGAGGTGGGAAAAACAATTCACATAATCACAAATTTTCGCGTCTGTGGTTCACTGTGTGTATGACAAAAATCTACTTTTGCATGTTGTTAATAAAGTTATGTTGACAGAAAAAACTCCACCACAAGAGCACGGTGCAGCACTCGGACGAAGTACAATGTGCCAGTGAGATTTTTGAATTAAATAACTTAATGATTAGCTGACACAAGTGAAGTATTTTGTGGATACATTTCTGTGGTGAAAGAGCCTGAAAATAGTGTTTCCCTTTCTATTGACTCAACTGAAAATCTGTTTTTTGAAACTAGGATCGATTCTGGATCTGACACCAAGAATCCAAATTGAATGAAACTGTCGGATTCCCAAAGCTTCCCACACCGACTCAGCATCATTATCATCACCATTCTCATTTAGCCGTCTAATCTCATTACGGAGGGGATCGAGACAGATTTTCCTCTGTGGGCAAACTCTGGAAATCAGTGGCAGCTTGCTCAAAGCACTGCTCATGCCGGGTTGGAAAATAAGGATGGCCATTGTGCGTCCCGGATGTGGAGCGTATGTATAACCGACACACTGAGCAGTCGCTGCGATGTGGACGGCGCAGGGCGTGTGGGAGTTCTGGGATGCTCACACTTTGTGACGGCGTCTGTTTTGTCAAATGACTTTTGGTGCAGCATGAGCCGTCTGTTCACCGATCTGATTTATGCCACTAGACATTTTCCCACAAATCTGCTGATTCAAGAACAAAATGCACTTTGATTTATTCAAAGTTAAAGTTTAAATCCACAAGCAAAGAGAGCTCTCTCTTCTACTGTAATTATGAACAGACTTCACCTCCTTGTGTCCAGAGAATATTTCTTAATCGAGGGGTCAAGTTATGTCAGGAGTAGTTACAGGGGGATTTGGTAGTTGGGTGTATCGGTATAAGTATTGTAACTATGTTTTATGTGTGCCAGTTTCCATCGGACTATGTTGCAGGTCAGACCTCCCTAATGCTGCTGATTAATTAATTCAACGCGTTAGCACAACTTGCTGTTTTTGGTTGGAACCTAAGGTATCCATCGGCACAACCACATCATACTAGCTTGCTGTGAATAAGGCTAAATAACACTCCTCTGACCTCCAGATGTGTGAATGTAAATGGGTTCTCTGGGTCCCCACCAGTCTCCCCTTTACAGACATGCCCACTTTCTGATAGTCCCAGTCAGTCTGGATCAAGTCCTAGTCAAGTCAGCACTCTGACACACTGACAGCTGTTGTTGCCTGTTGGGCTGCAGTTTGCCATGTTCTGATTGGAGCAGATTGTTGAAGCTAAAGTCAGAACCTGGGAGGGTTTCTGGACAATATCTGCCATTGATTAGTGTTATTGATTTACAATAATAAATATATAAATACATTGGTATTAAGCATGTTGTCCACTCCCATGATAAGAGGATTACATTTTTGAGAAATCTGCCTTTAAGGTGCATTTTAAGCAGATAAAAAAAAATGTGTGATTAATTAAATAATTGAATAGATTGACAGCCCGAATAAAAAGATGTGAACTGACGAACAAAGGCAATATCAGATTGAAAAGTTTGACATGGGTCTAATGTGCTTGTTACAACCACATTTAAGTAGGGGCATATTTTTCAGAAATTTGGTATGTAAATGTTTAAATTACAGGCAGGCGGGAAGATATGATAATTGGGTTAAAATCTGCTTATAGAAGCTGGTTTTGTTTGGATTACATCAGACTTGGCCTCATGCAGCTCAGCAGATCCAGAGACCTGTAGAGTCCGTCAGCTGAAGTGAAAAGAAAATACCACAACTGAAGTCACAAGGTTGTCAAACAGAGGTAACGTCATGCTACCTTTAATGGAGACGGAGTTACGCCTTCCTCCCTTAATGGCTCCTCTACTGATCTCAGTCTGCATCTCAGCTCGGCCCGCTCCAGTCCCTCCTCGCCGTGAATGAACCAAAATGGGCTTCAAACATTCCTGCCCTGTTCTCATAGACGTACACTGAGACCTGCATTCATCGCCTCTCCATGCACCATTACTCCCAGTGATGGGAGGAAAGAAACAACACTTTCATTAGCAGGTCCGCTCCACTGAGGTGTAGAATGTCCTGCAGCTTTCCAACAACGCTGACAGAGAAAGCCGGCCTTCATGCGGCCATTGTTGTCCTCAACAAGCTCATTTAGTGTAATGGGCAAGGCCGGGCCTGCTCTTCAAAAGACGAGGGGCACCATGCGAGAATAAGAGCAGCCATGCTTGGCCAGATTAGGGATCTGAGTATAGAAAGTATAATTCATTGTTGTTTGAAAATAATGAGCTCAGTGGGCTTCATTTCTAGTGCTGGTGGACAAAATTGGACACATCACTTGTAAAATGAGATTAAAAAAAAAAAAACAGCAACCTATTTTTTAAATGCAGTGAGCTATCCTATAGCCTAGAAGTCCTATAATACACTGAGGGTGGTTTTTGATTAATTCACACTCCAATATCTTCTTTTGAAGTGTTGTTTTTGTCATAAATAATTTCGCACAGAACAGAAATATTAAGCGGCAAAAAAAGAAAGAAAAAACTCGGAACAAAGTCGATTTTTCTGATCTTTTGCAGGCATTTGAAGGCATCATCACCCAATCACATTGTGCAGAATAGGTTGAGTTGTGCCGATATCTGTCAGGATAATAAAAGTCTGAACCATGACGGCAAACTTAACTTATTATACTTATTATTACTCCTTTCAACCCTAACAAAGGCAGAGCATACCAGATCCATTCCTTCCGTTCTTACCTTTCACAATAAAAGCTACTCTTTCACGTTTTCGTGGCATTTATTCGTCATGCTCCCAGTGCTCTAACTAGCTTTGTTTGAGGGCGTGCCAAACTAGCCGCTATAGGCAGGTATGGCACTTCAAGCGAGGTGTTTCAGCCAGTTTTTTATTTTTTGTGTGGACTTTGCAGACCTTTTACGTGGACACAGACTATACAGCACACTAAAGGAAAATGGATATGGCACTGAAGCATGAACGGTCAGCTTTAAGATTTTTTTTCATATTTTATAGCAGAAGCGTTCTGCTTTGCCTGAAATAAAGCACCTCCTCTAAAGTCAGAGGAAATTAATACATATTTATGAAACATTACATTAGGCTTATTTAGCTTTAGAGAACATTTGGTTTACATCTTACACCAAAGGGCACGTAGAGCATTAACTGAGCGGCGCGATCGCTTTAACCGTCAAACCGGCACACTGATAATATGCAGCTGATTACATTTAAAGTTGTATCGTCAGCTCTGCTGGCCACAGATGCCTCAGTGGGATTATATCACAGCAGGTGATGGTGTTACTCACCACCTCACCTGTTCAAACTGTGCTACCGAGGTAACATGAAGCCCAGTCTCACCATTTTGGTGTGACTCCAGAACAGCCACTGTGATTCTCCACTGTGGAAGTCTGACACAAAGACCAGCGGCAGCCCAGCGAGTGGTGCATCCAGTCTGCTGTAATTTTCACTACTTCTATACATGCAGTATCTTATTTTCCATTTCCTCTAAAGTCTGTTTCCTGCCAGATGTAAATGGCCAGTAAAAACATAACAGATGATTAGAAACTGTAAATATGGTCCTCCAGTTGTAGCCTCAATAAACCGTATTCTCAGTCAAGAATGGCGTCTGAGGCGGCAGCGTTGTTTTCACCAAGAGTGTATCTCACTCATCACACTCTATCTGGACATCTCACACTTGAGTTGAGCTAAAAGGTTTTAAATGAGAACTGAGAAAGAAAAATGTTTACTGAAATATCACGCGGGCTGCTTGGAGGCAGCCCGGTTAAGGCGTCCGTCAAGCTGCTGTTGATAAGATTGAAACCGAGTGTGGAAATTATGGAGTGCCAAGCTGTGTGCTGGTCCGGTGCAGTGTGAGGGGTAGGGGTTGTTTCTGGGACACTAGGATTCATTGTTGAGCCCTCTGGAGGCTCTGCGGACATAATTTAATGAAAGCTGTGATGATGGGAGGTTTCTCTCTCTTTATAGCTCTGTTGACAACCGACCCACTTTCACCCTGTGAAATCCTTCACAACAAGTCCCCACGCTTAAACGCCAACATAGTTTATCAGTGTCCTCCAAGACACCAATGTGGACATTGTTAAAATGATTCATGATGGTCTGCCACCTCCTGATGGTCAGCGGTCACGCTGACTGTACGGCGGCTAAGTGCACACTACGCCGTTGCTGCCCTACGTCTCCTAGAACTACACATTAGGGCTGCGGAGGTACGACATAGGACCATCAACAACTGTGATTGGCTGCTTGTGTTTCCACCAGCAAGTTTCTCAGGCTGCTGCTTGTGTCTAGAAGGTAACCCACAGCTTAGATGGTTGAGGCTGACCGTCAAAGTTATGGTTGACCTCGACAGAGCTGCAACAAAATTAAATGATCGATTAGTTGTCAGCTATTAAATTAATCACTGACTATTTTGATAATCGATTAATCGGTTTGAATAATTTTATAAAAAAGATTTCTCTGATTGCAGCTTCTTAAATGTGAATATTTTCTGGTTTCTTTCCTTCTCTGTGACAGTAAACTGAACATTTTTGAGTTGTGGACATAAAGACATTTGAGGATGTCATCTTGGGCTTTGATCTCATTTTTCACCACTTACTGATATTTTATAGACCAAACAACTAATCTACTAATCAAAAAAAACATTCAACAATGAAAATAATAGTTAGCTGCAGCCCTGGACCTTGAATGGTTAAGTTAGTATAGGTCATAAGCAGCAAGTCATGCAAGAGTTTTTGCAAGTTTTTGCAATTTCTAGGTTACCTTCTGGACACAACCTCAACTTCACCACTGAAGAAGTGGCAGGCAGACTTTCTCCTTTACAGCAACAGATTTCCACTACAACACAATCCGCAAGGTTCATTTTGTTGCCTTTTCATGTTAGAATATATATTCAAATATTTAAATTAGTTTAGATAAACACAAACACTGTGATTACACAGAAGTAATCTCATATTTAGCAACCAGACACGACACAATATTAGTTTGTAGCCCACAATGTAAAGTCAAACGGTTGCTGTGTGGACTACACAGTATCTCACTGGAAGGCGTAGAAATAGCATGATATCAAACAGGCATTCTGCCTGCCACAAGAACACATTTCAGGCTTTTTGTCATTTGTACGTCACTCAACAAAACTACAGTAACGTTGGGTTGAGGCAACAAAACCACTTAGTTAGGTTTCAGAAAAACGTTAATGTTGGGCATAAAAAAATAGGTAAATTATGTATATCGAGTACAGAAACAACAAAACATATGTACAGAAAAGATAACAGAACTTACAAAACACTAGTTGGTTAAAAAGTTTGTCATTATTTGCAGAACCACAGAAAAAGGTCAACGAACTGCTGCTGTAGTATTTCTGGTGACGAGAGTCTCGGCCTGAACACTTCCACTGATTTAAAATAACACCAGAAATTGTTGCGTCTGATCTGCCAAAAAATGAGACGAAAGTGTGCGAGGACCTGAGAAACAATGACTTCACTTTTCGCCGCGTGAAAACGCTTCCTCAGCGCGAGTGGTAACAAGCTAAATTTAATCATGTCATCTCAGTCGCAGAATAAAATCTTCACTCTTTGCGACTCAAACTGTGTGTTTGTGGAGATGCACACATTGCCCCATTCTTCATGCAGGACTCAGGAGAATGGTAATAAAAGTGCTGCTGGGTGGTTTGGGTCTGAAGGGCCGACAAGGCCTGCTTTAAAATAACAACACTTTAAGCTTCTGGGTGTTAGGGTAAATGGTCAAGTGTAATCCCCTTAGCTCCCGTCCAGCATTAGCAGAAATTCCTCAATAATACGCAACATGATTTCATAGTGACTGCCGCCTTTGAGAGATGTTTGTAATACTGAAAGGGTCACCGAGGGGCACAGACAGACGGGCAGACAAGGGGACTTAAGTGTGCTGGTTGGGGAACAAGGTTCCTTTTTTCTGGTGATTTCAGACTCGAGTCATTAGGATCCATTTTTCTTTAATAACAACGAACACGGTGGAGCACGGCTGAATGTTTGCACAGCTGATTATTAACTCCACACCTTTCTCCACTCAGCGAAGCTATGGGAAGCAGAGAAAAGGAGAAAACTAGAGGCCTCTGGCAGACGAATCTATACATCTGCTCTTTGTCATTTGTATTACACATCTTGGTGCTGCTGGATTTCAGGAGCTGTGAAGCCTCTTCAGCAGAGTAGATGTGATGTTGAGTTTATTGAAATAAACCTAAACCATCTAGAAACACCATCTGACAACTTCTCTCTTCAACATCTATCTGTAAAAGGAAGGAATCTCTGTCTGTTTGTCCTTTCCACATCTCGATAACCTCTCATCCGATCTACGTCACACTTGGTGGGTGTTTTGCTGTGGACCAAAGGGAGTTATGTGTTGAATTTGGTGCAATTTGGATGTGTGACACATTCAGTATTAATAAACTTTGTGTAAACAAGCAACAACAAAACAACAAAAGTTTGGTTTTGCCTCCGCTGGTTTCAAATCTGATAAACTTTTTGTCAAATATCTCCTCACAGTCCGCTGCTGGCTGTTCTGTCTACGCCAAAAAAATAAAATAAAAAAGCCAGTGTTCACACACAGACTAAGCTACTATAATGATGATATAAATATGATTACATCAGCGCTGTGTGCAGGCTTGAGAGGGAAACAGAGAGGGGAAGAGAAGCTGGACGTCTGCCGTCAGCGTTTCAGTAAGGTATTAATAATAATCTGGAGGCCAGCGATATGAATGAAGCTTCAAACTAACAACCCTACGAGCCACACAACGCTATTCTGAATTTGACAAATGCTGAAATTGGACCAACAAGACAATTTTTTTTTTTTTTTGACCGCTTCTTCTTCGTTTAACTTTTCAAGCTATGAGAAACGTATGTCCCATAGTTGTTCAGTACAGCCAGAAGTCTGGACTATTAACGGCCATATTGGCTGTCAAAAATAAAGTCTGAACTCTTCTTCTTCACTTACCTGAAGTCAACAAGTGATGAGCGGTTCTCGACAACGCTGCCAGCAGCATTTGGCCAACACTGAACGGGCCGCGATCTGAACAGTTAACCGTGTTCAGGCAAGAATCTGGCGATATGATACGCGTCATAATACATATTCATTATATTGTGATATATACTTGTAATTTCAGGAAAACACAGTATGTTACTTCAACATGGCAGCTTAGACCAACAACATACTACTGAACTCAAGACGGTGAGAATCATCATCATCATCATCATCATCACATATGAAGGGTGATGTGTTCACAATCTGTTGAACATACTGAGCTGCCTTTAAATGGTGCAGCCACTTAACTTATGGAACAAAGTGAACAAACATACACCGTCACTGACAACCAATATCTGAGTAAAACTCAACAATCTCATTCCAATCAGCAGAGAGATTCATGATTTCCACCTCTAATAACCACAGCAAATGTAAATAGATTATCTCTCAAATGAATGCAATGAAAAGTTTCTGCAATGATGCATCTTGACGATGCCGGCATGTGTGATCAAAATGAGGAAAAAGCGACCATAAGTTTTGAAGTATTAGACAGAATCATGCATTTCTAGTTTATGTGTCATCACAACACTGACAGCTGGTTTGAAGGTCAAACAGAAACACAGAGACAACAACACTGGTCAGAGGACGAAGCAGGCCTGAGCACAAAGCAGTGCAGTTTCAAACTCACCTGGGAGAAGTTGAGCCCGTTGAGCGGATGGCACTGCTCCTCCACCTTCTCGACCGCCCCCGTCCTCTTCCTCATCCTCTCCGCCTCCTGGGCCAGGTACAGGTCCAGCACCGGCACCCCCCGCGTCTTAATGTCCGCCTCAGTTAACGAATTCACCATCAGCATCACCCAGACGGGCCGCTTCCTCTCCCAGTTCCCAGCGATGGCGTTGAAGAGGTAGTCAGCATACAACCCCTTCCCCCTCTGATCCGGGGTCATCCACGTGGGCATCATGAGTTTCACATACTCGAGGTGTCTTTTGAGTCTCCGATAGATGTCTCTGGGCAGGACGTCCTGCAGGTTCTCGCCCTGAGGGAGCAGCTGGCAGCTGGTCAGGGCTGAGATGGTGTACGGGTCCGTCAGGTCCAGCTCAAAGTAGACGATGTTGCTCTCCTGGAAGGCCTGCTTGGAGTTTTCAGGGATGAAGTCCCAAACCCGGGTGTAGGGGACGTGGATTGTACCATAGAAATACGAGGGAGGGTCCCGTTTGATCGTCCACAGGAAGGAGTTTAGGTCAGTTTGCTGCGAGGAAAAGACAAGAAGCAACAAACGATTGATTTTCAGTTTCACTAATGGCTTCATAGACCCAAAGAAACACAATTTACAGTGCTATAAAACACTGAAACATAGGAAAAACTCTGGAAAAGCTGGAAACAGTGCATGTTTGATTATCAAAATAGCGTTTGCTTAGTTGTCTAACATTTCAGTCGTGAATTTTTGCGATTCAGAACCAAATGCCAGGCACATGGGGGAGAAATCAAGAAACAGACAGAAAGTGTGGTGAGTGAGACTTTAATGAAAACAGTGAGACTTTAATGCCATTTAATTCACATGTACCAACAGTGAGCGGGCCTGTCTGACACCAGCCAGCAAAGCCACCACTCTGTCTGCAAGAGGCTGTTTATTAGACAGACCGCTAACAGACTGATAATGACTTATTAACAGGCCACTTAGGACCAACGTGCCAAAGCAACAATACACATGTCAGTGATTGTCAGACTGCGAGCGAGCTCAGCATGTTTTAGTTAGTACTTTCCTGTTTCTGCTGGATGTGACCTGAAATACTCTGAGTGAGATTAAAGAAAGAGATTAAAACTGGCTGAGACTGAAGGGTCGTCAATAAAAGGGACATTAAGTGATCTCTGCCATTTGTAAAATACAATACAAAAGGAATGGACGCCATTTCCCCAAATACACACACCTGGAGTGTGTGTTAAGACCTAAAAGTCAATACACACAACAAATCTAACAATTTATGGATTAGTCGACTAACAGAAAATGAATCAGTCATTTTGATAACTGCTAACAGCTTTTTATATCACCATTAATCATCATTATGTGATTATTAGTTGAATTTCTTTGGACTGTTGGCCCGAATAAAAACATTTTGGGACTTGTGACGGTTAAAGAGATTTTCCACATTTTATGGACTAAAGAATTATATATATGGAGTTTAATAGACAAGGATGATTTGAAAAAATTAAACAGAGGTGCAACATTGAGAAGTTGGACCAAATATTTTGACCCTGATGTAGACAGGGTGAATGACAAACAGCAACAGTAGGGGAAATGGCCCTTTACTGACACTTTATCCTGCAAAATAAAAGATAAAGTGTCAGTTTTGAGAGGTCCAGATGATAAGTTGACGAGTTTTTGACTTACTTTCTTGTTGAGCTCGCAGTTGTCGGAGTCCTTCAGCCTCCACTGGTCCGCTCGGATCAGCAGCAGCACGCAGGACTGAATGAATGCGCCCAAAGTGCCCCGCATCGTAGCTCTGGTAGCTTGTGTTCGCTTCGCAACGTGTTGCAGCAACTATTCCCCCAGTACGCATGGATGAAGTCGTCTACTTGCACAGCTCCGGCTCCATGCGGTCGCGTAAAGTGAGCTGACAAGTATCCGGCAAACCGCCGGACAGAGTCATGCTGGCTGGAGCTCCGGACGTAGACATGGACGCGCTGCTGCTGCTGTTTCACGTGTGTCTGAGAGACAGAGAGAGGTGGTCAGTGGAGTTTACGCAGGGTCACATTATCCACCCGCGGCCGGTCTACATCGCCTCCTTGTTTTACCAAAAAAAAAAAAAAGTTTGCGCGAGTTTATCCAAAAGTTTGGAAGTCCGCGTGACGCACCTGGAGCCAACAGCGGGATCAGTTTTAGCTGTGTGGCTGGTGAAGGAGGTGTGAAAGCGCAAACCGCCGAGCTGCACTTTAAAAGCTCTCTGCCCACATGCTCCGTCTGTCTGGATCCACAGCTCTCTCTCTCCGACGTGTGTGAGAGCATCTCTGTGGGTAACTCCACTCTACCTACCCCCTGGGTTGCACGCATACCCCTCCCTCCCTCCACCTCTCCCCTCCGTAATCTGATTAAACATCACCCCGCCCGCGACACCAAAACTCTCCATTCACTTCATCCATGTCAATAAACAAGGTGTGGAAGTCTGCAGACCATTAAGATCCACGATAAAGGCCATACTGATGCCACTGTTGTATAATTATTTATCTAATAGCCTGATTTTTATTAGCATTACCTTTTTTTATTTATTTTCAGTGTCAGGTCTGTTGTTGTCACCCTATAGGAGGCCTGCGGGCAATGAAGGGTGCCAGCGGAGATCCAGCAGATTATCATCATGCCCTGCTAGTTAATACCTGACAAACTGGAGGCATTAACATGAGAAAACCCGCAATAACAGCGCTTCTCTCTGCGTCACCACAGCACAGACATGGAGGCCACAGACCTCAGACCAGATCAGCATATCACCATATGTTCAGCAGATTTAACCTGTTGTAATCTGATAATGTTGTTATTTTATCCCCATCAGTTTATAAGGAAACGTAATAGTTGTGGAGCCCATAATCACACTGCCATAAAAATAATTAACAAGCACAGCTCATTCACATTTAGCCTATAAATAATGCCGGTTTAGAAGCAAATGGCTATTAAAAACTATATTTTTGCTCATTAATTAAACCTGCAGTTGGCAGAATGCCTTTGCCATCAATTCAGGAGAGAAAACTAGACTTCTGCACCTCCTCATGGCTCAGTTTTCAGGATTTAAAACATCAAGCCCATGATGGGAGACTGTAGCCAATCACAGGTCATTTCAGAGAGAGAGCATTGTTATTGGCTCTTCATTCAATGGCAGCAGCTGTCAGTTGATTCTAACTCAAAGGAGGCAGGGCTGACCGAATGTCAATCAATACTCTGCTACTGTAATGACTACTTTTTCAGAAAACATCTTGTAGTTCCTGTTTAGCTGTAAAATGAGAATGTTTGCTCCGGCTGGCGGGCGGTGCTTCATGTGTCCTCCAGTGATCTCAACATGGCTGCCAGGTCACACACTTTCTCATTTTAAAGCTAAAAAGTAACTACAATAAATCGTCATTAGAGTAACAAAATATTGATTCATATCTGATCAGTGCTGCCTTGTTTGATCGGAGTTAACGAGTGATTGACAGCTGTTCAGAGACGACACACTCCAGATCATTTCTGATTGGTCGTTTTCCTCTGGTTTGTGAAATCTTGCAGATGCTGTCAGCAGCACCAGAGGACACACCTGTTTCCTGCACTACTGTCAGCATATAGTGACTGTTTTATAAAAATAACTTTTTCTTATCATATTTGCTCCTTTTCTACCTGCTGCAGCTTTAAGTAGAAGCTTGAATAGGGGAGGAAAAGTATTCTGTTCATGATGTATGATCACTGTATTGTTTTGTATATTATTGTCATTATGTGATGTTAGATCAATCATAAATATTGTCAGTCTCACTACACCTACCATCCATTCATCCTCAGTGATGCTTCTTCACCAGAGAGATTACTAAAAATAACATTTTGATGAGGGTGTCTGATGAGGAAAAACCTTTAAAAAACAACAACAACAACAACAACAACAACAACAGCTCCTCTGTAATCTCTGCCCTGCACACACCAATAATCTAACCTAGACCTGAAGATTTCAGATTGTACTCACAAACTCACAGGTGGGACGTTTTTGGCTAATTTATAGCCGGACGCCGATCTGTGTGCTCCGATTCTATGCTCGGGTGCCTCCTTCGGTTCAGGTGGGGGCAGCGAACACATGTTGGTGTTGTCAGACGTCTGAGTAAATACGCCTGGCAAGACAGATAACAGCAGTCCAAGACGACATCACAGCTGTGAACAGTCACAAATCATAATCAATACTCAGATTTATCTGCGTTTTTCCTGATAAAGGGAGGACAACAGTTTAAATGAAAAATGAAAAAGAAATCAGGAAAGGGGAATTAGATACCAGTAGCCTATGTATTTAAACTGTATGGATTAACGTACGCATACAGTGTTTCTGTCCATGTGTGTCACTGGGACCATGATAGTCATGGGGCCCTGTTACAGCTCCCCCTAGTGGACTACATTATTCCTACCAGCTGTGCTTTTCTTTAAAGCTCCAACTACGCTGTGCTTAGTCAGCACTGCACCAGGTCCAGTCATGCCATTTAGAGCCAGTGTGGAATCTGAAACACTGAAAGAGAAAGAGGAAGCAGGGAGATGAAAGCGAGGACGGAGGAAGACGACGAGGACAAAAGGCAGACGGGAGGAGATAAGAAGCAGACGCAGTTACAGAGACGTTCTGAGTGATGTCTCTCCAGCGTCCACTGAGGTGAGGACTTCAGGATGTGGCTGGTTCGGCCTCGTCCCTGTTCACAGACTGGAAACAAGGTACAGAAGACCTGCGTACAGGAGACACAGCAACATCTCTACAGTGAGATCTGCTCTTATGGCCTCCTCACGTTTACAGCAGCAGTGTGTAGAACTGGAGCAAATATGATTAATTCTCATTTCAGAGACAAAGCGTTGCTATTGGCTGTGCTCCGTCTGGTGGGCGGTGCTTGGTATTTCCTCAACTGATCTCAACATGGCTGCCGGGTCACAAACTTTCTCATTTTACAGCTAAAAAGTACACTACAATAAATAGTCATTTCATAACAGAATATTGATTCATATCTGATCAGCGCTGCCTAGTTTGATCATTTGATCAGAGTCCAGAGTGATTGACAGCTGATCAGAGACGACAGGCTCCAGCTTTGTTCTGATTGGTTGTTTTCCTCCATGCACGTATGTGAAATCTTACCGATGCTGTTAGGAGCACCAGAGGAACATGATTTTTTTCAGATGAACTGTCTCATGCACTACTGTCAGGATACAGTGACCGTGAACCACATTTGCTCCATTTCTACCTACTGCAGCTTTAAAACTACTAATAGATGACATGCAGATATAAAGCTGAAGCATGATACTGCAGATACCTGACCCTCAACGTGAGGAAATCAGACCAGAGACAGCTCCTGAATAAAGAGGCAGAGGCAAATAGAGTGATGGCTGTGTGCATACGTGTGTGTGTGTGTTCATTCATCTTTTTTGTGCATCTGTAGAAAGGTAAAAAAGGACACCTGCAGCAGTGCTTCCTCTTTAATGTCTGAAAAGGTTAAGACACACACACACAGACACACACACAGACACACACACACAGACACACACACACACCTGTTCTTCATCTCTATTATCTCCACACTAAGCCCACCGAGGTTATTCTGTATAAATACTCACCCAACATGCATCATCCTCTCTAGTTCTGCAGCATTACATACGTCTGAGGTCAGACCCGATAGCTGCTGTTAACTGAAGTCACATATTTCAGCTCTTCACTAAAACTAAATGTGGGATCAGGGCGAAGTTTGGGGGTCACGACTCCTCAGATAGTCAGGAATCCAGTAACCAGCACAGTGCTCTGTCCCACAGCAGAGCAACATGCCTCCACAACTCAAAACCATGTGACGGGCTGATGAGTAGAAGAGAAACAGTCGTATCCTGTGAGCTGAAGAGTGAAACTAGAAACTGTACGACATCTTTTTAGTTTAGTTTTTCCTTTTATAGTGAAGGCTGTCAACATTGTTTTGATTGGTAGTTATTTCATTTTAAAGAGAAATTTAAGCGTTTGTGCAACAAATTGTGCAAATAATGGACATAAAACAGGCCATCATAAAACATCCACGTATTGCTTTAGATGTTTACTAATTTCCTTATTTGTCTGCATGAATTCTATATTTGCACGACTCTTTACATCCTGTATGACTCATTCAAAAAACCTCTGAAATAATCTTTGAAAGAATGCAATAAGTGAGTGATCCGTAACCCATTTCCCTCCCATATTTAATGTATTTTGATGTATTGGTTGTATTATTCTATGAAAGGGGGGTCTGTTTGAAGCCTGTCATGGCCGTCATTCAGTGACCCCTGTCAGTACTCATACTACAGTCCATCTGTACATTTCCACTTTAAAGTGGCTCCGTTTGTGAGGATCAAACAGCACTGGGATCTACTGAGGGTCTGATTCTGCCTCTGTAGAGACCTTCAAAAGGATTGGACAATATGGAAATGACCACATATGTTTCATTTTATAAAGACCAGTGGATGTATTTGATCCTGTCTGTCTCTTTGGAAGAGTGAAACGACAAAATACTGATAAATATCTAGATTATTTGTTCATACTATTTTTCTTAACTTTTAATACTATTTTTCTTAACTTTTCTTAATCCCTGTTTGATTAAAGCTGAGATAGATAATTTATTTTAAAAGCATTTTTTTAGGGCTGTAAATTTGTTTTAAACCTTCAGTAGGCAACGATTTTATGGCACTGGGTAAAAAAAATCCACCATAACCTTTCAGCATATTATAATCCAGGTGTTCTGGAGAAAACTAGTCTTCTGCTCCTACTCATGACTGTTTTCAGGATTTAAAACATCTACCTGTGATGGAGGACTTTAACTAATCAAAGGTCATTTCAGACATTCCTATTGGCTGTGCTCCAGCTGGTGGGCGGTGCTTGGTATTTCCTCAGCTGATCTCAACATGGCTGCCAAGTCTCAAACTTTCTCATTTTACAGCTAAACGGTAACTACAAGATGATTGTGAAAACGCGAGTCTCCCCTTTACAGACATGCTCACTTTATGATAGTCCCAGTCAGTCTGGATCAAGTCATAGTCGAGTCAGCACTCTGACACTCTGACAGAGTTTTTTGTGACTGCACCGTTCAATCAGATGTTCGTGTTGTAGATGTCTTGTGCTTAATTTTACACACATTATATTTGCTATTTTTAGTCTTTTACTTCAGTAAAAATAGCATTATTACAGTGTAGAAATACTTGGTTACAAGTAAAAGTCCATTCAAGAAGTAAAAGTACAAAAGTATTAGCAGCTAAATTTACTGAAGTAAAAGTATATGTTGGGTGGGATGGTCCCTTTCAGAGAGTATTAATATTATTACTGATGCTTTAACACATAATCAGTATTTAAATTTTTTTGACTGTATGATATGAGCATATTTTTCATGCTAAAGTCAGCACCGGTGAGGGTTTCTGGACAATATTTGTTTTGTGTTGTTAATTGATTTCCAATAATAAATATATACATATATTTACATAAAGCAGCATATTTGTCCAATCCTATGTTGATAAGAGGATTAAATACTTGATAAATCTGCCTTTAAAGTGCATTTTGAACAGATAAAAATGAGCAGTTAATCACAATTAGTTATGGACAATCATGCGATTAAACATTTTAATCGATTGACAGCTCTAATAGTTTTGTTATCTTTGTTGAAATTATCATTATTCTGACAGCAATCAATAAACCAATAGGTCTGTCAAATAAAAAAAAAAAAACATCTGGTATCTGTGGAAGGCCCTCACTGGTACCCAAAGTGCACCAAATTCAATATACCCGCCGCCAAACGTGAAGCTGATTGGATGAGCAGTTGTCCAGATATGCGAAGGACACCCACAGACAGACATACAGGGATTCCTCGCTTTATAGTTAGATCCGTATGTCTGCATGCACACAGGGTTTACACATTCCTGATGTTTTTATAATCCTGAAAATGGACCACAGAAGACACGACTGTCAGTTAGCCGACTGCTGGACAGATGTATCCATTCATTTTACACATGAGGAGAAAAGAGGAGCAACGGAGAGCGAGCCTTCCAGTAACAGTTAGAGTTCATATGACTCAGTCCATTTACGGATGGTCAGTCATATCAACCATGCTCTACTTCCTTCACACCCCATTAAACTCTGATTGAAAAGACCTGGCACTAGTATCTGCAGTTCTGTATGCATGTACTGTGTGTCTCGCTGTACTTGCATGCAACAGTGTGACTGTCGGCATGCTTGCACTGCGGTCTGCGAGGATCGGTGGAGGGTTCAGGATTGCTCAGAAGTGAGGCCAAGCCAAGAAACCTTCTATTGTTTAATAAATAGATGAAAAATTGCAAAAAATATTGGTACATTTACACATATTATGTATACTACTTCTGCCAAGGAGGAAACGTTTTCAGTTGGGTTTGTTTGTCTGTTTTTCAGCAGGATTACAGAAAAACTACTGGCCTGAATTTCATGAAACTCGGTGGAAGGGTGTGGCGTGAGCCAAGGAAGAACCTGATCCCGAATCATAATACCGTTCACTTTCATTAACACTGCGAAGACATTTCTTTGGTGGAGGTCTGCATTCTCTGAGTGCCCTTCTAGTTGTTTGTGTTATTGCTATGGATCATCTGAGAGCTGAGATGCAGCTCAGCACTGTGTGTCAAGTTGTTCTAGTCATTAATAATAATTGAAAAATAACTAATACAGGAATAAATCAATTAAAATTAATTGTGAAAGTGTATGGGAGCATAGGACATGATGATATAAGTATATTGTCGATCCTCGTGCTCCATTATGTTTCATAAACTGTGGCAGCAATTTTTGGGTTGATATGATTTATAACAAAGATTTGGTGCTGAATTTAACAACTTTTTACCTTTCGAGAATTGACAAAAATGATCAATCAAAATACAAGTCACCAAGACCTTGAGGAACACCACAGAAAAAGACATGCTGGGATTTGATATCAAAAAATTTTGACATTTGTGCAAGAATTGCATTTTTCATTTTTCTGCAAATGGATGTTGATCACTTGTGTGAAGGTCTAAGAAACCCCCTTATTGTCAGGAAAATCCATCCATCCTATGAATGCTCTAGGTCTCTAGTTACCAGGATGTAGTAGTAGTAGTAGTAGTAGTAGTAGTAGTAACTTCATATGGCATCAGTATCCTCACTCTACATCTCTCTGCTCCTAGTCTTTGTGCTAACTAAGCTAACCATCTTCTGCCTGTAGATTCATATTCAACATACAGATATGAGAGTACTATTGATGTCAACTGTGAATTTCAACAACATATTCTGTCTTCATCTATAATACCTAGCAGGTCAAAAGGTAGGGTCACTTGTGATTCTGGCTAACTTCATATATTAATGGTACCAGCTGTACTGCTATAATAACCCCAATGAACGCAACGAAGGATCGGCGTCTGCCTACCTTAATGTCCATGGATGGAGATCTTTTAAGTTCAGTCTCTCCCTCAGTGGTTCAAGCAGAATGCACCTCCACCTGGAAGACACTCATTCTGTCAGACGTCATGACTGTTGACTTCAGCATCACATTGATTGCTTCGCTGGTACATGTTAAAATTATATATTTACCTGCTGGACTTTTCGTTTATATTCATTTTATTATGAAAGACAGGAACTTTAGCAGGTAGCTTCCTGCTGAGGTTTTGGTAATCTCCTACAACCAAAACAGTGACTCAGACATTTCATTGTTTATGTAAAGCGTAAAAATCACCTTGTATGGAATGTGTTAGACAGACAGATCCTGATCTACGTAATCTCTGTAAACAGCGACTTCCTCAAATTTCTGAGTGAAGCCAAGAGTCAAGAGACGTTGTGATGGTTGTAAAATCCTGATCTGGATTTCCAAAGTTATTTTACCAGCATCACTACCTGAGTCATCCACATAACAAAAAGGAAATGTGACCTATCAAATGATAATCTGGCTTGACTGCACTAATGATCTAAATGGTGTTTTTGTGCCGTTTACAGTAATCTCATCTATTCTAATCCATGACTTCCCAACACAAGCAAACGAACCTTCCGGATAACTCAGCGTCAGTAGGATTTATGCACTGACCTTCTAGTTTTAGCAGAGATACAAACCACATGATTGCTGTTTTCGATATTCACAACACACTCAATTATCCGCTTCTTGTAAACATCTACAGTTTCAGGTTTCAAAAACAAACATGACATTAACTCCCAACGACACGCAGAGCAGAGGAGGCATGACTGCACGGCTCGCTGTGATGGAAGTGGTTGTGTGACTGGGCCTTTAGTCACAGCATCAAAGCAAAAATGGTGTTCATGGTAAAAACATTTACTGGAATCCAGGGTGTCCTGGCGGCTCTGTGGCCAGACTCACATACCACGTATAATAGATCCAAAGGTCTGCTCCCAGCTCATGTACTCAATTACCAGCAACCCCCCACCACTCTCCTGTTCCCCCTCTCTTTATGAGGAAACATCCCTCTCAGGTGTCATTCATTTGTCTCCAAAGACATGGACATCACACCACACAGCTGTAGGTGTTCATCTGGGGAAATGCTTTTTAAAAGCTTGGCAGATTGAGTCAACGTACTGTGGTGTAGCTGTGTGAAGCATTTGGCTTTCTGTTTGTCCATAATAATTTTGCATCGACTGTAATCTTTGTGTGTAACTGACTACCGCCTGAATGACTGAGTCTGAGTCTACAGGCACGTAAGACAGGGATCAGAGGTTTACTAATTAACCTGATCGAGAGGACATTCAGGATTCATTCACACTGTCAGGAATATGTCTGAGGTCCTTCAGAAGCTTGAATATTGATAGCAGCATCAGCTTCAAAGATCCAGTAGTGGGTAAATATAAATGCAGGGCTGTCGATCAACTAAAATATTTAATCGCAAATAATCTCATGATTGTCCATAGATTGTCATCATTGTCTGATCATGATTAACTGCTAATTAAATGACAAGTTTTCATTGGTTCAAAATGCAGAGATTTGTCGGTTAACTTAACTTAACAACAACAAAATGACAAATATTATCCAGAAACCCTCCCAGGTCCTGTGTTTAGCATAAAGAAAATGACCCAGTCAGAACATGGCAAACTGCAGCCCAACAGGCAACAACAGCTGTCAGTGTGTCAGAGTGCTGACTGGACTAGGACTTGATCCAGACTGACTGGGACTATCATAAAGTGGGCATGTCTGTAAAGGGGAGACTGGTGGGGACCCAGAGAACCCATTTACATCCACACATCTGGAGGTCAGAGGTCAACGGACCCCTTTGAAAATGGATATGAATATAACATAAGTTTGGAGCGTTATTTAACCTGTTTCCCGACAAGTCAGTATGACCTGGTTGGCACCAATGGATTCCTTAGTTTTAGTTTCATTGACACCCATTCTCCCCTCTAGCTTTAGAACGGAGCTCGTTACAACCTAAAAATCACAAGTTGCATTTATGCATTAACGAAATTTGTGGTGAAGGTCTGATGACGGAAAGCTTAGTATTAAAGGATCTAGTGAAATACTGCCGAGACCTAAACGTGGAAATCTTTTCTATTATTGTTTCCAGCACCTCAGCGACGATTTAGACAAGTGGAGCAGTTGTTCATCCTGCATAAAAATGTTAATAAAATGTAACCAAATTCACAATATTACTACTGACGTTCCTGTAATATTACACCACATCTGTTGTGTGTTTACTATGTATTTATGTGCATACAGAGCCGGGAAGTGAGATCGGATCGCAAGTGGTCACTCAGGACACATGGAGACGTGTTATAATCCCAGGTGTGAACAGACGGACTTAAAGCTGTCCACTTGTGATCTGATCACTGAGGACGCATCTTAATCCCAGGTCTGAACAGGGCGTCTGTACCACAGTGATGAGTTCATGAGTGATGCCAGTGTCCACAGTTACCTGTGCAGAGTCACAATCTGTCCCAATGTGGGTCAGATTTCTTTGCTTACTGTTTTTTTTAGCATCAGATCACAAACAGAGCGAGAGTTACATGAAACAAGTTCAGTTTTGCTCATTTAATTTACGGAACGCAAAATCCAGTTGAAATCGACCCTGTTGTCTCCAGTTGAGGTCAAAAGTTGATCTTGAGTTGTTTATTGCTCCGAGCCAGCGTTAGGTAAAGAAAAATAATAATTATCTTTTCCTGCTATTATCATTCCAGCTCCACCCTCGACTTCCAGCCCTTTCCAAGGAGACCGTTTCTCCCTGACTCTCTGATGTGCAGAGTGCATGTGTGTTCAGATCATTAGGTTTCATGATGACATGCTTAAACTGATGGCTCAGTTATCTGTCACTGCCAGAGGCTTCAACGCGCTCAAAACCAACATTTCTTTCCACCGTCTACAAAAAAAGTAGACGACTGCTTCGACTGCTGAGCCCAACTCTGACCTTACACATGTGTTTCCACGTCTGCAACCAATATCAATGTTTTTTTTATTATTATTTATGATTAAGTCCACTGTACTAATACAGTGGTGACAGAAGTAAACCAGCTCAGGGGTAGTTGATGGACCTTATCATGCGTTTACCATCTATTACTATCTATTCTATCCACTATTTTCTATTAGTAAGCTACTGTAGCAGACACTGCAGGGTATTCCTGTAAGTGGTGGAGGTAGTCAAATCTTTCACTTTAGTAGAAGTACTAATACTTCAGTGTAGAAATATGCTGTTAAAAGCAAAAGTCCTGCATTCAAAATATACTTAAAAGTAAGAAAATCTATCGGCATCAAACTATAAAGTAAAAGTACTTGTTGGGCAGAATTGTCCACTTTACAGAGTTTAGTCTGTGTGTAACTAAAGCTGTCAGAGTAAAAAGTACAAGATTTCACTATGAAATGTAATGGAGTAGAAGTATAAAGTAGCATAACATTGAAATGGTCTGGCAGAATAAAAGTACAGTACTTGAGGTAGTTACATTACCTCAAGTACTGTACCTAATGTAATGGAGGAAAACAACCAATCAGAACCGAGCTCTATCTGTTGTCTCTGAGCAGCTGATCAAATATGAATCAATATTCTGATACTGTGATGACTCTTTCTCTCAGAAACATCTTGTCACTGTTTAGACTTGGCAGCCATGTTGAGATCTGTTGAGGAAATACCAAGCACCGCCCACCAGCTGGAGCACAGCCAATAGGGACTCTCTATCTGAATTGACCTGTAATTGGCCAACCTCTCTCGTCACAGGCTAGATTTTTTTTAAAAGCCATGAGGAGGTGCAGGAGTCTAGTTTTCTCTCAGAGCATCTGAATTACAATTTAATTTTCAAAAACGTTCAGCCTACTGCAGCTTTAAGCAGTATAGAGTCAGTTCGATCATCACTTCCTGCTGTCTGCCGACTGTCTCTCCATCCTTTGGAAACATTTAGGATTCAGTCAAAAGAAATGTTTCAGTGCTGGGTTTGTCCACACAATTGCAATTACCGTGCCTGTCACTGAAAACTAATGGCCCAACAGTGTGTGACTCTGGAGGAGGGCAGCTGTATGTGTGAAAAGAAATGGAAGCTACATAATGACTCACTCGGGCTGTCACGGCGCCATAAATCAGCTGCAGTCGCTGCTGCGAAGCCTCACAGAGTTCCTCTGTCTCATCTTTACGCTCGACCTCTAATAGACACCTGTCCACGGTCAGAGGACCACTTACCTCATTTCTGTACTCTTTTTCCATTAAGCTTGATCTCCATCACACCAGGGGGTAAGCTGCAAAACCAGAATTAGTATCACTACACAGAAAGAGAGAGAGAGAGAGAGAGAGAGAGAGAGAGGACGGAGGGGTGTGAAGGAATGCAGCTGTTCAAACAGCTCTTTGATTTAGTGGTCACGGCGCCCAGCGTGACTCACTCTGGCTCAAACAGCGTGGAGATCACTCAGACGTTCATCCCTCTGGTCCGCCGGTTTTCTGCTCTGTTGGCTTCTGTGAGCGTCTACATGTGTGTTAGAGAGAGAGAGAGAAAGAGAGAGAGAGAGACTTTAGTTTAGAAGTAACACATTATAAATGTGAATTAAAGGTTCCCTGTGGACCTTTCAAACACGCAAAGTCTCTGTTTAAATTGACTATTTCTCACCTCAACCCATGGTATATGTATCCTGACACATGTACTGAATGCATTTACTTCCTTATAAAACATTTGCAAAGCTGATGAATTTGAAACATGCACATATAATTACCTGCTAGAAGCAGTCTTCTTCTTCTCTGCCGTGACTGGAGCGCTGCAGTTTCTTGCCACCACCTGTAGATCAGTGGAGTAGTGAAACCAACAGGATCTCGTCTCTTCTCATCATATTTACTCAGAAACCAATTTTGCGTGAAGGTTTGCGTGTTTTTAATGTTGTCAAACAGGTGTGATTAAGTTTAGGCTAACCTCTATGAACAGATTGTGCTCTCACACATTCTGTACATCATACAATCTGTAGGTAAGGAGGAAAGATTTTGGCCTTTTGTTTTTTGGTTTCCGTGTCCAGTCCCAGTAGTATTGACCAGTCACGTTAGAGAAGGCTTTGGTTCATAGTCCATGTGCAGAGCAACAGAGGCCAAACCACCAGCTACTATCTGACCAGGATTTATCGATTTATTGGTTTTAAATTAGCTTGTAAAATGGCTACTTGTGACACAATCTAGTCGCACACGTCGTCTCTCAACTCCAGCTCCAGTCTTGTGTCTCAAATCGGACAGTAATCAATGGGCAGCGCACAGAAAAGGAAGTTTTAAGTTTTACTTTCACTTTACAGACGTAGTAACTTTAAGCCAAGCCATGATGTTTCCTCTTAAACCTGACGCTAAGTGGTTTTAATCCCTAAACAAGCGTTTTTGTTTGAATTCATGTTAACCATGAATTCATGCGACCATCAAGTGACGCCAAGGGGTCCGACACACGTGATGAGGGTGATAAAGTTTTGGTCATTCAGATGCTTGTGCGCTGGTATCAAGACGCCGCGGACGCTGCCCAAGCTGGTAGTGAGACCAGGCTGTGTGAAACCACCACAAAACATTGCTCCAAGACATTATTAGTGGTCAGAAACACCACAAAGCTAATGAATTACTGCTGCAAAGTGATGCAACCTTGATTTAACTGAGTGTGGTGTGTTTAAAGACATTTACAGTGAAGCCCATCGCAGTCAGCTGTACAACCGTTGAATTTATCATGTCCACTGGTGTTATACACACACTGTAATATATATATATATATATATATATATATATATATATATATATATATATATATATATATATATATATATATATATATATATATGTCTTGTTGCTGTATTGTAATGCTGTTTCTACTCATGAGCACAAAAAAAACAAAGTGGTTTATAACGAACAAGTTCGGTCTCTGTTGACAGTAGGGTCAAAAGGTTAAAGGAAAATCTGGCTGATGCTAAATGATGAAATAAAAGTAAATTGCAGCGAAAGAAAAAGGTCTCCTGATGAATGTCATCATTCGTAGGTCGCTGATTCTGGTGGTGAGCGTATCACTATATCAGTGGGCTGCCAGAAAACAGCAGTCTTCATGTAGGAAAGAAAATGAGATCTGTTCTTCAGGCGACCTCAGTAACCTGTCGCTCAACGAGAGGCGTTTTAACTGCATAACAAGCCTGAGAGGAGGTCAAAAAACAGCTGTGAATAAATACGTCCTCCCATCAAATGAAAGAGATTTGTGTCTCAAAAGAAATCTATCACATCCCTACTCGGCCTGCATGCTGGCCTTTTACAAAGCGTGGCCTCTTGTACGCAGCGGCTGCCAGTCAAACCCGCTTCCCTCCACCTCTGCTGGGTTCTCTGCTCACAGGGGTCAATACAATCCAAAGAGCCACTCTGCCTTCCTCTCACTGTGTCAACAGGCTGAGCTCCAGCTTCCAGTTTCGCCGGTGCACTTCTCACCTGAGCCTCATTGAAGTCGTGCCAGAAACGATCACGTAGAAGCGGAGAGGCTGCCTGTGCAGCGTTGGCTGACGGTGAAAAGTGCTCTGTCTGTATGTGTTGGAAGGGGTGTGCTTTTTTTTTTTTAGCGTTTTAACACGTACGTGTTAAAAGCTCAGGTCAGGTATCCGCCGGGCTCCGAACCAAAGCACTGAAACACCACCTGATCCACGTGGGTCCGATTGTGTGTGCGCCTTGGTGTGTTTGCATCAATGAGAGCCTTGTGTTATCACCCCCACCCCCAAACACCAGTCTGATTGAAATGGAAATTGAAAGTGTCATAAAGCCCATATTGTCAGCCAGATGTTAAGTTATGAAGAAATAATAACAGGCTCTTTCATTAGGGAAATGACAGCTCTGATTTTCCTCCCGGTGGAAAGTTTCCATAATTACTTCAATATTGAGAGTCGAAAACAGAAAGAGAAAAACATCTGGGATCAATGACAACATTTTCTTTGGATATTAAAAACAATGTTCAGACTCTGGCAGCATTTGCTGGTAAGAGCAACAATGTTGTGTAAAATGGGTGAAGTGTGCAGTCTTTGCACCTTCAGCATTGCCTTTTAGCTGACATGGTGTCTACGCACAAAAGGTGTCAAACCTTTCTTCCAGTGGAAATACAGCCAGCTCTCCTTATAAAGAGAAAGTCTTTAAATTACTCACTGTACAGTTCTACTCTGGATGAATGGATCTCTATGTCTGTTATATTTACCATTAAGGGATCATAATGAATCAGACACCTTGTGGTCCTGTGTCAAATAACGGAGGACTCAGGGAGGTTTTGTCTGGACCACACCAGTCGAACTGTGTCAGTGCCGCCGGTTGTCCACCCCGTTCATAACGTCTGCCTGTGGTCTCATTTCATTATTCACTGATTTTCCCTGACCTCATTATTTATCCTCTGATTCTCTGATGACAAAATGGAAAAAAAAATGGAAAAAGTATATACTGTGAGTAAGTGTGTGGTGGTTAATTTCAAGGTTTTACTGACACTTAAAAACATCCCAGAGATGCTCTCACATATTGACTACAAGTGTGGCTGCACAACTCCAGCCTAACTATCCTGAACTCATTTTATCACCTGAAACACATTTTAGAGGAATAATTAGCTCTGAACTTCCAGTTTCTGTCTATTTAAAGTGTGAAAGATTTGCTGATGACATAATGAAAATTACAGCCTGATATAATGTAATGCTAATAATGTACTAATACTACACAGGTTAAAATTTTATTTTATTATTCTGAGTTATGCTGAATTAATTCTTCCACAGAAAAATACTAATAAAATAAAAATGCTAACATGCTAATGTTGCAGGGATTGTTCACCACGTTCACCATCTTAGTTCAGAATATTAGCATGTGTGCTGTGGGAACGTCATTTATGTTCAGTATTTGGTCATAAACTATAAAGTGTTGGGCACATTTTGAGCTGGTGATGGCGCTAGATGGGAAGAGAAGAATCATTACAATTCATTGTGGGAGACATTTCATTAAAAATCACAAATCTCAGCCTCATAGTGGCGCTATAGGACATCTAGGGCTCACTAACCTCTGGGGACAGGAATTAAAATATCATGGAAATTCATCCAGTGGTTGTTGAAATAGTTAAATCTCACTACAGTGGGCTGACCGATAGCCACCAGGATGGACTCAATAATATATATATTTAACTTATTTTGTTGTCACTTACTAGTTTGACCATCTTAATAAAATAAAATAACATAAATGATTATTCTCTATGTTTACATTACCATCCATCTCATGCGTTCCACAGATGCACCGTAACCCAAGCACGTCTCAGCGGCCTGCAGCTGGATAAACAGATGTTCAGTTACTGTCATCCAGGATCAGGCCTTTGTAAAATATCACACTCATGCACACAGTCTAAAGAAACGGTGGACAATATCAGTTGTCACTGATATTGTCCACCGTCTAAACTTTGTGAGGAAATTACCCATCAGCATGACTTGACCCGGGTATGGAGAGTGATATCAGCACACTGAGCGTCGGCTCCTTTCAGTCAGAGCCATCGTGATGGAAGTGAGTGAGAAACCAGAGAGGTGTGTTTCTATTGACACTGGACCTCTGCCTGCCAACTGTCAGGAGGAAGCACCCAGAGGCCGAGAAAAATGAGGAATGGGACACTGATACAGGAAGTTCCTGCGTCGGCAGCCTCCAGGGGCGTCCGGGCTTCATTTCTCAGGCAGGGACGTGTTTGTGTGTGCAGACTGAATTCAGGAGAGGCAGATACTGGAAATCAGGACGACACGTGGCTCAAAACCAGAGCTGTTATCACTCAGACCAAAGACGGTATGGTGGCTAAGGCTCGCTAGTATCAGGGAAAACCTGTTTCCGTGGCATTTACCGCAGACTAACTTAAAGGCTCAGCTTAATTCTGTTTAAATAAGATGCCTGACTTGGATGGAGTCTCATCTGTCTAATGATCCAATGAAAAGAAAGAACTGCTGAGAACCGTTTAAGCAAGAAGCTGACGAAAGTATCCAAATCCACTATAGGCCTAAACTTGTTTTGGGTTTTTATGTGTTAAACTCTGAGAAGAAATTTGGAAATTAGTGTTTGGTGGATTATTTTGCTGTTGTTCTAATGATAATTATCATTGTGTTTTACATGGTTGGACAGCCTGTTTAGTGTACCATCCTGTTGGTGTTGACCAAGCTCCAGGTTTGGTACCACATCATGATGTCTAAATCATGTCAGAGAAGAGATGAGGAGTTCTGAACTGAGCCATGTTGGTTTTTAACAGCTGACTTTTCAGAACGAACCCGATCAATTTGTGATCCTGTGATCTGGTCTTGTGGAGCCTGATTGGCAGCACCTAGAGCTCAGAACAAGAGTCCGATTTCACTAGTGTGCTGCCCACATAATCAGCTGTGCTGCTCATCCCACAAATGAATGATCCCGACAAGTTGGACATCACAGTGAAGGTCAATAAACAGGCTTTACAACCGTGTCAAATACAATCAGAGAATCAGCACTGGAACAGAGAAATAATCCACCAAACACTAATTTACTAACTTTTTTCCCAGAGGTTTCATTTAAAACAAAAGGATCGCAAGTGTGTTTGTGTGTGTGTGTGTGTGTGTGACATGCGTACCTGTCCCAGAGGTTTTTGCCCTGATCCCGTCCTGGATGTGTGGCTGGATCTCCACCGCTAGGCCATGGCAACTGGATTTGAGTCAGCGACTTGATAAACCTACATTACATTATTTTTTAGCCACTTGGGGGCAGCGGAAAGAAGTGCACAACATGAACACATTACTGACAACAACATGGTGAACATGGTAGCAAACAGCTGCTCATCCAGCAGTTGGAGGTAAACATTATCGTTCATTTGGAGCTGTGTTTCAGGTCACCCGGTGAATCTAGTCCAGTATTCACTCTCTTTCAGCTCAGTTTGTATATAATGCTCCATTATGTTCACCAGCTAGTCGTTAACTGTGACTGTCGTTTGATGGTCGAGGCTAAAACCTAACATGCAGATTGTGAAACTCTGGTGAGATGGTTGAGGTCAGGCTTTGACCTTGAATGGTTCAGGTTAGGAGTGGACATCGGGCGGGGAGTCTCCTGAGAGTTTTTGCGAGTTTCACCATCCGTGGGTTACCAGACACGACCCCATTAGATGCTGAGCAGCCTGCAAGGATAGACCATGTCTTTGGTCCAAGATTACGTCCTGTCAGATACCACATTAACAGACACTGCAACAGGGAACACGTTGGCGTCCATTTAGGACGTCAAGTCTGAAAGGATCTACAGTGTGCGGTGGGTTTTTAGAGGCGTCTCACTGAAAACAGCTTCCTGCTGCAGCCGGAAACGACATGAGAACCGCGAGAGTGAATTAAAACAGAAAATTGCTTCCTAACCACAGAGCGAGTGGGCGGCCATCTTTGTTATGATTCAGAAACAGGTGCAGCTTTGGAAACGGGTTAAAAGTACTTTTACAGATGGTCAGGAAACCAAACGTACACTAACACAGTACACGAGAAGCACACACTTGGGCTTCAGCTGGAGCTCCATGACGCCGACGGGAGCTGCAGAGTCTGAGTCTCTTTAGGATCACCGAGCGCCCCCTTTAACATTTTTATTACACCGTAATTATAAAAATATAAATGCTAAGTGAAAACAATTGAATATGAGGTCATGGATTAATTCATGCCCACAGTCCATTTTAAGTCTGTGTGTCCACCTGAAATAAAGTAAACCTGAAACCAGATCCAAAAAACAAATAAAAAATAAAAAGGATGTGTGTAGTATCCAATACCAGGAAACAGGTCAGAATTAAAATGAAAAAAAAAAAAAAAAAAAAAGGTTAGAAAAGCAGAGCAGCAGCCTGTTTTATACAAGCTTTATTTACAATGTAGGAAGCACATTTTCATCCATAGGTCCTCATCGGACAGATGCTATTATGAAATCCATCTAAGCTGACATGAGTTTTATTTTCTCCAGACACCTCCTCTACCACTGTCACATTTAGTATGTACATAGTGTGTTTGTATACAAGCAATAGAAAACTTGGCAAATGGAAGGTTATTTGCTACTTCAATATGTAAAGAAGAGTTTTCCAATGAGTAAAAAAATACAGCAACACTGCAACGTAGTGAGAAGATCCTGACCTGCTGACAGCCTCCTGTTGTTTGTTTCGTCTCTAATAACACTTCGGACTGTGCAATTAGTCAAGTAACACTCAGGAACACTGGCTACTCATTTTAGTTTAGGCATGGAAGGAAAACACACATTATGACCTGGTTTCAGTATTCGGGGGAGACTTGGGGTTACAGCAGACACCTTTTCTTCTTTATTGAAAATAAGGTCGAAAAAGGTGCAAACTAGCCGACTTCTGAAACCAGTTTACTCTGGTGATATTACAATCTTTACCTCCGTATCTCATTATATGCCAGAAATGGGGTTAGTATATACACAGATACGCAACAAAATACAGTGGCTGATTTGATGGGGGGGTTGAAGGGGACAACATGTCTTCTTGCAGGGAGATACTGTAAAAAATAATAAAAATGGTTCCCCAACATCCCTGATATAAATCTAAACAGGTCAACCACAATGTGGATGTGCTCCATTATATACAGATTTCTTAGCGGATCAATGACTCACAGGGATGGACGGTTAAAAGAGTTCTGTGTAAAATAACTTACAGCTGGATGTTAATGGTCGACTGGTTTACAGGACACAATTATGGACAGTTAACTGGACAAAACATCATCTTTACTTTACAATTGATTTCATACTGCAAATGTTATTTCACTGCTTTTGATGCCCAAATGTGGAGTCTAATTTGACTGACAGAAGGTTACCTTCATTTTTTTTAATGCAATTACACCTGCATGCCAACAGCTGATGAGCCTTTTCCCTCAAACATGGCCCGTCCATGCTGCTGTCGCTAAAACACTGGAAAATCTGTAGGGTCACAGTCATTTCACCAACAATTTAGTGAATCAAAAAGTGTAAAAATGTGCTTGTTTTTTCTTCTGTTAATGAGAAAACATTCAGTTTCAAACATGACATGGTTTCTAAGAAACTCCTCTTCCTGAAAAGACTGGAGGTAAATGGATCCTTGCACTGTTTTCTCCATTTTACACTGATCTCAGATGACACTGCCAACATGTCATTTTCATAAGCTGGAGACTAACAACGCTTTTTCAAATCACCTCCTCCGTTTGTTGCATAAGACGAGTGTTTAACAGCACGTCGCTGTCGTATGGAAACTTTATATCCATTGTAACAGTTAAAGTGGTGATATAATAATACTACGGAGATATATAAAAACAAAATGGAACAACACTGCTGTACAAGCGGCAAAAGAATAAATAAGCCATTGAGATAAAAATGCACGGCATGAATTAAACCACGGTAACATAACAGAACATTTATGAGTAAAATAGGTTAAAATACAGAGCGGAAAAGCCCTCATTAAGCCTACTTCATTTCAGGTTTTTGTCAAGATTATTTTTCTTTTCAAATAACAATATAATTGGTGTTTAAAGGCAACATGCCTCACTGCCTTTAGTCCACAAAAAGACCAGCCAGTCTTGTTTTTTAATACCATATTTCAAACAAAGGCACTAAAATTGGAGGATTCAACCATCTCTCTGTGCACTTACACCAATAATATTCATATATCCTTAAGTCCAAGTGTTTATTTTAAGTCTCACTCAACTTTTTAAATAAGACATTTATTAAAATAAGCTACACACAACACAGTATGACTTACAGCAACACAAAGTTAAGTTTCCTATTAGTGATCTTATAATTTGTCTTGTATAATAGTTAACACTGCATATGTAAGCAGCCAACTGCTTCTGTTAATGTCAAAAATGTTTTTTCACATAACTGTTGCATTAACGAAACACTTGTAAGTAATGCAGAGTTACTATGAACTAAACAAGGGTTTGATCTGCGATCAACAGGATCCTATGAGATTGCTGCAGTGGTTTCCCTTTCTACATTAACAGTAACACAATTAGCCATTAATAGCTGCACATTAACATGCCGGAGCTAATGTGCAGTGTCAGATCCTTTTTTCTGTTCTTTCGGGCGATTATTCAATCAAATCAGTATTTATGTTTTATAGCAAAATGCATAATACGTGTGACAAAATGCAAAATGTGTCACAGCAGAGCTTCCTGCTTTTGGCTAAATTGGACAATTGCACAAGTTATTTCCTACATAGACAAATACACAGCACAGTAGTACTACAATATAGCCCCTAATGTGTATTAAATAGATGCTATGCTGAGCAGGCTTAATGGGGGCTTTTATCCTGTATAAAAGCATATCTGTAACAGTGTTACTCATTTTAAAATACTTAATTTTGCCATCCTATGCTCCTACTGCAAACTGTCCATCTGTCCTACAGGGCAACACAGTAATGCCCAGTAAGCACTCCTGGCTGTACTCACTAATACTTGAGGTAAAAACCACTTCTAAGATGCCATCAAGCAACATGTTGAAGAGGCAGAACCATCGCAGGAGAGACAAACATAGAAGATTAAAGGGAGATATATATATATATTTTGTTATGCAGGCTGATTTGCAGGTTACACCTCTCAAATATTCCTCTCACGCTGACGCAGACTCTCCTCCGACCGTGTAAATAAAAACGCATATGTGGAAATACGTCATTGAGGTATCCTGAAGCAGCCACTGTCAAGTTATACACAACAGAAAAGTAACGGCTTGATTGACTAGATTATGCTGCGATACGTCCTTGGTGTTTGTAACAAATCGTAACAGACTTGATGTGGTGTGGAAGCACAAACAGGCATGTCCATGAAGAGGGAGGAGAGGAGAGGAAAGACATGAAAAGGAGAGGAGAGGGTAAGAAAGAGCAGGAGAACATGAGGAGCTGAAAGGGTGGAAAGGAGTTTACTTTCTGGCCTCCTCAAGGCTTGTCTGGAAGGTTACAATGATGCATGACGCTGCAAGGGGTTGTTAGTGCTCATGCTGCTGCCGGTGTGCTGGTTATTTGCACAAAGTCATGCAAACAGTAGGCAGGCAGGTAGTTCATGCATCGTGTGCCTCAGCCCAGCCCAGCCCAGCTCAGCCCAGCTCAGCTCAGCTCAGCCCGGAGGCCAGCCTATCGGCCAAAGACGGGCCGGGCCGCACCAGGCTTGGCCAGTTCATTGGTGTGCCTGTCATGCAGTGACATTGCTGTTGAGGGAGGAGAAAGAGAGACAACGGTCAGACAGCAGGGTTTGTTAGCCTGAGATTCTGGCCTTGATCTAAAAACAAAACACAGCAAACAAACAGGGTTAATTCCAAGGCTTCTATCACGTTAAAGGTATAATATGCAGCAGTTGTTGGATGCTGTCATGGATGCATTAAGAGAACTGGACACAGCGTTGGAGGCAGGGCCCGGTTCATTCCTGTTAAAGTTGCTCAGTGGAGCATGAAGCCAAAATAGCTGGACTTCCATCTGGAAAAGTAGGCAGATCTTCTGGTGATCTTCCGCATCCACTGAGCCCAGGGAGCAGACGCATTAGCATCCGCCAGTCAAATGACTCAGTCACAGACTCAACGTAACGCTGTCGTCACAGCTTATTAACTCGGCCTCCCAGCCCTCGCTCCAGCCTCGGTCTGGGTCTCACTCACATGAACGAAGGAAGGGAAATAACTCTGGATTCAGCTATTAGTGCGTTTTACAACTTTTAGGAGTTAAATATTTAAATACGGACTATAAGAGTGTGGAGTAGATTCACCTCAAAATAAAAGAGTTACAGACGTCTCTTTCTCAGTGCAAGTCTATACTGTTGGACATCACGTGATGGACATGAACGGTGTAGTACCACCGTTTAGCCACTATGAAACGTGGGATCAACGAGTGGCGCTCTTCCTGGGGGCTTGGCTGCTATTTGAAAAGACGCCACATTCAAAGTTGGCTCCTCCTCCTCGGCTCAACGAGCCAGAAAGAGAGCGGCGATGGTCGAGCGAGCGTTAGTGACAGCAAAGCAGGGAATCGAGTTGAGTCTGACTGCAGTCGTGGAGGGGCGTTCCTGTAGCATGACAGAAAAGCCCGCTGCTTTGATTGGCTCATGGAGGACAGGAACGCCCACTTTTTCTTCTTCTCTACTTTCTCTGTGCACAGCTGGTTCTGGCCACTATTACCACATCTCCATACGTCTCCAAAGAGACAGCCGTCAACCAAGATGAGCTTTATTCCTACGAGTTATCTTGTGAAGGCCATGTGGGAGCATACGGATGTTCATGGTGGCAGATCAAGCACACATATTTGGATATTGTGAATTTCTGTCCAGCCACCTCACCTTCGGTAAAAACTGCAGTCATACCCGAGATTTGTCTCCAGTATCCGAGGAAGTTCCTTCCTTTAAAACTGGTCTACGTAGCTAAAAGCAAAGAAGAGTCTGCCCCACTTGTTTCATCACAGTCATATAATGCTATAATGACTGAAAAAAAGTGAATCAAATCATACCAAATGCACAGCCACTGATTTGATGAATGAATTTGATGATGAATAAAGTTAGTGAATTGTGTGTGATTGGCTGGAGGTTACACCCCCATATGGGGCATAAAGGCTGTTTGAAGCGTCCTGAGTAAAGCAAAATAAGAAGAAATGAGAAAATCCAGGCAGAGGGCTGCAGGGTCTCTGCAGAAACCGACACCATCACACACAGGGGATGACTGAAAGGGATTATTTTTCAGTCTATACACTTTTTTTTCCGTAAAATGCTGTATATTATACCTTTAATATGAGATCATTCATGACGTGCCTTAACATAAGTGACAATGTAAACAGAGTGAAACAACAAATGGGTTAAAGAAAGGGACAGGAAGAGCTACAACAAGCAAACTTATCCAAGATTCCTACTTAAAGCGACACAGGCAAAACTAAACACCCTTTAACACCCTTTTCATTATGATAGCAATCAATTCATTATAAAATGATATGAAAAGTGAGTCAATGAGCTACAATTAACTCCTTTTTGTTTTGTAAAGGGTGATCAAACCAAATCCCTTCTCAAACAAACTGGATGTAAAACTCAGGAACTATCTCATGACTAGATCTGACACGGCCGAACATACTGTTTTCCTGGGTAGCGTAAAGAGGGATGCCTGCAGTGTTGCAAGGATAATAGGGAGCAAATACTGTGGTGCACACATATAAATTTAACACTATGGCACATAAGGTGTTGTCTGAGACAACCTGGTAAATGCTGGTAAAGCTAAAAACCATGTAAACTGACACCTTTCCCAGTTAGCTGGATGGTGGCTCCTAAAGAAAGACAATGAAAACCAGTCCACTCGGTTACGTAGCACATTGATCTAACAACCTAAGCTGTGGAGTGATCTCAGGGGAAATGACCATTCACTGTTATTGCAGTCACCTGTTTTTTTCCTAAACCATGTTGTCCTATGAGAGATCATTCGGGCCATTTAGCAAGCAAATGGGACATTTACATGTGATGACTATATATCTTCCTAAAATCAACTCCATTTGAGATCCAAACATTGACACTGAAAATCGCTGCTGAAAGCTACATCATGAGATAAAACTCAGGACAGAAAATCTGTCAACTCCAGTAGAGGAATAAGATGACAGGTAGAGATGTGCGTAGGTACTGCATGAACAGGCAGAGCGGTTCCTCTAAACAAAAAATGATGGATGAAAAAGATGAGATTCTTCTCAGCTTGCACCAGATGACCTGCCTGACAAAAGTTTACCACAGGTTGAGGAAGGTCAGTGGTTGAGAGGGAGGAAGTGATTAGTCAGACCCTATTAAATATGTTAAAAGGGTAGGAGCCTGGCATCACAGGAGTCGGGGTAAAATATGCTTAGTCAGGAAAAAAAAATGGTGCGAGATTTTGGGCAGTCTTGCCTGGCATCTCTACCTCATGGATCTGATCAAGAGGAAAAACAAAAAGAAAATCAATTGGCAGAGTGCAGGAAAACAAGAACGTCCATTAGAAATGAATGGAAATGCCTTAAAAAAGGCACATCTACTGTATGTTAAGTTCAGAGGAACTGTAAGGTAGTTTGTATTTTCTGCCCTGCTGCCATCTACCTTGCGGTAGCTGGCTGGACGTGGCCCGGATAGGAGCGGCGCGTACTGGTGGCTTGTCTCTGCCGGGCCAGGAAGGACTGACCGGAACCGGTGTTGGCGAGTCTGTCTTCAGCCGCCTTCTTCTGCAGAGACATGCCCTGGGAAAAGACACACAGGAAGCCTCATTAATGATAACTGTAGTCGTATTACTGGGCGGTGAGTAGATGGAGACTCAATATGAGCCAGAACAACACACAGTCAGTAAGTCAGCAGAGAATCAGCTACCATCCCTGCACTAATCCTGATGCATGAGAAAGCAAATTAGCTCAAACACATTATTAGCACCAATTTAACAACCAATTAACACCAGCTATTGATCAAATGTGTAACAGAACAAACTGTTTTTTTAATCTTATAAAAAAAGCATACGCTGCCCTCTAGTGGTTCAAATAGCTTCCTGCATCATTTATACACCTTACACTTATTATATCGGCATTAAAAAGTATTCAGAGTCACATAAAAACACGCAGAATGCCACGAGCAACACAGAAAGTATAATGACGTATAGATTTATGATGTCTAATGAGCACAGTTGATTTCTGGATAACTATTTTTCCAGTAATATGAAGGTATTTTCATGTTTTTCAGTGCCTTTCATTAAATGTCTTACTGTTGGTGATAATGCTAAAAACTGTCTTTAGGTCAATTTGCATTATTTTTAGGCTGAAACTAAATGATTATTTTCATTATCAAGTAATCAGTGGAAAATAAAACAGAATGTATTATTTTGATCTGAGTCCCAAAACACCAAGGTACTCATAATAAAATCAAAATGTGATAAAATCTAAAATCCCCTCTATAAAAAAAAAAACTTTGACTCTACTGTGTCAACAAAATGAAAGAAGAATCTTGAACCTGGCTTTATGCAATATTCACAATGTCTGCAACATATTAGCACATATTTGATTGGATAATATATAATTTGCATATTTAATATGCATATTTATGCATTTTCTGAAAACTTGTGATACAGAAAAGTAATGTAAGTAATCAACTGGGGAAGTTTCATGGTGGTATCTATTAATTTTTTTTTTTTACCATATTCACCCTCAAAATAGTCAATTTTATCCCATGAATTTTGTTTTGACCGACTTCTTATTAGATTAGGATTAATGGACTAATCGTTGCAGTTCTATGTGACTAGGATATTATGGACTTTAGTGTATTATGACTCGTGAATTGTCACTCCTCTTGGCTGTACATCAGTCTGTGCTGTGAAGGACCTTCTTACCATGTTGTACCAGGCCGACACAATCAGTTTCTCCTCGTAGTCCCTCTGGCTTTTTGTCTTGTCCATCTCTTTCTGTTTGGACGAAACACAAAAACTCAAAAAAAAAATAAAGCAGTGTAATTTCACTGTGTTTTGACGCACTTTTACAGGCTTCCTTCTCCACTCACTGGTTAAACAGTACACTGTATAAGAAGCCTGGTTAACCCATCTGTCCAACAAGCTGCCTGGTCCACCCCTTTCCTTGCTAGACCATCCAACTCTTCTACAACTCGATTACCTCCAATGAGTGCAACATCCTGTCCTTCTCCTGCAGCTGGTTCTTCAGGGCTTGGACCTCTGGACCTGACCCCTGGTTCTGCTTGGGGTCCAGGGTCCGGATCACCTGGAGAAGACATGTTTAATCGCATCGCATGTGTTTTCTTGTTCACCCACTCCCACAGTGAGCATTGCTGTTTACTGAGGATAGTTGTTAGTAACAAAAATAATATACTCACACTCTTGGCTTTTTCCAGGTATTTCTTATATCTCTCCTCCATCTGTTTCATGTCTTCATCTTTCTTCTTCAAGGCCTCTTCCAGCTCCTCTACTCGTTGGGCTGACAGGCAACATCATTGTTTTTGTTAAGTTTATTTGTCCTTTGCTATGCCTTTTACTGTATGTCTCTGTATTGCATCTGTACCACATCGCACATTAAATCATTTCAAATTTTAAAACAATTATAAGAACAGATGTTAAGAGGATGGAGGTCATAAGGCTTCACATTCAGAATTCAAACTCACAGCTGGCGGTGTATTTAGGCTCCATTTCGTCGATGAAGGCATTCTTCTTCAGTAACTCACTGTTCAACTCTTGTAGCTTCTCCCTGTTTAACAGTCCAAAATAGTTTTTACTGATAGTTTTGTCTAATACTTTGTATTAAGCATTTTATCAAGTTCCATGTTATCCTGCCACAGCAGTACATATGTCTGGGTTTGTAAGACGATAACTTACATGTGCTCCTCATATTTCTGCTTCAGAATGGAAGACTGAAAAAAAGACAAATAAGGCAAATGTCTTAAAGCATTATATTCCTATATCTATACAACCTAAATCTTCAAAAAAACAAACAACGACATTCAAAGAGACTCTGTTGGATAAATGCAGGAGTTGCAGCAAACTTCAGTCTTTATCTTTATAGCTGCAGCCACATTTGTGTGCCATGTTATTTCTCTGGCCTGATTGAGATGGGTGTAATTAAAGGCACCACAATGCAACGAAATCCTGCACGTTTCCCTTCTCATCCAACAGAGGGAAGTGTACAGCAGACAGTGTTTGGAAAAGGTTATCAAAGTGGTATTATACTGCAGTAAGAGATCTGAAATTACTGTGACAGAGGCCACCCAGAACAGAAGTAGTGCAGACCCCAAAGCAAACATCCGAGTGGATGATATCATGATTCCCAAGGCTGGATGATCACAAAGATTCATTTACAATTACAGGAGTGCTCTGGTGCATTTTTGTGATGTAACACAATATGTGTGGTGTGCAGCCAAATCACGTGAGAGCAGAAAACCTCTAAACTAGACATCGAACAGCGTCAAGGAAAGAGGAAAGTTCTGTTTCTACAGAGAGGAGAAATCTACACATAGAGGATGCCAGAAGGACGGATTAAAAGATGCTTCTCTATTTCTAACAAGAAAAGGTCACCTGCAGACTCTCGACACCTAGCTAGGAAAAAAGTGCTCGTGTGCAACAACTCAGCCTGACAAATGCATGAAGTTGTACTTCTATATGCAAACACTGTATTTTGGAGTTTTTATTTTATTCTCTTATATGCTACCACAACATTAGCATCACATTATGCGGTTGTTGTTTTTTTTTTTTACAATCTGCTAATGTACTCTGAGTTGTTACACATTTGTTTCAGGAATTCAAAAAAACCCTAAAAGAACAAAGTTATCAAGAAGATATACTTACTATAGTCTGTGAGTGGGAGCATTATTTGAAAAGAAAATGCACAAGTATTTCATTGATTGGGAAGAATCATCCATGCGAAAATCTGTTGAGGTGTCTCTCCCACCTTTGCACCCAACATTGGACACACCAGCTCCTCATTGAATGAAATTCGACTTAAATAAAAGGTCTTACTAAGTAATTCCTCCATAATTGTGATAACGCATCAAGGCAATCAGTTTTTCCATTCTCTGCTTATCATGTGCTTGTTTTTGTAAATTAAAACACTGAAAGTAAATGGTCAAAATGCTGAAAAGAAGTGTTTTTGTCATAAGTGAAAAGACAGATGGTCAAAGCAAGACGGACAACATTGGTGAGGGGATGCAAAATTTACACAGGCCGGCAGGAAAGGAACCCACTAAAGAATCATTTTAGTATCTTAAATCAAGGTTAATTTTGCTGTAATGAAAGATGGCGTTTAGCATGCATGCAAGCTCTCTCTCTCTCACATATAAAGCCTGTTGGGAGGTGCTCCACACCATCCTAAATACCAGCTGTCCCCTACTAGGAACTGGTTTGAAGGAGACAAGGAACAGAGAGGAAAGTGATGTGATGAAACAAGTTAAATGTGTTAATATCAACTAGAAGACATTGTTGTTACTGGTCTAATCTCACATTTAATTCATTCACTGATGCTATATTGCAGCTAAATAGAAACAATATAAAAGCGCACATACAAACAGAAAAACATGATCATGGATGCAATAAGTGTTAGAAATGGTTATTGTTAGGAGGAGTTAGTTGAAACAAAATGCACAACGTGTAAAACTTAACTCATTTCAGGCCTTTTCATAGTCGCAGCTTACTTTTTCAAAATAAAATATCAAAAGCCATGAGGAGGAGCGGTGTACTGCAGTCTTGTGTGGTATGATGGGAATCTGACATTTCAACTTATTCACACAGTGCAGAGTAAACATGTCATTACTTACGTCGTCTGCTTTGGAACCCTGTTCTTGAAGGTTCTTCTGCAGCTCCTCGACCTGACTCTGTTCCTCCATCAGGCGCTGATTGATTAACCTAAACAGAAAGACCAGTTTGACGAGATGGTTTTAACACGGTGATGAGCAAACACCAGAGAGGCAGCCTGTTGGCTAAAAGCTCAATTACTGAAATTCCAGTAAAGACAAAGAAAAGTAAACAGGAGATTGATCCATGATCCCAACAACAACTCAAAACTACAAGAACAGACCGAAATATTTTCATTAAATGTTGATAAGATATTGAGCATGAAAGAGAAAAATGTTCAGAGGATTCAGCCTCAAGTTTGTTTGCTTTTGCTGCATGTTTCCGTGCTCTTTGCTGACCTGTTCTCCGTCTCCAGCTCATTTTTCCTCCTGTTGGCGTCCTCCAGTAGACTCTGCAACAGTGCGATCTTCTCATTGTCTGATCCCTCCTGGGCCAACTTCAACATCTTGTTCTCATGCTGAAGACGAATCAGATGTTCTCTGTAAAAGCATGTTGAACAGAAACAAGTGTTAATGTTCAACACTAACTGATCAATATGTCATCCTGAAATTAAATCTGACATCATATTATCAGGCTAAAGATAAACAGAGACCATCAGTCCCAGAATACATTATTCTTCTGTGTATATATCATATCTATCCCAGGTTATTATTTGGCACAAACTGTGCAGCATCAGCCAATATAGTGAGAAATTGTAATATTACTTGTACTGGGAACTTCAACACGCACACACCTTATGCAAATATATGCAACACATTTGCTGGCTCAGTCTAGTTTATACTAAAACAACAAGACTACTGGAATGCTGCTGTAAAATACCAAGTGTTGGACCATCAGACTGACATCCAGAGCTAAAAATGTTTGAGACGCCCACTGAGAAGCCATATAGAAGTTATTATCTTACACTGCATTCCTGACGATGAACTTTGTACTCAAGTAAACACAAAAACATGAGGTGGAAAGGCAGATCCTTGAGATATGTCCTTCAATCCATCTACCAAACAGATAAGACTGATCTGTTTTATTTGATAGTGTTGAGCTCAGTCTGTCTCTCGGTCCTGTGATTTTTAGGGTGTGGCTGCTGATTCCTTTCCAACTGACTAAATGTTTCCAGACAAACTCACAGCTGCTGGCTAGCAAAGGTCAGGCCAGGGAAGGCAAAGAAAGAGTTGAGAAGAGCTCATTTTTCAAAAATATTATCATGTCCGGATTTCTTCTGGTTCTGAAGTAGACTGAGAGAACAACTACAACTCCAGCTGTTTTTCAGGCTGTTTTTATAGTTTAAAAGAAACTGACTGAAATCAGTCCCAGATGCTGCTCTTAAAATTAACAGGTTGAATCTGTCAAAAAGGCATTCAGCTCTTCATGCTCAGTTGGATGCTGACCTGAACCAACAGACATAAACGAGTATGAATCATCATCAATTTTATATTTCACTCACAGTTCTCCTCTTTCAATATCTCACATGAAACGTCGCTATTGCATCATTTTACTTCCACCTGTGAAAGCTTGCAGGATATGACATCACCTCAGGGAACAGCAGCTTTTCGTTACTCTACCTCCAGACAGTGATGATTAGGCTTGACTCGAGTGATGTTTTTTTTTTTTCCATTTTAGCAGCTTTTAGAGGATTTCATTGTAAATCCATATGTATTTTGGTTGACAACTGTTGCATAAAAAACTCCAGGCATGGTACGCTGCCAGCAGAAAGCCAGCCCTCTAGGAGAGCAGCAGTCCGGCTGATGTAACTCAAACGCAACTATTACATAACTCACTACAGAGCGAGTCGGCTCTTTTTAGGCGAAACTCATCTACGTTAGAACAGCAGCGAGAGGAAGAGGTACAGGTTACAAACCATCCGGATATGGAGTGAACTACTGTATACACACAATTATCTGTCTGCCCCTACAGCTGCAACAATTTATTGATTAGTTGTCAACTATTTAATTAATCAGCAACTATTTTCGTCATCGATTAATCGGTTTGAGTCTATTTTTCAGAAAAAAAGAAAAAATTCTCTGATTTCAGCTTCTTAAATGTGAATATTTTCTGGTTTCTTTAGTCCTCTATGACAGTAAACTGAATAACTATGAGGGCGTCATCTTCGGCTTTGGGAAACACTGACCAATATTTTTCACCATTTTCTGACATTTTATAGACCAAATATCAATCAAGACGATGATCAATAGATTTTGGTTGTAGCCGTACGACCCTGTCATTGTAAAGCACCTCTCTATCTTGACTGATATCTAGCATGCAAGTTGCTATACTGGGTGCCATAAACTGTGTCCAAAAACTTGTAAAAACCTGTTTTTTTAATCAGAGAATACAAATAATTTAATGGATATTTCTTCTTCTGTAACCTACTGAAAATAAGCACATTAGGTATTTGTATATTTGATATTATATATATTATATATTTGATATTCTGATAGTGGTACTCAATCAACAACTACCCTCTCTTTTTTAAAATCACAGAAGTGAAACAAAATGTGGAGATCAAAATCCCTACCGAATCTCTGGGGTGGTGATCTCAGCAGCCAGCGAGTCAGAGCCGTCGTTGCTGACCATCGGGAGCAAGCCTGAAACAAACCGTTAATGCAGGTTAAAGGCTACTATTTAGGTTTGATCACGTAGACTAGCTGAGCTACTCGTGACAGATTATTATTGATTTTACCTGATGTAAGCTGTCCCTCCTGGGCTTGGACACAGTGTAGCTCCTCAATAGTCTCCTTCAGAGAGTCCCTCTCCGTTCGCATACGCTACCCAGAGAGAGGACAATGTGTGAAGGACAGAAAAAATCCCTAGTGACAGCTCCCACTAAAAGTTATTTAGCCTTTGGTCTTACGTCCTTTTTAACTTGTTGAACAACAGCTAACTTACAAATGTAGGCAGACGTACAGTACATTCATCTTTTTGCATAGTAAACAGAATACTCTTGGATCACTATCTTATATTATTAAATGGTTAAACACTCGACTCCCATTGGTCAATCACGGTGCTAAACCATTGGTTATTTCTTCACAACTGACCATTGATATGTATAACAGACGTAGGTATGCTACGTACAACAGGTCACTGCTACATACTATATAACAGGCCGCTGCTGCGTACAACAGGCCACTGCTGCGTATAACAGGCCACTGCTGCGTACAACAGGCCACTGCTGCGTACAACAGGCCACTGCTGCGTATAACAGGCCACTGCTGCGTACAACAGGCCACTGCTGCGTATAACAGGCCGCTGCTGCGTATAACAGGCAGTTGCTGTGTATAACAGGCCGCTGCTTGTACAAACTTGTTGTTATGGGCATTCTTTTTTGTGTCAAATGATTGATTTCTTAAGTAAGTAGCTGTGTAATGAGCGTGATAAAGTGCAGCAAGCAAGGTCATTGTGAAATAAACCCTTCATGTACCAGTATTTCTAATGATAAAATTGTACATACATCCTTTTCTTTTTGTAGGGAGTCCACTTTCTCTTTGACACGTTTGTACTCGAACTCCATCTTGTCTGCCTTCTTAGACTCTTCTGACAGCCTGTTCTGCAGTTCAACCACCTGTGCAGAGAAAGGACAGATTAAGTCAGGATATTATCTCCTAAAACGCAAATGTGTGTGTGAGTTACATATTGGGGTACATCACCCAGCCAGGGGCAATGTAGGTAATTATCACAGCATGTGAAAGTCAACATGGCTGCTGGTTGGGTACCTGTCTCTTGTATGTCTCCAGCTGGCCCTTGGTAGCATTCGCCTTTCGGAGCTCCTCTTCCAAACTCACGTTGCCCTGCATCAACACTGTGTTCTTCTCCTCTAAAAGCTTATTCTGCATTAAACAGTGACAGAAATGTCATTTATGCCATCTAACTTGGACATACAACTATAGTCAGTTTTATAGAAAACTCATCACAGTAAAGGGCCTGTTGTCTGTGTACCTGTCTCCTGAGAAGTCCCATGTCCTCTAGTTTCTTCTTGTAGTGCTCCACGGTGCCTTCCAGCTTTGACACTTTGTCTGATGAATGCCTGGAGAGGGAAACAAAGGGGACTTTCATTATCAGGCCTCTGTTTGTGTAGAAACAGAAGCCTGAAATAACAGGATAGTGGTTCAACAATATGTTATTTGCCTTGCGTCATCTCCTGTTTTTCTGACTCATTTTATTCTCATCAGGAATCCCGTCTCTTGGTTAGTGTTAAGTTTAGCTTGCAGTTAATCTCAGCATGTTGAGCGCCCAGATTTTGCATCCCAGTCTTACCTGAGGACATCCATCTCATCCTTGAGAGACTGGGCTTCATCAGCCAGTGACGCGAGCTCTTCATTCTGCGACTTCACGTCCAGGAGTTCTTTTTCAAGCTCTTCACAACGGATCCGGTAGTCATCTTTTGATGCCTCCAACCTAGACAGAATTAGCAAAAACAATCACCTTTCAAATGTGAAGATTGTTTTCATCACCATCAGTCAATTCATCGCTCACTTTTTATATCACAAAAAAAAAAAAAAATCTGTCTCCTTCTAGCAACTTCACACCTGAAAGTTTCCTCCTGTAGTTGCTCCAGTTGTGTCTGCAGCTGGAGGTGTCTACGTCCAGCAGGGCTGTTTATGTCCTCTATGGAGTCAGACTGGTTAAGTCTCTCCATCAGGACCTGGTTTTCTGCTAGCAAGCTGCTCTTCTCCTCTTGCAGTGCTGCCACCTGTTGGAGGGAAGAGAGCGAGAAAGGAGGGCGAAGAAGGGAAATGCAAAAAGAAAACCGAAAAGGGCAGAAAGGAATGGTTGGCATGGAGGATAAAAGTGGAGCATGAGAAATGTAGAGAGGATCAGAGGGAAAGAATGTTAAAGGTAGAGAGAGGAGAGAAAAAGACAAGGACAATAAGTTAGTTTTCATATTGTATCTGTCAAGCTTCTGAAATGTACACATAACATTTTCTTTACAGCATTCAATCCATTAGGTTATTATATCACTGCAGCATTGATTCTGGTAATAAAGCAAGCACACACCAAACACACTTCAACAGGGCAAACCAACAAAGTCCAACATGGCAGAGAAGGCTACATGTGGTCTGATGTTGCCTTCTCAGTGTGACAGACAGGGTATCAAACTCCACACAAAGCAAAGCAGAAACCGATTTATTCTGTTTGGTTTAAATGTGCCACTACTGACATTGATTAGTTAATAAGTCTGCTGCACCTCAAAAAAAATATATAAGAACTGATCTAATCTCATATTTTGTTTGGAGAAAACAGAATACTAGAATCTTTAACACTTCTATGTGTTAAATGTACTCAGTTTAAAGGTACAGTGTGTAACATCTGGCGACATCTACCGGTGAGGTTGCAGATTGCCAAGCGTGTAGAAAAACGACAGACGTGGCAGACGTGGATGTCCCTATCTACTATCTATCCCTATCTATCTCCCTATCTGTTGTAAGAGTAGCGTAGGTCATTTGGAGAATAGCAGAGCCGGTGCAGAGTGAAACTGAGTGGTGAAGTTAGAGAGGGAGAGCTGCGGCGAATGGGTGTGATGTTGTGAGCAAACAGGTAAACTAGTGGAGTAGAAGACAGAGTTAGTTTAGCTTTGAGAAAATCAAGTGGATGTATAGTAGAAGCTGCAGTTTGTGCTTCCTGTGTCTGGTTTTGCAGCTGAGTGGAGTGACGGGGGTTAACTCCGGAGGGACTGAGTGACGTTACTGACTGAATGTGGATATAAACAGCTCATTCTAAGGTACGTGTCAAATTCAAGGCCCATGGACCAAGTTAGGCCCAGCACCTCCTTTTATGTGGCCCACGAGGGCTTGCAAAGAATATATTATGCTTATCATACAATTCTATGCCACTTTACAGAAATATGGTGTCATTTAACTACATGTCCCACAATAATAAACTTTAATTATATAGCACATCCAATCTACATTGTGTCTGCACTGCAGTGCACTTACATATTATAAGTGTATTTTATTAAGTATCATATAAATAATGTAGACATCGGCCGATGCTGGGCATGTAAAACACAACACAACTCCTATTTTCAGGAGATTATACACTTAAAATATATATTATATATATATTATATCCCATTTCTGCCCATAGAGCCCCCTATTTGTTACACACTGTTCCTTTAACTGTCGGTAACACTGTTATATGGAAGCGTTCTCGGAGGACTTGCACCACTGTGTAAAATCTCAGTGCAAGGAGCCTGTAAAGTCGTACTCAGAAACCACTTAACAAGAAGGACGTAGAGCGGCAGTCAGCTGCATTCATTCTCAAAACCAGGAAAGTGTTTCCTTGCTTGCTGACCAGTCCTATTTTTTTTTGTTCAAAAACAAATGTAGCATCACATATGAGTAATATACAGCATGTGTAGATACTTCCCCTTGCTGCCTACTGTTGCTGTGGGAAAGCAATGAAACACACCGAGGTAAAAAGGCAGAGGGTAGTTAGTGAAGGGGTGACAGCTGACACACCCGCACAAAGCTGCAGATGTGGCTGCAGATGTGGCTGCTGTGCCCCGAACAGGACCATGTGTACACGTGTGCACGACTTGTGCACAAACGTGTACACACACACATGCACACATAATTAGGAGAAGGGGGGAGGGGGGCTGGACTCCAAAGATGCTGGTGCAAGCAGACTGAAAAAAATAAATAAATAAAAATCCAGGACTTTTACTATTAGACACACCACACATCATGGATGGGAGAAAAAGAGGCAGAAAGAAAAGAAAGTGTGGATTTACCCTCTCTTCTAGCTCATTAAACTCTAACCTCAGTCTATCACGCTCCTCTTGGACATGGAGGGCCTTTAAAGTAAGGCACACAGTGTGGAAATAGTCAGGAAATAAGAGGATTTAAGACAAAACAGGAGAGCAGGTGACACTTTAACATACAGCTCCATTTTTCTGTCATTAGCAGAATATAAATGTAAACAGATACACCTATTATGATCAACTGCTATTAAGATCGGTGTAGAAAGTGTGTTAATCATCACGGTTGTGGGAGAAAAAAGCAATCTGACATGGAAATATTAACCCATTTGGGCCCAAAGACTATATTTATTATGATATGGAAAAATGCCACATTTGTTCTGATTAGTCAACCAGAAATTTGGTATGGATCTAAACAAAAATGTTTAGATCACATGATCATACTTTCATTGAAAATATAGATTTTTGAAAAATGTGTGTTTCTTAAAAGTTTTCCATATGATTACTTTACTTTATCTTTGATATCCTTATTTTGAGTTCATAGACACTAAATACTTGATTGTGCTCCTTGTAGGTTCTGAGATACAGCAATGTTCTCATCATACTATATCTAGTATTTGGTGATGTGTGACGACTGCTTGTTCCTAAGATATAACAGAGTAATATTGCAAATACAGTAGTCCCATGTGCCCAAAAACTAGATATACTATCCTAAGACAAACTCTCTTTTAACCAATTTTGAAATTGTCTTCACATTTGTGCTTAGACAAGCTAGAACAATCCAAAAGAAATTTAAAAATTCAGCCACAGGCACAAATGGGTTAAAGTTAGTCAGTACAGGAAAAGTCCATACCTAGCTGTACAATGAAATTATGTAAAAAAGGGAGCTGCTTTTAAAGTGTAACTACAATTTGCTATAAGAAGTATGACAATCAGTTAGATAGTAAAAGAGTACATTATATAGCAGAAAAAGTAAGAATAAATGTAACTGGGTGGACGTATTATTTCATGTTATTTTTTCAGTATAACTTGTATATATTGAACTTAATTCATAGTGTTCCTGCAAACTATAGTTACTGTACATACTATGCAGTTAGTGCTCATTTATCTTTTCAGTTTGAAATTGCTTTGTCATTACATGATTAAAATGGCTCAAGGCTAATAAGCAATACCTGACACTCAACAGTTCAAATTACACATCTAACCACAGCTGCATTTTCCTACAATATAGATATTTGATTCATATTTTTAAATACTTTGGGAACTATGATGGAGCCTCCTATAAAAGTAGTCGTCTCATAATAACCAGCAGCAAATAATAATGTTACCCCTTTAATGTCATATATTTACTTTTTAATAGTGTGCCACGGTGACACCTAACTGACCTCAACAACCACACCGAGCCCACTGGTGTCTTTCATATTAGCTCATTCAGACACGTGATAAGAGTAGCTGCACACACTGTGCTATAGCCAGTGATAAAACAGCCTAAAACATGCGGTGGTGCTGTAAGTGGATAAAACGAACCTGCATGTCAAGCTCACGGCACCTCTGGGCGATCTCTTCCTTGGTAGACAATGCGTCATTGAGCTCCTCTGCCGTCTTCTTCAGCTGGGAACAGAAAGAAAACAACAAATAAAAACCCTGCAGACTTTAGTCTATTATTACACAGCTCAAGGACATGTTAGATCAAGAGATAAACAATACCCCCCGCCAAAAAAAACAATGTGAGATGTTTTTGTGAGTCTGTTTGTACACATTAATGATAACAGACTATAGCACAGTGCTGCTGCTGAGGCTGGCTTTTCCACAAATCCAGCTGTTTTACGGTCCTGTGGCCAAAACAGGAGGAGGGTGACTAATAGGCTGAGGGGAAGATCTGGGTCAAATTTTACAGTGTTTGCTTTGTACTTGTGTAATGACATTAGTGTTGAGGTTTCAGTGGAAAACCCAGATACCGGAGGGTGTCTGTGTGTTATTTCAAAAAGTTTGGCGTGTGAATATTCAATAATGTACCTTAAAAGTCAAGTCTATTTAATACAGGCCAGTTACATTTAAACTTTAAATAACTTTTAAATACTTCCTGATGCTATGAGTGTGTATTCTGAAATCTGAGACCATCATATAACAGTCTGCATACCTGTCTGTCCAGATCCACGTAAGAGTCGTTTCCTCCCATCACTGGAGTCTCTTTACTCATCAGCTGCAGAAACACATAAACATAGTTTAATGGTTGGAGGAGTTAAGGAGGACTGGTGTCAATCCTGCCCCTGCCAACACCCACAGGATTACCAGCTGATCCCAATCCCACCATGCAGCCCTGCTTCTGACAAATCCCACCTTACTCTCATCATTAATCAACTACCATAATAAACACGATAGTTCACCTCTTGGATGGCCGTCATGACAACATGCTGCACAGACTCCTCCATCATCATTATGGTCTGGATGTATTCTAGAGAACGCAGGAGAAATAAGACAAAATAATGGGGGGAAATTTGAGCATCTGAGTCAGCTGTATCACAAAACCTTGTTTTCCAATATTAAATTACATATCACACACACACAAACACGCTGACAAACACACACAGAGTATAGGATATGCACCTTGTTTCTGTTCACAGTTGACAGCACAGCCCAGTATAAGCTGAAGCATCCTCCCGAGCTCTGCTGCGTCAGAGTGTTCGCCAATAAGATTAACATCTGGTAGTGTGAAGTCGTTAATGTGCTGGCCTAGGATCTGGACAGTGTGAAAACAGGATTGTCACGGCCTGTGTTGTCCTACAGGGATTTAGGGTGGTGTCCCTACTAGCAACACATCTACTCATGTAATGTGGTAGTGAAAACAAATACAGTAGCTTCTTCTTACCTCCTGGTTATAGTCTAGGATGCCTTTCAGAACTTTCTTTAGATTGCTGATCTGAAATAAGAGAGAATTTAAGGATCCCATGATTATTAGAAATACCAACCCAAAACTGGCTAGACTGAACCAGAGTTTAAGTTATACAGGAGACACAAAAAGGTTAAATCACGTGTAACCATGTTTTAAAATGTGCTGCAGCAGTAGTGAGATCACCTAAGTCATTAGGAACATACAGTACCAACACATAATAACCATTTCTGGATGAATACATTATTTATTTACATCGATCAACCATAACATTAGAACAGCAAAGGCACCCTGACTGGTTGGCAGCTACGCAGCCTCATACGCAACAAACTGTGTTCTGGCACCTTTCTGTCAGAACCAGCATTGACTTTTTCACCAGTTTGAGCAGCAGCTCTTCAATTGGATCAGACAACACTGGCCAGCCTTCGCTCCCCACATGCATCATGACCCTGTCACTGGTTCACCGGTTTTCCTTCCTTGGACCACTTTTGGTAGGACCACTGCAGACCGGGATCATCCCACAAAAGCTGCAGTTCAGGAGATGCTCTGACCCAGTCGTCTAAGGACCAAAACCGTCACAGTCTGGTCCTTGTCAAAGTCACTCACATCCTTATGCTTATTATCAATGTTATCCACTTCACCTGTCAGTGGTCATAATGTTGTTATGTTATGGCTTGTTATGGCTGATCGGTGTATACCTGAAAAGGTCTTCTATGTCATTAGCTAATGGGGTGAATAAGAAGAAGAAGAAGAAGATCTACCTTTATTAGTCCCACAGTGGGGAAATTCAATTTACACTCTGTTTAACTTATACATGGTACATGCACACAAACACACACACACATGCAGTAATGGAGAGGTGTCAGAGTGAGGGGGCTGCTCCAGACAAGCGCCCCGAGCAGTTGGGGGTTTGGTGCCTTGCTCAGGGGCACCTCGGCAGTGCCCAAGAGGTAAACTGGCACCTCTCCAGCTACCAGTTCACACTCAGTTTTTGGTCCATGTCGGGACTTGAACCGGTGACCCTCCGGTTCCCAAGCCAACTCCCTACAGACTGAGCTACTGCCGCCCCATAAATGGACTTATAAAACCTAAACCACACACACCTACTAGTAAAACCAAGACTAACTGATGCTTGTACATGGACTTGATTTATACAGCGCTTTTCTAGTCTTCCAACCACTCAAAGTAGGCTCAAATGCTTACCTTTAACCTCCAATTGTCCCCAACATCTGGCTTGATTCTACTAATCCAAGCGTCATTGAAATACACTACATCTCTAGAAAATTCAGACAAACAAGAGAAAAGAGATTAAACACGGAAACTTTTGTTTGGCATCTACAGATTCAGGAAATTAAATGAGAAAAACGCTGACAGTGATGGAGTCCTACTAAATGTTTTAATTGATTTACTAGGGACGTCATATATCAATACCAGAAATTTAGACGTCAATACCAATGAAATTCCACAATTCTTGATACTAAATTTCGCTACCACGATAAAAAAAAAAAAAAAACACTTTGGACTGCTGGACAAAAAAAATAAAACCCACAACCATCTGGCCTTTGCCTTCAGTGGGAAAGGTTTCAACCAGCATTCATAATTTACCTTCCACTTTTACTGAATAGACCTTGAACATGTCATAATGAAAATCAAAGCACCCTCCGTTAAAGTCAGCTACCGTTACCATTCACTAGCTTTCCTCCTGCAGATTTCAACATGGATTTGAGGTTCACAGTGTAGCATTATCAGAGTTTACTGCCTCGTTCTGGATTGGCTGTTAGTTAGACTCGTGATATCCCTAATGTTTACTTATAGAGAATTATGTTAACGGTACATTCTGGTATATTCTTTTAACGTATAATTCAGCCTCCACAGGAACAGCAAAACATGCCACTATCAAGGTAAAATAACACAGAAAGAAAAAGTTTTTTTTTTTTTTTTTTTTTTTTTTTTTTAGAAAAATGCAACTGATAAATCTTATAATGCATATTTCTTACACACCAAACTTCAGGATGAAAACTTACATTTTCTGCAGAGCTTGGGCCATGACGATACCGCTCGTCAAGTCTTCTACTGTCTTGCATGGAGCCTCCACTCCGAATGTCTGGATCTAGACAACAAACAGACACATGTTGAATGTTGGGTGCAGCACAAAACTATGCAATTATAGGCTCCTTTTTTAAATCCCACCTAAATTATAATGAGCTCTCTGAGGGCCACAGTATTGAGCTCACACTTCCTGCTCCTGCAAACTTTCAACTCATCATGACTCAATTTCCCTTGCATCACTCTTTTAAAATCTTTATTTATTACATGGCATGTCATTATTCCCTTTCCATCCTTCATATCCTACTCTACCACTTTTCCTCCAGGCTGTAGCAAAAGTCTATTGCCTGTCTGGCCGTTTCCAGAGGAGGGAAAACTGAGAGCAGGAATGTTGGAATTCTGACAGGAAGCAGACGACGGGGTTTAAATTCTGCCTGCACGTCTTTCCGTCGGGCTCATTTTTCATTACGTGGCTCAACGTGCAGCTCTCAAGTGCTTAGTCACACAGCTTTACCAATAGCAGAAGACAAACAAGAGATTCAGCAGATTGGCCAAATAGTTTGAGAGGTTTAATTGCTGATGACGCATTTCTCCTGGATCCACATGAAGTAACCGGGTTGAAATGAACTGAGCAGAGTGCTTTACGCCAGACTGAAGCTGGACTTTAATACAATTTCAGCTCCTGATTGTTTCCAACATAAAACTCATTCATTCAAGTTCTTATGACTGGACTTTTTTTTTTTTTACTGAGAGAAGCAGCTGCAAGTGTTGGGTATAATATGGCATTGTGCTTGGTGCTGTCTCCAATGCTATGAAACGACTGACTGTAGAGCAAATCTTCTTAAAATAAACATGATGCAAGAACAACTCCATCTCTGACTACTGTTTGCCATGATGCAAGTACTCAAGGTTGAGTTCAGTGTGCTTGAATTAATCTTTTGAAATTCTTGACAACTCTTTCCATAAGTCTGAAACATGAACCAACATTTTATTAAGACAGAAACTATCTAAGAGCTCTGTTTTATCACTTATCAGCAGATACAGAGGTCAGTAAACAAGAAAACATTTGATATACAGTAAAGGACACACTTCACATGGCATGAGGGCAACATGACTCTCAAAATAACATCCAGACCATCATCAGCACCACCATGAATTCAGATAAGCCATCCTAATGTAGTTTAGACTAACTTCTAGACCTCTGACTGCGAACCTCCACTCAAGGTTTCCTACATCGTTGACGAATGACTGTATGACCCCCTCCTCCTATACCTGATACAGAAATATCTCTAATATTGTTCCTATTTCTACTAACAACAATATTTTCAGGTAAATGGTTGCACATTTAATCAATATTTCATTAAAATCACAATATGTCACTGCAATTTTCAAACCACAGGAGGTGCAATATTTGTTAAAGCTTAAATGTGTGTCAAAATACCATTATAAATTAAATATTGTGGTGCTGCCCTACACATCGTATTCTAAGAAAAGCTCAAACAATCACACCATGATCATTTTAACAGGTTTTTCAATGAAAATGAGAATAATGACGGAAAAAAAATCATCATTCCCTCTAATATCAAAAATCATATCGCAATATGCAATATCATTATATTTTTTCAAAATCCTGCGGCCCTATTCAGACAGCCAAGCACCAATGAGAAAGCTTCTCTGTGTCAGTAGACAGCTAGTAGCTAAAGCCAACCACTGGCCCAGAGCCAACACAAAAACAATACCCCTGATTATTACATAACACCGGTTACCACTGTGACTGTGAGGAAACCTCACCAGCTCCAATTACCCCGACAAGGGTAGGAGTGAGCATGGCTCACATACCCCGACTCACCCCGCTCCCGCTACACTGTCAACCTTCGTACCAACTCTGAAGTTCCCCAGTTAAGTTCTGCTCCGGAAACGGTAAAGAGGTTGAAAATAATGGCTTTTTTGAGAGAAAATTAAAAGAAAACTTTAAAGCACCACCCTGGAAGTCTAACCTCAGGAAGCCACAACTAGACCACATTGTGAAGCCACAATATTTTGCCCAGGAAATGAAACTGAAAAGGCACAAAAACCAAACTATCAACCATCATACCAAATTTGAAGTTCTTCAGTTAAATAGTTTTTGAGCTCTACTCCGGAAACTAAAGTGGAAGGACAGACGGATGGACAAACGGAGCGCTATATACTCCCAGCTATGTAAGATAAGATAAGATAAGATAAGATAAGATATTCCTTTATTAGTCCCACAGTGGGGAAATTTACACGTTACAGCAGCAATACAAATAAAATAAATTAGTATATACATAATAGAAAATAGAAGAAAAAAGTAAAGACAGAAAAAAAAAAAAAAAAAAAAAAAATGTGTCCATCATATCAATGATATAATTGTACATAAAGTCCTTATTGCACGTATGTCCGGTGAGTTTGTTGTGAATGTGATTGTGGTTTACTGGGAGCAGTGCTGGTTGTGGAGTCTAACAGCTGCAGGCAGGAAGGACCTTCTGTAACGCTCCTTCGTACACTTAGGGTGTAGCAGCCTGTCACTGAAGGAGCTCTCCAGAGCTCTGATGGTGTCTCTCATGGGGTGGGAGTCCTTCTCCATCATGGATGACAGCTTAGCCGTCATCCTCCTCTCTCCCACCACCTGCACTGAGTCCAGAGAGCATCCCAGGACACAGGGGTATAATTACAATCTAAGATGTACTCTACATACCACAATCAAGATATTACACTCTTCCCTGTGATGCTACGTTATCTTGTAGAGCGGGTTACATGATGATTTCCTGTGTTTCGATACTACAGTATTAACACAATACTGTAGAGGTGCAGTAGTGATGAAACTGTTGGCGTTAAAATGCTGCATTACACTGGTGTTTCAGACCAGTTAAAAAGCCCTGGATTATGTTGGTGGGACACAATGCAACAAGACAAACTACCATTCTCCTGGAGTGGCACAGTTTTTAAAAATTCAAACGAGACAAGCGTCATGGTAGAAATGGTGGTAGAAACTTGGTGGCTCTCCACCTCAGCATTTGGTCTGCATCATTTCCCTTCGCAGGAAAGAGGTAAGACTATATAACCACTCATAAACGCTGAGACAACCCACAAAGGTCAGACACATTTCACCAAACATGACAGCATGACAGAAGAAGCCTGTCTGAGAAAATAATGGATCAATGGCCCTTCACCTAAATATGCCCAGGGGCTTGATATCAGACTGGAATATTGAACACCTATTTTGGCTGGTGCTGATAAGGTGAGGTACAACACATCTAAATATCGGTTGGATTTTGACTCACCAGAAGTAATGTACTGTCCTTTCTGCAGAACTCTATCACTTTTTTAACACCCTAAACTATTGTCCCCAAGCAGTAGTTGGTCCTCATGGCCACATGAGCTCCACATGCTTGACTGTGTGTTAGGTCAACAAACCTGTGGTATACATACCACTGGATTAGAAAGCCTTTTAAACAGGACGTTATGGCCATGTGATGTCTCTTGAAAAGCGACGGTGGAGCAGTGTTAGTGGAGCGTCGCTTTATGCAGTGTGGGACATTGTACTGTCACCAGCTATCTGTGAAAGAAGAAGCTCTCTTTTGCCAGCTCTGTTTCAACTACTGATAGGACACACTGTGCTTTTAAATGTTTGCTATCTGCGCCACACTTGATGCCTTGAATGCTGATCAAGAATGAGATAAAGACCATAACAGTCAACAGGGTAAAGATGAAATCCATCACCAACAGAGGTTTGTCCTTTGCTGAAATCAATATCATTATAGGAATAAGATTTTTTTTCCAAATATTCATTGACACTGTATGAGGAACAATAAATGTTCCAACTTCGTGGGTAGTAAGGGTTGTCTAGTTACAATTTGCTGGCTGAACCAAGCGGCCCATTATGATGATTTGGTAAATAGAGCACTGAGGCTAATACTCAGTTTAGTCCTTGTGCAAAACCTCTGAGCTGGTGCTCCTGGGCTAAAGGTCACTGGCCTGTGGCCCTCAGTAAAAGATTAATAAAAGCTAACTATCCACACATTGTTGATTTCAGTTGTCATCGTGTCCCACCATGTCATACTGATCACCTCTCAATCAATTTATTACAATAAATAAGATAAGATGAACCTTTATTAATCCCCGGAGGGAAATTCGGGTGTCATAGCAGCATCAACAACAGTACAGATGAATACAGTATAGTAAAAAGTAAAAGAGAAGGTGCAATGAAGAAAATTGACAATAAAATAAATAAGTGACAGTAATAAGTAAAGTGCAGCTGTCTCCAGTTCACCATCAGGAGAGTTACTGTAGCAGGCTTAACTTTGGTGATTATCCAACTAATAGGGTGTGCGTCTGTGCTACGTTAGCAGCTGTTAACTGCTACCTGTTAGCATTGTCGGTGGCGAACAGGTCATCACAATACGATTCCATTAAAGATGTTAAACTATCATACTGAATTATTGCCCGGCCCAACTTCATTATTACACAAAACAGCTTTTACAGCTACCCTGCTGTGCTACTCATAGCTACTGAGCTTTAAAGTTTCCTCTAAAGTTTATCAGCAATATCCATCTGAACCAGCAGCTGTACATTTTGGTCACTGAAGGGCCAGCATGCCTTCTCAGTCCTGGGTGTCAGAACATATTGTGCTGTTTTATCTGTTGGTGCTCAAATCTGTGTGGGAGCTGCAATGTGATGACGGAAACCCAATTAATCTGAAAACAAAAGCATCATGAGATCTGAGAGACTTTCAGGTTCTTGTTCAGAGAGATCTGCTCATGTTCTACAGTCTTGCCAGATGTCATTCAGTCAGCTGCGATCACATCATCCACAGCAATCTGCTAAAAGGGCAGATAAGAGAGTTAAACTGAAAGAAGTTCAAAAGACCCTGTCTGCCCCACAATGGCAACTGTCCACCACAACTAATATCTCCATTGAAAGATGGCTGACAGTGCATGAGACCTTTACAGTTTCAGATAGAAAATGCTTCACCAAAAGGTACATTTCCCATGATAACCCTCTCAGCCTTCTGAGTCACATGAACAATATCATGGCAGCCCACAAAGGTCCACAAAATGGAAAAAAAAAACAACTGAAATGAAACTGAATTTTTTATTATCTATTAGAAATGAGTGTGGTCATTTTTTTAACAACCACACACCTAAAGCCATAAAAAATCCTTGAAAATATTGGCTTAAGTTCACTAGTTTGCATACACAACTCAGACAGGGTGGACTGAGGTCAAAAAAGGAAACCCACACCTATGAGTTTGTGGAAACAGCAAAGGAGCCAGTCTAGCTGTGGAAAACACGTGTGTCATATGATGACAAGGACTCGTTATTAGGGATGCTAATAATTAACTTTTTAACCATTAACCAACATTAAGCATTTTTAAACGCTTAAAATGTTTAAAAGAAATATTAATAAGTAATTAAAACGCTGAGAAAAACCCAGAAGAGCAGCTTGTCTTTTTAAAGAGAAAAGGTGGTCCGCCTTAAGAGGGTCTGAGCCGGAGTTACACATACAGGAAGTTGGCTCCCGTCTTGAGTTGAAGGAGTTGTAGCTTGTAGCCTCGTAGCTTTTATACAACAACAAACTGTTCACACACTGTCTGCTACAGCTTCGTTCACAGCTATAACGCCACCAGCAAACCCACACTCACTACCACCACACACACTCACTAAAGTTACACCGCAATGACAGATCATATGTGTGTGTGCATCATATGTAGTAATGTGTTAAGACAACTGGATCCAGCATTGGAGATGGGCCCCGTTCATTCCTATGAAAGTTGCTCAGTGGCGCAGGAAGCCAAAATGGATCGACTTCCATCTGGAAGAGTACCTAGATCTTCCAGATCTTCCACATCCATTGGCCGCTACTGTGCATGCACAGCAGCGGCCGCTCAGTCACATGATCACGCCATCGCCAAGATCAACGTCCCCACTGACATGAACGGAGGAAGAGAAATAACTCTGGATTCAGCTATGAGTGTGTTTTACAACGTTATGACCTAATGATTTAAATGACTATTAGAGTGTTCGTACAGCATTCACCTAAAAATAAATGATCCTCTGATTATTTAACCATTTAACCGATAGCGTTAAATTGGTTAAGATGCTTACAGTTGGTTTACCGTTAATTATTAAAATCTCTACTTTATTTAGTTGATCATCTTCGCTGAGAACAGTAAGATACTGAACAAAGCATCCACAGCATATTATTTAGGGGAGTTTCCTATTGTGTATATGGCGGCCATTAACAAACTAACAAACAGACCACAATCTTTAAATGCACTAAGTACTGTTGCTTCCTTTATTGCATGATTAATTATTGTATTATTCAATATAATACAATACATGCGCTTTGTGTCTTTCAGTATCCCTTCAATCAAAACTACATGGACGTGTTATTGCCCTAACCTAAAGCGGAAGCAGTTTACCAGATACCTCCTCTGCTATTATGCAAGAGGCACAGTCACACTCAGCGCTGTGACTTCACAGTTAACAGGTATGTGAGGAATTTTTGCCAGCCACACCGTTACTACGAACATGAAGGCAATCCTGAGTTGCCATACATAAGCCAAGCTATGCCAACAAGAAGGAGGCGACAGCAACACACATAAATGTCACAGTAAACACACAACCTCTTAAAGGCTCTCATCTCACTTTCACAAAGGGGAATCCACTAATTGATTTCAAGTATGATTAATTGACACGTACAGAAGCACATGACTGCAGAAGGAGGGTGGCTTGCTTGTACTAAGCTCCACATACACGACTAAGTTACATCATATACGACTGACATTTATGCCAGTAATGTATAGTGGGAACATGAAAGTACCCAGTATGCACAGTTTACATCATATGCCATGTCAGCCAACTCATTCACAGCTCTGTTCACACACCTGGTTGTGATGAAAGCTGGAGCATCATGAATATGCAGCCAGATGTCCTAATTGAATGTCTACATTACATTATATTTTCTCCAGATGTGTGACATTAAGAGTGACTGTCTAGCTGCTTGGATATCATATTCACATCTGCATTTGTCCCCCTCAGACATCAGCCAGCTCTCCTTTATGCTGCACCAAAGCACTACACAATGTAAACATGCTACAATCGCTAGCATGTGATCCGACAATCTGACTCCTTTTTCACTGGTCACAGATTTGGTGTAACACCGGCGGGAAGCTAGCATGTATTTGACGTTTTTGAGGAGAAATAGGAAAGGTAAAGCGGACAGAGATACACTGGTGAACGATGACATGAATCCAGCCTCTAAGCAGACACCGAGCTGTAACGCTCAATCCAGAGAAACCTTCGCTAAAATAAACCGTTGAACCACAACAAGGCCAATGTCTCTCCAGCCCGTTATAACCTACGACAGAGCATTAGGAAAGTTGAGCTAGCTAAATACCCAGCTGCACATGACCAAAATTATAGTCTAGACTGTTTGCTGGCGGATAGCAAGCAACACATCAGCAGCTAAAGCAGCAAACAGCTGGCCTGCATACGTAACCAACGTGAGCCCGTGTCATTTTCCTCGAGCCTGCTAACGTTACCCAGCTAGCTCATCGAGTTAGCACTAGCCTCGTATGCTAGCTAGCGTCACCGGCGCCGGAAAACTGTCTGTCAGTGAAAAGAAACCCCCAAACTTCATTATTTGACCACTTACCCATGTCAAGAGGCTTTCACAGAGCTCCATTCGATCCAGGGACCCCGATGTAGTCATCGTTAACTAACGTAAAACCGACTTGGTGTGGTGAACAGAGCCTGAAGTTACCAGTCGGCTTCATGTACTCCGAGGTCTGTCGCTCTCTGGGCGGCTCACAAACACTCGGCCAATAGTCGGGTTCGCTGCTTCAGTAGTCCGGCGTCTGCCGGAGGAGGACTGGAGGGGGGCGGAGTTTGCAGTGCATATAAATGAAAACTCCCAGAAAAGACTCCATCATGAGAAATTTAGCTGTGGGACAGGAATGACACGTAAAGGGTGTGGACATGATGAAGCAAGGTAACAGGTATGAAGTGCTGCATTTACAGACACTTTCAAGGGTAGGAAAAAAACGGGATGATGAACCTGCTATAGGAGATCAGAGCAAAATGAGCTGTTGGCCCCCTTTTTGTCCTCTGTAGGACAGAAGAGTTTCAGTTGGATTGTGCTTGACCGGTGCATATTACCAAACAAATGTGTATTTATCAAAAAAACTATTAAAGTGGCAATAGGCTGAATGTTTTTGGCATCATTTGGACGAAAAATCCAAAATAACCTTTCATCCATCTTCAATCACTTATCCTGTAAGAAGAAGAAGAAGAAGAAGATCTACCTTTATTAGTCCCACAGTGGGGAAATTCAATTTACACTCTGTTGAACTTATACATGGTACATGCACACAAACACACACATGCATTAATGGAGAGATGTCAGAGTGATGGGGCTGCTCCAGACAAGCGCCCCGAGCAGTTGGGGGTTTGGTGCCTTGCTCAGGGGCACCTCGGCAGTGCCCAAGAGGTAAACTGGCACCTCTCCAGCTACCAGTTCACACTCAGTTTTCGGTCCATGTCGGGACTTGAACCGGTGACCCTCCGGTTCCCAAGCCAACTCCCTACAGACTGAGCTACTGCCGCCCCCATAAGTGGTTGCGGGAGGGCTGGAGTTGATCCCAGCTGGCATTGGGTGAAGGTGGTGTTCACCCTGGTACCACAGGGTTGACACATATATGCTCATATTCACACCTGTGGGCAAACCGGAGAACCAGGAGAACCCGGAGAAAACCCACACTAACACAGAGGAGCCCCAACTGTGCAGCCATAATAACATTTCAGCATATTGTAATTCAAGAGCTCTGAGAGAAAACTAGACGTCTGCCCCTCCTCATGGCTCTGTTTTCAGGATTTAAATAATCTAGCCAGTGATGGAAGACTTTGGCCAATCAAACTCCGATCAAATGGTCAAACTACGATTGAATATGAATCAATGCTTTGTCACTGTAATGTCTATATCTCACATAAAATATTTTCAGAAACATCTTGTAGTAATTTTTAGTTGTGAAATAAAGTTTAGGTGCTTTCAAATGGGGTCGTGTTTACCGTGTTTACCATGTTTACCATGTTTACGAGACGGGAAGAAGAACACCACCACTAAGCAACGGCAATATTAACATTACTGTCTGAGTCTAGAGGCCACAGAGGCGAACAAGTTAGCAAGCTAGCTAGTGGGAATAATAATGCAAAAAATGCAAAGGTATAATCACAGAGAAGAAAGATGAGGTCATTGGAAATATCAACATTTTCCTCAGACATATAATAAAATTACCCAGAAAAACAATTTGTGACTAAAATTACAATATGAGTGAAGTTATTGTGCACCAATAAATTAACTTCCATGGGGTCTGATTTTCATACAATGTCAACAAAAACGTCAAGTTGTGAACTTGGAGCTTTTCAGAAACTTACCACTTACTTCACTCATAAACACAGTAAGCACGACCACATTTGAGGGCACCATTTGCTCCAGCTGGTGGGCGTGTTTAGCATTTCCTCAACTGATCTCAACATGGCTGACTGGTCACAAACTTTCTCATTTTACATCTAAACTGTAAACAACAAGATATGGCATTACAGGAACAGACTATTGATTCATATCTGATCTGATTGACCGTTTGATCAGAGTTCATTGGTGATTGACAGCTGCTCGGAGACGGCAGGTTCCAGATCAGCTCTGATCTGTTTTCCTCCAGTCTGTGAAATCTTGCAAATGCCATTAGGAGCACCGGAGGACACTGAGGAACGTGATTTTTTTCAGATTACCTGTCTCACTACTGTCTCACTACTGTCAGGGTATAGTGACAATTTATAAAAATACCTTTTTAATCATATTTGCTCCAATTCTACCCACTGCAGCTTTAAATAATTGCCACGCAGACAACTTTGGACTTCTGGGGGCCCCAGACCCTTTGTCCTATAGGTAATCCAGCCTTCCTTCCTTGCTTTGAGCAGAAAATGAGAAGGCATTAGCAAGGGTTATGTGCACACAAATAGCTTAAATATGTGTTAGCAGTCATCTGTTACAGATTTCTAACAAAAACAGTCATTTAAGGCAGTGGATCCCAACCTGGGTAGTAAGATATTGGAGAGGTCATGAGAGGATTACCAGTATAGGAAAGCAGAAAATGTATTTATACTAAACAAAATAGCATTCCTCTGTCCTCCACCTTTTTATCAGTTACTGGATGAGTTTACTTCCTCAGGCCTCTAAAAGAATATTGGGTTAAAACAAGGAAAACAATGGACACATGGAAGTGGTCTGAATAGCTGTCTCGTCCATCTTCTCCAGTGTCAGAGTCAAGTTTGGGAAAGTGCACAGCTGACTTGGCTGCTGAAGTGAGATGGGGGGTTGTGCTCAGAGACAAGTCTGCTGGGGCAGATCTGTCTGGAGCATCACGTGGCCACCAAACTCAATGTCATGGCAAGAATCCATCAAAGACCATGTTATTGTTTCAAAGCATCAGTCACGTTGGAGCATTTTCAGTGGAAAACCCTTCATCTTGAGAAAAATACAGAGAGCATATGTGACATTTTTAAAATTCTGATGCAGATAGCACTAAAGCACTGACTCTCAGCAGCTACAGTATTTTCCCACCAGGGTATATAAGACTCTCACCTAACCGGTTCTCTGCTGGAGAAGAGCACAAGCATTTTACAGCACATGCTGTTTTCATTGGTTTCAGTCTGGCGATCAGAAGCAGCAGGGTGGAGGCTGCTCAAACATCCCAGAGACAAACTGGAGGAGACGCCAATCAGTAAGGATAGGGAAAAGGAATGCCAATGCTTGACATGGGCCACACCTTTAAATGTGACATTCCTAGAGGGAACCGATCGTCCTGTTTCATTGATCTGAAGCTGTCGAACAAACTGAATGACTTTTACAGTTGACTATTAATCCACCACAGAAGCTTCAACCCCCATCTTCTTCTGCTACTCATGAACATGAAGGCCAGTGCTTGCTCAGCAAATAGAGCCCCAAGAAAACAAATGGCCTGGATACAGTTTCAGTTGCCGCTGTGAAGCAGCCATTTTCAGCCTGAAGGTCAGAACCCCTCATGGACTCACAGTAACTTTAGGGTTTCGTCAGCAGCATGCAGAATCATTTTTGGCTCCTCCTAACAAATATTAGAATTAGGGCTATCAGTCGATTAATATATTCAATCACAATTAATTGTCCAAAGTTAATCATGATCAATCACAAATTAATCACACATTGTTTAGCTATTCAAAATGTACCTCAAAGGGTAAGTATTTCATATTCATCAACATAGGAGTGGGTAAATATGCTGCTTCATGCAAACGTATGTATAAATTTATTATTGGAAATCAATAACAACACTAATCAATGGCAGATATTGTCCAGAAACCCTCCCAGGTTCTGACTTTAGCATCAACAATCTGCTCCAATCAGAACATGGCAAACTGCAGCCCAACAGACAACAACAGCTGTCAGTGTGTCAGAGTGCTGACTTGACTAGGACTTGATCCAGACTGACTGGGACTATCATAAAGTGGGCATGTCTGTAAAGGGGAAACTGGTGGGGACCCAGAGAACCCATTTACAGTCACACATCTGGAGGTCACAGGTCAATGGACCCCTTTGAACATGGACATGCCAGTTTTTCCTCGCCAAAAAGTTAGGTGTTATTTAGCCTCTTTCATGACAAACAGATTGTAGTGATATAGTTAGTATCAATGGATTCCTCTGGTTTTCTATTGTCATGTGATACCAGCGTCTTTACTCTACCTTTAAAACTGAGCCTGCTGTAGCCTAAAAATCACAAGTTACCTTAATGCTTTAAAGAAATTAGTGTTGTTGAATTGAATTTCTGTTAAGGTGTTATTATGGCATTGACAGTGACAGCCCTATTTAATAATTTAAGGGGTCACAAATCAAAAAGGTTAAAAATGAGAACTGCATCTTTACTGTGGATCAGCATCACTTCGTTTAACAGTGCTCTTCACTCAGTCACTTCAACAGCTAATCCTCAAGGAAATTTTACTTCTCCAAGTAAGTATATACCCATTGCATTCATTTTTAATTACTGATCAACTTTTTCATATACTAACAGGTTAAAAAAATAGGACAATGATGCTCTAAAAATTTATTTTTAAATCTGAAAAGCTTTGTGGTGTGCAGAGTTGTTGACCCACTGACTGAGCCTCAGGACTGTAAGTTCTGTACAGAAGACAAACATCTGAACTCACAATTATCTTTAAAGGGACAGTGTGTAGGATTTGATGGTGGTGTGGTTGCAGACTGCAACCAATGGAGTACCCCTCCGCTCACTCCTTCCTTTCCAAGGCTGCGCTAACGTTAGTCAGCAGGTGCAAAACCATGGTGACGCCGTTCATCTCGCTCAGAGGCCGTGAGAACACTACTTTGGGAGCAATAGAAGTCAGACAGTGGCTGGCGGTAACGGTTTTGCACTCTGTGGCTCACGTTAGTGCAGTTTCACAAGCATCTTGGAGAAGTATGGCGGCCTTCAGGTCACGTAAAATCAGTAGTCTCTTTCTAGAGCCAGTGTTTGGTTTGTCCATTCTGGGCTACTGTAGAAACACGGAGCAGCTACATGGCGGACACTGAAGAGGACCTGCTCCCTATGTAGATATGAAAGGCTCAATCTCACCTGAAACACAGTAATTGTTAGTTTTCAGGTGATTATATACCAATGAAAACATAGGTTTTTTTATATTTCATTTTGCTGATAGATCCCCTGAAATGTTACACACTGTTCCTTTAAGGCTCAAAGTAAGTTAACATTCATAACTTGAGCGAGTTTACAGTCAACATACCTACTCTTTGATACCTTTGGTTTGCCTTCTTTTTAAGATCAAGGGATGACTTTTTTAATTTCTTGAATAAAAATCTGTTCCTATGCAATGATCAGGTTGTCCGGTGCATCATCAGTTCACATGGATGCATGCAGAAAGGTTAAGATTTGATCTATAAATGTAAACAGTTCCAAGTAAAATGATTTTCAAGCACAAAAAGCTGTTTTTTCAAGTCATTATGAATATGCATAGTCACAGGTTACTGAAATAAGTGCATCCTCAGTTTAATTGAGCGAACAGGCTGCAACAGCCACAATAAGATGGTTCTAGTAAACACAAGTCGACAATCTGGATGCTGACAGCCAACTTTAAATGCATATATTATCAAGACACTGCCATTAATACAGTACATTCAAGATCACATTGTGGTATACATTATGATGATTATGCACATTAAACAAACTGCTTTTGGCAATGCGGTCATGGACTTGGCGGATAGTAATGTTCAATTAAGACTCTCCCTCAAGTGCCTGAATAGACCACAGCCACCCATATGCTGTATTGTTCTTCACCTCCATGTCATTCAATCTATGAACCATTAATGGTGAATTCTATATACAGAGTCAACATTCAGCTGACCCCTCTCCAGTGATTAAGTAACATCCCAGGCTTTAAAGTAAGCCTGTCTGAGAGAACCAGCATTATTGATCAACTGTCCTTGCACTCAGTCTTTACATGTCCACCTCAGATGCATGCGTCCCCTCTTCCCGAGCCTGGTCTGAGCAAGCAGAGGCCTCTTCATAGGCGTGAACATCTAGCCATTCAGTCTCTGTGTGACCACCTCTCTGTACATGATAGAAATGTACACAAAGAGAAGCAGGATCACAAAGAAGTCGTCCATGAATCCCAGCAGACCGAAGAGCGCCTCAGGCAGGATGTCGAGTGGCGAGGCCAGGTAGGTGATGGCTCCCACTAGGCAGAGGAGAATCCGGATCCTGAACATCCAGAAGAGGCCACCCACGGAGAACATCTCCCTGAAGGCGTGACGAAGCAGGGTGGGCACATCTCGCAGCCTGTCCATATACTGAGAGGATGAAGGACAGAATATTTCATGAGAAGTTATACATACGGCATGTATGTATGTCTGACCATAATGCACTGCACACATCAAAGTCTCATTTGCATACTCATATCTTTTACCTATAGACTGTATATATAGATGGACAATGCGTCTCAACTAGCTGACAATGTACAAAATCAAAGCCAAAATATCCCAGATACGGGAGCTTCCATCTTGACATTTTGACGTCATTTGGAGCCAGAGTCTGCACAGTAGTGATCGAGGTCTGGAGTCGCAGTATCGAGGTCCCGTCCACACACCCACTCAAGCCAATCACAAGCCAAGCACGGCCGCAGCCTGTTAGTGTGAGCCATCTAGACGCTACATTAGAAGCACAGTAGCCGTTAACAACTAACCAGAATATCTATAAAACTACATTTATGATAAAACTGACATCTCTATTACATAGACTCATGGAGGTTATGGAAAATTAAAGTTGCATCTCTAATAAACTAACTCAAATAACTAATTAAAACCAAACTTATTAGAAAATGAGCACTTGAACATACATCAGTGTTATACAAACTACCTAAAATGACAAAAACCAGCTTCATGAAAAATTGCTATTATTATTATTTGATGTGCACTTTGACTTATTAGTTTGGCCCATGTCTCATCTGCTAACACTGAGGGGGATTTAAGACAGACACTGCAGCCAGCCACCAGGGGCGAGCAGATGTTTTGGCTTCACTTCTGGGGAGCCGTCATGTCGTCCATCTGTATATACAGTCTATGCTTTTACCAGCAGAGCCACAGACGGTTTGAAGGGAAATTAAAAAGAAAATTTTCTTTGTTTGCAATTCTCTTCTGTAAAAGGGCAACAGAATTGTTGCACATCTCACATATATGTACACAGAATTTAAATATGATTATGGTATAAAGTAAGCCAATCTATCCTGTAATTACTGCAGCCTAAATGGGGGTGGCAGTAGCTCAGTCTGTAGGGAGTTGGCTTGGGAACCGGAGGGTCACCGGTTCAAGTGCCAACATGGACCAAAAAAACTGAGTGTGAACTGGTAGCTGGAGAGGTGCCAGTTTACCTCTTGGGCACTGCCGAGGTGCCCCTGAGCAAGGCACCAAACCCCCAACTGCTCGGGGCGCTTGTCTGGAGCAGCCCCCTCACTCTGACATCTCTCCATTACTGCATGTGCGTGTGTTTGTGTGCATGTACCATGTATAAGTTAAACAGAGTGTAAATTGAATTCCCTAATAAAGGTTGATCTTCTTCTTATTCTTCTTCTTCTTAAATAATAGATCTGGATAGAGAATACTCACAGATCTTGGCTGGCCTGAGAACCTGCGGTTATAATCGTTAATGTCTGCTAATATCAGCTGAGGTTCTGCCTCGCCATCCTGGACCCTCTGAGGAGTGGCGTGCTCATGAAACAGTGGGAAGAGCAACGTTACCTGGACAAGGGTGAGAAAAAAACTTAACACATGACAACATACTAAAGGAGGAGATTAACAATGTGTACCCATGATTTTGAAAATAACTACCAGAAAATAATTTGATTTGAGATTTCCCATTAATCTCTATGGGTAACTGTGTCATGTTAGCTTGGAAGAATGCTCAAGGTTGTCCATCCAAAGTTACATCCAAAGAGAGAAAAACTGGCATGGTCCCTTGACCTCAAGATATGTGAATGAAAACTGAGATGAACAATATGAAAACTGTAGTGCATCTTATTAGACAAAACAGATGTTGACAAACTGCATAAAATGCAGTTGAAAAAAGGTAATAAATATACATATATTGCTATATATTTTAGCACAATACTCAGCATGTCGCAAAATGTTTTAAAGTTAAATTGCAATTAGATTGTATTGTGACATAAGTGATCATATATCATGTGGCCTCTGGTGATTCCCACGCCCAGTAGAAAGCAATGCTAACAGCTACCTGTAGTTATGCTATGGTAATATACTGTAAAAATCTCACCATTTGTCTGCAGATGGGGCAGTTAATAGCACCCAGCCATGTGCCATACCTCCAGTAGGCTATAATGCAGGAGCCTATGCAAGAAAAAGACAGCACTTTACAACATGAACACAGCATAAGCACAAATAAAAGGACTAGTAACTACTTTAGGTACATATATACTCCTTCTGCTTATTATCTAAAGCTAATAAAACATACTCAAGTAGTGACAATTACATCACTACAATCTGTACAACAGTCTTACCACAGAAAAGGTGTCCACAGTTGGTTTCTACGGGTAGAACAGCCTGCTGTAGACACACGGGACAAGACATGTCTGCGTAATACTGCTGCCTGGGCTCTGCCTCAGGATTTTCATCCTGATAAAAAGAAATCACATATACATAATTTAAAAAATCAAGAACTGATATGAAAGTTTAATATGCGAGTGATCATGGAATAAACATTATACAAAATTATTTGAAAAAACATTCATGAATCCTGCAAATCCATACAGGGTGTGACCTTATTTCCTACCTGCAAAACTGAATAAAATTTTCTTTGAAACATGTAGATTTGCCTGCGTACCTGCTCTGTTTGGAGCTGTTGTCGGACGGCTCGAACGTGCTCCTGATTCTCAGGATGAATGTTCTGCTGGTCCTGTCTGCAAGCAGGTCAAAAGGCAGACAATAATATATATTACATATTAAGCTAATGAGTTTAGCAGCATATAAAGACTGTAAGTTTTTAATTTAGCAATTTATACAGAGAGCAAACACAAAAACACCAAGCAAAGTTTTGGTAACATATTTGTCTGCTACAAGCTACGTTAAAAAGCACAAATCTGTTTCAATGTGTTGTTAAATCTGAAATACCGTTTCTATCACACAAGATAGCCATGAACAGGACAAACAGCTACGCACAGAAGAGATTCAAAACTAAGCTGGTACTACAGGCCCTTTAATTTTGAATTACAGAAAGATGTATCAGCATTTAAATTAATGTTAGTGCCAACCGGCAAACTAACAGTTTGAATTTTTCTATTCCAAAAGAGTTTCTCAAAACGTTAGAATAATCCACGGCTTGGATTTGAATTTACCTGCAGAGCAGAGTGAGGAGGCCTGCGAGGAAGGCAATACTGAGCACCACAACAAATAAGACCTGGTTGCTAACACCTTCAATGAGGGTGTCCTCATCTTGGATCAGGTAGTCCAAGTCCCCACACTGACCGTCCTCCATCACCCACAGTCATAGCCTACAACACTAGAAAACACAGAGGGCAAAGACAGAGGTTAGCATCTCAAAAAGAGCATGGTGATATAACATGCTTGGCTATAACTGCAATAAATAGTTATCTAGAGCAAAGAGAGTCGTTTCTAATTTCCTTTCAGATTTAAAGTATGGAAAAGGTTTCCTTTTCAGTATTAGGCTTCAAACTAACACCAGCTTACTAGCAGCAGCATTAGCTAGTGAGTCTAGAAACCTTCTTGTCGTTAGCACACGCCTAACAAACTGGCTTGCATTGCTGGACCATTAACATTAGTCACACTTCGAGCTGTTGTCATACCAAGATCCCAAAATATCCAGGAAGCCGTTGTTGTTGTTGGCTCCCCTGACTTTATCAGCTAGCACCGCCTGCTGCCATGAGCTCACAATTAGGACTCACACTGCTAGCTAAGTTTAGCATTAGCGCAGAGTAGCGCTGACATGCTAATATTACGTTGTAATTCAGCTGTAGCCTAAATGCCGCTGACGTTGATAGCCGACGGTGTGTCGCTTATGGAGGCACAGTAACGTGAGCCGGAGTTTATCATTACACACCAATAAAAGAGAATCCGAGATCCGAGCTCAACCTGGCCATTATCGCCCCGTAGCTACCTTTACCCTTCTGCCCGGTAAACCAATCCACCGTCACGGGTCTCAGCACACTGAGCCGAGCAGCTAAAGAGTCAACACAAGACACAAGAGCACAATCGAGCTAACACAGTCACCTGCAGAGCAGCGCGGGGCGCGACGATGACCTACCGACGAGAGGTGCTGCTTTCTCTGAAGACTCGGGCTGCCAACTCCATTCACCGTCTTGAGCCCGGTGACATTTTATTTCCACTAATGACAGGTTTCACAGACTCTGCTGCAGTGTTGCCGTCCCCTGAGCTGGGCTTGCATCAGCTTTACATGTTGGAGTTGTTTCAGTTTGTTTCTGTCTTTTCCCCTTCCTCCTTCTTCTTCGTTTTATTTTTTTCCTGCTTCTTCTTCTTCTTCGTATTATTTTTCTGCTTCTTCTTCTTCTTCGTCTTCTACCGGTGTTATGAACGCTTCCAGGCCTTCTATCGCCCCCTACAGGGTGGTTGGTGGTTGACAGTGTTCATACTAGCCAACCAAATCAATCTATCCACAGTATTTATCAAAAATAAAACTGATGTGAATGAGCGTGCGTGTGTGTGTATAGATGCGTATATATTTAAGCTTTTCTTCTTCCCTTTTCCTCAGTTATCCATTTAGTCTTTGATCTATCAGTCACTTTAACAGTTACAGTTGGACCTCAACAGCCACAGTTGAACTACACCATACAGACACTTGACTGTGAAATCTACACTACTATGCAATATTTACATTACTGTGCAATATTACTGTTCATGTTTATACACATGCATTATTACTACTTGTATTTGCATGATGCATGGTGCACTTGTTTCAATATTTTAACTTATATTTTTACTTAAACTATTTCTTTTATTACTGTTGTGTGAAGGGATAGTGACAAAATAAGCTTTGCATTGTTATATGGTCCTTTAAACAGAGAAATCCTCAGGCTCCTTATTCATTAACTGTACATGTAATTATCGGCATATCAGGAGAGTTGTTTTCCCAAATCAGTGCTATTAAGGAAAATTAACTTTCCCGATATTTTAGTAGAGAAAGTATGGTCTGACGTAAATAAGTTCCTCAGTCCAAATAAAATAAAAGAGGTCCACATGAAGATATTGCACAGATATTACTCGCATGCAATTAGTTTTAACATACATTTAAATCAGAATGAATGAATCTATAGCTCACTTATTCTAATGTACATACTCTCCATAGCTCTGGGTCGAAGTCTCACTACTGGTTTATATAAACTGCAATATATTAATGCCAATATTGGAAGACATGGTCTTGTTTTTGAACTGTAACACACAATCTCATTTGATTGATAATGCCATTAAGTTTTTGTCTTGTCGGTAAATACCATATACATAAAGATAAGGCGCTTCAAACAGCCCCAAAATTTCCACTTATTTTGTGTTGCATTGCAATATCTCTTCCAAGATCACTTATTTATTTATTTATATCCTTTATTTAACCAGGTGAGAAAACGCATTGAGATTAAAATCTCTTTTCCAACAGTGACCTGGCCAAGAGGGCAGCAGAGAAAGTTATTTCAACAATAAAGACAAACAATACAAACAGACCAATACAGCAATCACACACCATAGACAAATAAACAAATAGCATGTGCAGTTATATGTACAGCACAATAGCAGCTGTGCTGCACAAACAGGTCAGTATCAAAATGACTCAAGGACAAAAAAAAAATTTTTAGGAGCAGTTCCAGCGACCAATAGTGCTATTTTCTCGATTTTTTAAAATGGACTTAAATTCTCCCATAGTGATAAAATCTGATAGTTTCAGGTCCTTCTGCATAACGTTCCACGAGAACGGAGCAGCATATTTAAACGCTTTTTTGCCGAGCTCCGTTCTGACCGTTGGGACCAACATCTGTATAACATCTTGAGAGCGCAGGCCATATTGACTGTGGTTTGTACACAAGTATGTACAGAGATATGAAGGCACCAGTCCAAGGAGACATTTATATATGAGAGTCGACCAATGTGAAAACCTGCTGACAGACAGTGATGTCCATCCAGCAGCAGCATAAAGGGAACAATGGTGCACCAGATTTCCACAGCCAGTAACAAAACGTAACGCGCAGTGGTATATAGTATCCAGCCTCTTGAGGCTCACTGCAAACAAAAAGCTATTTTGACATCCCAAATATATGAAAAATTGTTATGTAAAGAAAATGTGAACAAGTGAACTGTATAAATTAAAGTTGTCTGGTCAGTTCCCTTGTACTAAATGTCATTATGTTGCTTATTCTTATTCATTCTATGTTTTTATTTAATTCAAATTGTATTTTGTTATTCTATGGGGGCGGCAGTAGCTCAGTCTGTAGGGAGTTGGCTTGGGAACCAGAGGGTCACCGGTTCAAGTCCCGACATGGACCAAAAACTGAGTGTGAACTGGTAGCTGGAGAGGTGCCAGTTTACCTCTTGGGCACTGCCGAGGTGCCCCTGAGCAAGGCACCAAACCCCCAACTGCTCGGGGCGCTTGTCAGGAGCAGCCCCCTCACTCTGACATCTCTCCATTAATGCATGTATGTGTGCTTCAGGTCTGCATGCACCATGTATGAGTTTAACAGAGTGTAAATTGAATTTCCCCATTGTGGGACTAATAAAGGTAGATCTTCTTCTTCTATTCTTTCCCCTGTCTGTCTCTGTATGTCTCACTGCGGCCAGTAGGTGGCAGCAGTGAGCCTTACAGCCAGTGTGACTGCCCCAGAGAACGAGAGGAAGCGCTGAGACACCAGGACCACACACAGCTCAGTTAGCAGCGGCTAGCGGATACAGAGGTTCACCTCCAGCTCAGCTCCTGTCCACCGAGGCACAATGCCTCGTTTTGCACAGCTGGTGATGGGACCGGCGGGAAGCGGGAAGGTAAGTTATCAGTCACTCAGCTACACGCGCTGAAAAGCCTTGTTATGCTGTCCGGCTAAAGCGGCTATGCTAAGGCATGAGGTTGTGTTGTCATCCACATAGATGGACCAACTTCACATGAAATCCGCCTCTTGTTGTCTTATTGCTGGAGTCCTGTTTCCTCTTTCCAGAGTACCTACTGCTCCACCATGGTCCAGCATTTAGGGTCCCTGAACCGCTCGGCTCAGGTGGTCAACCTGGACCCAGCAGCTGAGCTCTTTGACTACCCTGTCATGGCAGGTGGGGTTTTCAGTTCACTTTATTTGCTTAGAAAGAAAACATCTTAGCCGGATATAACCAAAACAGAGGGGTTACAAAATAAAACACAGCTGTAAGAAGAGTTATTAGGTTATTACAGACTCATATTAGGTTTAGGTAGTGGTTACAGCCAACACACTAAAACACAGATTACTGCGACCACAGACATGGTCACAATAATCCGAACCATATAAAAAGAGTACAAAACAATACTTCATAAACTGGTTGTGCTTATTTAATTATATTTAATGTAGTGTGTTAATAAAGTGTGAAGTAATTCTTTACTGCACAGTGTTATGAGATAAATGTTCTTAAAGGAACAGTATGTAGGATTTTGTGGGACATATTGGTAGAATGGTATGTAATATTAATAAATATGTTTTCTTTAGTGTGTAATCACCTGAAAATAAGCTTTGTGTTGTTAATTATCATAGAATGAGCCGTTTACATCTACAGATGGAGTATGGATGTATACAGAGAACTGGATCCAGGATGGGAGGCGGGATGAACGGGGTTCATTCCTATGAAAGTTGCTCAGTGGCGTATGACATCAATGGGTAGACTTCCAGGTCTTGAAAAGTACCCATATCTTCTGGGTCTTACGGGTCTTACTGGGCCCTAGTGAGCAGTAGCATCCACTCGGTCACATGACTTGATCACATGACTCGATCACGGGGTTCGGATGTCATGACTTTAACTGTCACGGTCTAGGTCTCCATAGACATAAACAGAGGAAGGAAATAACTCTGGATTCAGATATTAGTGTGTTTTTACAATATTTTGGATCTGATGATTTAAATAAGGGCTATTAGAGCGTTCATACTTGGGAGTTGGTTCACCTCAAAAAAATTATCCGCTAAGTTACAGATGTCTCTTTCTCAATGTAAGTCTATGGGGAAAAGTCTTTTTGGATCCAATTTCATCAGGTGATAGATACAGAAGTGTCAGTACCACTGTTGGCCACTTCGACCGTGTTAAGATCAGCCTGGCCCAGCCTTCAGCGGGTCCTCTTCACAGAGCCGGCCGCCATGTTTCTACAGCAGATCAGAACAGATAACTCAAACATTGGCTCTACATGGGGCCTTTCACGTTTCTACGTCAGCCACCATAGACAAGTTTCAGTTGCTTGCAGTCTGCAGCATCATGGCTAGATGCTGCCAAATCCTACACACTGCACCTTTAACCACATGCTAACATTTGTTATTTGCTACTACGTTTAGTCTAGTAGCAGCAAGTGTTATGTTGCTCAACACAACCACCTCATCGTTTCTGTGTCCGCAGACATCCGTGAGCTCATCCAGGTGGATGACGTGATGGAGGATGCTTCTCTCAGATTTGGCCCCAACGGAGGCCTGGTCTTCTGCATGGAGTACTTCGCCAACAACTTTGACTGGCTGGAGGAAAGCCTGGGTCACGTAGAGGACGACTACATACTGTTCGACTGTCCAGGTAAACACTTAGAGGTATGCTGAAGACCAGTTTACCCACTGGTTTGTGCTGGGTATGACTCAGTATGTTAAGAGTTGAGATTGGATGATGTGTTCATTTAACACATATTGTAATTACTTTAGGAACAATTAAATTAGCTTATTTTTGCAGGTCAGATTGAACTTTACACACACCTCCCTGTAATGAGGCAGCTGGTGGAGCAGCTCCAGCAGTGGGAGTTTCGGGTGTGTGGGGTCTTTCTGGTAGACTCCCAGTTCATGGTGGAGTCTTTCAAGGTAATAGGCGAGTGTGTTTATTTGGTTCCCATTTTGTGTCTGAACACATGCTATTTCTGCACTGAAGTGCACATAATATAGCAACGAAAGCAAACATCCCTCTTCTCTAACTGCAGTTCATCTCAGGAGTCATGGCCGCCCTGAGTGCGATGGTGTCATTAGAGATCCCCCAAATAAACATCATGACAAAAATGGACCTACTTAGTCCCAAAGCCAAGAGGGAGATTGAGAAGTAAGTGTCATATGAGTACCGTACAACAGTGTTGTGTCTTCAGTTCAAATGAACCTGCAGCAATGATTACCCTCAGTGTTGGTACTACGACACAAATAAAGGAACGGTTCTAGTGACTCAGATGTTATGTTTTTCACTAGATACCTGGACCCAGACATGTACTCAATGATGGAAGACACCTCGGATAACATCAGAAGCACAAAGTTCAAGAATCTGACGAAAGCCATCTGTGGTCTGGTAAGTGAAGCCCTTACGTTTCATTCTGCATTTAAATTTGGATCAGAATTTAGATTTCTCTTTGTCTTTGTGTCCAGATTGATGACTACAGCATGGTGAGATTCCTGCCTTTTGACCGCTCAGACGAGGAAGGTGTTAACATAGTACTACAAAATATTGACTTCTCTATACAGTATGGAGAGGACCTGGAGTTCAAGGAGCCAAAGGTGAAGAAACAAACACAAATAAAACACAGTAGAATATCATTTAAAGGTATAGTGGGTAGGATCTGGCAGTATCTAGCAGTGAGTTGTGCCAGTGCTTAGTGTGTACGAGGGAAGTGAGTGGTGAAGCGAGAGATAGAGAGAGAGAGCAGCAGCGACTGGAGTAAATAGCATCACTGAATCCGGCCCAAGCAGGAAACGTTAACAGTGTTTGGTGTTTCCGTTTTGGGATCAGTTGAAACATGGCGGACTCCATGGAGAGGGGACAGGCTCCCTATGTAGATATGAAGGACTTATTCTTCTGTAACGAAAACACACCGACTCTTATTATCGGTTGCTTATGCACTAAAGAAAACATGCTTATTTCTGCCAATAAATCCCCCTAATTGTTACTCACTGGTCCTTTAACAGTGTGGTGTAATTACAGTGCATTTGACCATTACCATAATATGAATTATTCCTTTATTTCCATCCTTTTCTTCTCAACAGGAGGTTGACGAAGAGCCTGCTAACCTGAACTATGATGAGGCTTTTCAAGACAAAGTGGACTAGAGTCGGGAAAAAAATATTCAAGTCTGATGAAGAACCAGGATACACCACATCAAGTCCAGATGGAGAGTGGCATGCGACTGCAAGGACAACGAGAAAGGGGCATATTATGTGGGGAAAAGACTTACTGAAGATCATGAATATCTCGTGTCTTGTATGTTCATAAGTTGTTGTTCCTGTGTGCTGTTTGGTGACTTCAGCCTATTCATATTTCATCATTTCAGGACTTTAATTTTAAAGAGCTGTTATTAAACACATTTATTGCTATATTTTTTTAATAAAATATGTCATAAAATATACCAATCAGCCATACATTATTACCACCTGCCTAATATTGACCGTCGAGGCATGGACTCCAGCACATCCACATTGAACTGAGATCTGGAGGCCAAGTCAACACCTCCAACTTGGTGGCAGGGTGCATTATCCTGCTGAAAGAGGCCACTGCCTCTAGGGAATACTGTTTACATAAAGGGGTGTACTTTGTGAGCAATAATTTAGGTAGATGTCAAAGTAACACCCACATGGACGGCAGGACCCAAGGTTTCCCAGCAGAACATGGCCCCTAGTATCACACTGCTCTGCCGGCTTGCCTTCTTCCCATAGTACATATAGATATATAGATAGTGTTAAGGCTGGCTGGGTATATAGTGATATATAGATAGTATTATGGCTGATCAGGTATATAGTGATATATAGATAGTGTTAAGGCTGGCTGGGTATATAGTGATATATAGATAGTGTTAAGGCTGGCTGGGTATATAGTGATATATAGATAGTATTATGGCTGATCAGGTATATAGTGATATATAGATAGTGTTAAGGCTGGCTGCGTATATATAGATAGCGTTATGGCTGATCGGGTATATAGATATATATCGATAGTGTTATTAAGGCTGATCGGGTATATAGTGATATATAGATAGTGTTAAGGCTGATCGGGTATATCGATATATATCGATAGTGTTATTAAGGCTGATCGGGTATATAGTGATATATAGATAGTGTTAAGGCTGATCAGGTATATAGTGATGTACAGATAGTGTTATGGCTGATCGGGTATATAGTGATATATAGATAGTGTTAAGGCTGGCTGCGTATATATAGATAGTGTTATGGCTGATCGGGTATATAGTGATATATAGATAGTGTTATGGCTGATCGGGTATATAGTGATATATAGATAGTGTTATGGCTGGCTGGGTATATAGATATATATCGATAGTGTTATTAAGGCTGATCGGGTATATAGTGATATATAGATAGTGTTATTAAGGCTGATCGGGTATATAGTGATGTATAGATAGTGTTAAGGCTGGCTGCGTATATATAGATAGTGTTATGGCTGATCGGGTATATAGATATATATCGATAGTGTTATTAAGGCTGATCGGGTATATAGTGATATATAGATAGTGTTAAGGCTGATCAGGTATATAGTGATGTATAGATAGTGTTATGGCTGATCGGGTATATAGTGATGTATAGATAGTGTTAAGGCTGGCTGCGTATATATAGATAGTGTTATGGCTGGCTGGGTATATAGATATATATCGATAGTGTTATTAAGGCTGATCGGTGCCCGTCCCGGGGGCAGGACTCCGCTCACCGGCGCCCCCGTGCGGACGCAGCGCTACAGGACTCGCGGTCTCTTCCTGTACAGCTGAAGGGTGGGACAGGCGGAAGCTGGGACCTGCGGTGCTGCTAGTTTTATTTCGCTGAGCAGTTGGACTGATATTTATCACTCAACATGCCGGTGAGTAAATTCAACACGATCACTGCCAAGCAGAAGCTCACATTATGCGGTTCACAGCGTTAAAAATGCCTCTAAACTCCACCGGGGCCTCCGAGCTAGCTGTGATGACGAGTGTCGTTAGCATGGCTGGCTAGCCACGTTAGCATTCTGCTCGCAATTCAGCGACGTTTTATCACAAACCACCGTTGTAACTTCTCTGCAATTTCTTTTTTAGTTTAGTATCTATGAAATAAAGTTTGGTGCCGTGGCAGAAATGTAGCTGGTGAATATACGTGACAGCGACCTTTCCACTGTTTTTAAGGCGTACCACTCGACCCTGATGATCCCTGAAACCAGGCTGGTGGGGAACATGGCTCTGCTTCCCCTCAAAACCCAGTTCAAGGGACCAGCCAGAGGAGACGGTACGGATCTACGCTCCTTCAGTTAACATGAAGTCACTTCAGCTTGCTGCCATGTTACGACACGTTTCTCAGTTCCTGATGCTTCAGCTTCACCTCCATACAAGGCCTGGAGAGAGCACCCCCACCCCCGGCTTCTTCAGTCATGTCTGTCCGGTGTGGAACCGGGGGTCCCCCAGATGTTATAGATATACAATATATAATGTTAGAGTGTGTATAGATCACTGAAAGATGTAATAATCCACAGAACAGAGGATTTTATTCTCAGTAAACAAGTGCCACTTTTCAGGTTACTACAAACTATAATTCATTTAAAACAAACTAATTGTATTGTTTGGAGAGGTTTCTAAGAAAAAAGGCTTAATCCCATACAAAAAAAGATACATGCTTACTAAAATAAGACACGACTGCATTGATAAACAGTTCTCAATTCATCGTTAGGTGTTATTGATTCCTATTTTGTCTCCATTTCAGGCATTGAGTCAGACATCATTGATGAGGCTATCTACTTCTTCAAGGCCAATGTTTTCTTTAAGAACTATGAAATCAAGGTAAGACATCTACGGTCACTGTTGGCAGTTTGCATTTGCAAACATTGCTGCCTGTAGATGTTTGCACTGCAGCAATCAAACAAAATAACAAACATTTTTCACATTTATTTGAGGGCTCAGATATCTGGCTGAAGGTCCAGTATGTATCTAGCCAGTGTGCTTGTTCCTGTATGTGTTCCTCTTCCTCATCTCTCTTCGTGTCTTGAAGCAGCTGTTTGGTTGCTCCACATGCCCCGGCTTGCTTCTTCCCTCCCTCCCCTCACCAACGCATATTTGCTCAGACCTGGCTGGAGCTCTACCAATTACAATAGCATTCATACAAAAAAATACACATTTTTCAGTCTAATTCCTGGTATTTTAGCCAGTAATTTGTGTTTTGTTGTTGGGTTTTTCAGAATGAAGCAGACCGGACGCTGATCTATGTCACACTGTACATTTCTGAATGCCTGAAGAGGCTACAGAAGGTATATTGCATATTTGTTAATGTACAGAGTTTACTGTGTACTTCACACTGCAAATTATGAGTAGCAACAATTAAAGTTCTTGTGCTAGTTTACCAGATGTGTTTTTTTTTATTACATAAGTAAAAATGTGTTTTCCTTACACGCAGGGAGGAGGAATAGGCTTGAATGCCTATTCAGATGTTACTGGAACAGACGATCTAACCTTTTGCATTGGTGTGTGGTTCCTTCACAGTGCAGCTCCAGGAGCCAGGGAGAGAAGGAGATGTTCACTCTGGGCATCAGTTCCTTCCCCATTCCTGGAGAACCTGGCTTCCCTCTCAACGCCATGTATGCTAAACCTGCAAACAAGCAAGAGGACGGTAAGAACCGGCACCATCAACTGATGTGGTTTCACTTTCCTGTTATCCACATTAAAGCCAGGATGATTGTACCTTTCTCATATTTCATTTATTTCCCAGCCTGAGGTAATATCAAGCCCAAAATAGCAATGCTGACCAGAGCCCCGTCAGCTTTAAGGGTCGGAGGTTAGAAGCGCTGTTTCATGCATGTGTGGCGTCTCTCAGCTGGTTCTTATACAGTGGGCCTGGATATGTAATCATCCCTCAGATGTTGCTTTCACCGAATCAACACTACGTCCATGCTGGCTTTGCTATTTTGGGTTGTCACAACTGTTTTCCCTTTTACTCATTAACATTAACACTAACAACGCTCTATTCACAACATGGGGAGTCATACACAGGATATGCTTGGTGTTTAAGGGTTAAAGTCGTGAGCACACCGCTGCTAAGCAACGACAATATTAACGTTACTGTCCGAGTGTAGAAGCCACAGAGGCTAACAAGTTAGCAAGCTAGCTAGTGGGCAACATGATGCAGAAAATGTAAAGACATGACAGAGACATATTATGACATTATAAAATTACCAAGAAAAACAATATACGACTACAATCATATAATAACTTAAATGTTATGCTCTTCCAGAGACGATGAGGGCGTACCTCCAGCAGATCCGCCAGGAGACCGGCTTGAGGCTATGTGATCGCGTGTTTGACCCCCAGACAGACAAACCCAGCAAGGTGAGTCCAGCATCTCCACTAGTACACTATAGCTTAGTATATGCACATGGTTACCTAAGAGGGCATCATAGCAAACTGAGCTATAGCGGCTCCTCAAGGATCCACGGCGGCATGTGGCTACATGCAGCGCTGGATGATGGGAGGATTAACATAGCACCTCACCTGTACATCCAGTACCACTGAGTGCAGCAGTTTCACACACACTTCTTTTTGTCTTTCCAGTGGTGGGTGTGCTTTGTCAAAAGGCAGTTCATGAACAAAAGTCTGTCAGCTCCTGGACAGTGATCCACTCAGGACTCAAGTTTCTATTCCACACCTGCAGGATGGATGAATGGATGGGTGTTTCCTTTGGGTGGGTGGGGGGGGTCTGCTTCTGTGTTGCTTGGATGATTTTATACTCTTTGAGTTTAAGGATTTGTCTTCACTTGTCTGGATGTTGACCATATTGAGCTGGTGCTTAATTCAATAAAGCAATCATGGAGATCGGACATTAATGTGGTACTGTGTTGTTCTTATTGTACTTCACACTAAAAACTGGGGATGCAGCTGTTCTTCAGTCCCGATAGCGATACCGAGTACCGATCCGATACCAATGTTTAGTTAGTAAGTGACTGAGATCATTTTGTGTTATGAAACATCAGGCCTGAGTTAAACATTGCTTTCCTAACTGTGACCAATAAATACATACACATTCACTGAATTATTCATCATTAAAATAGTAAGTTGTACAACAGCAACTTGGTAGAAAAAAATCTTCAAATTAACAGGAATTACAATTCAAGTCTATAATGTATATACTAAATAAACAGAACTGAACCAAATAGATCAGCCCCGCTGTCACCGATATCTGATCCAGCTGTCTGAGCCCGGTATCTGATCTGGAATCAGTGCATCCCCACTAAAAACAAGACATTCAGATCAACGGCTCAGAATGAAATTACATTTGAACAGCAAAATTTCAGCGACACATCTGTTAATTTTAGATGAAGATATAGTTGTGTTACAACCACTTAAGCACATCCACAATGAGGTTTGTTTTCACAAAATTCACTGACATTGCTACTGCATACCTATTATTCAAATTATGTCCATATAGGCATATAAATAGCTATGAATACGGTATTATTCACTTGATCAGCGGATCATTTTGTGGCCTTTACCACAGCAGGCATTTTGACTCGACATATGCAATGCATCTTCTCTGTACACCTGTTCAAGGAAAAACAGTTTATATTTACACAAGTAAGAATATATGTTCATTAAAAATATATATTTATTGGTGTATTCTCTTTGGTTTGTCCACAATAGTTTGTTTTTTTTCTGGAGAAGTCCGTATTGAAGAGAACCTCCGCTGGCAGTCAAAGTTAAGGCAGCGCTGGGTGATTCGTTGGTCCCTCAGGGAGAGAGGGACCACTCTCTGTAAGCATTTCAATCTCTTTAATGACGGCAAAACTGATGAAATAGCTGTTGACTGGGTGGCTCAGTGTGGCAGGCTGCACATAGTCAAAAACCTCCATAACACGCATCTTAAAACCGCCTCACTCTAAATAAATAGGTAAATATATAGTAAACTAACTTTAACAAAATGGTGCATTTCTCAAAGGGGATTCCTCCTAAAATCTGACACTCACATAACAGAGAGTGAATAATTCATCCTCCTGTGAGTGAAACGCTGCTATGCTTGACCAGAAATAGTGTCTTGTGCAACTGATGGCGAAAATGGAAAAGTAAAATTTTGGCAGCATGAATGCTACTGCCGTTCAGCAAAATTCATAAATATCAACCCTCAAACTGCAAGACACAAATTAGTAAAGAAATATGTTTGTTTTTTTTCCCAGCAAGTCTTTTTCTTGTTTGCGTGACAAAGCTGAGCCCCGTGGTCATCTAGCCCAAGTGCAGCCAGTTGTGAAATCCCCTGTGCAGTTCCAATCTGAAACAAAACGAACATCTCTGTTTGGTTATCTTGGTTAACGCTGTGTAAACCTACAGCATCACACTCATACGGCTCTACAAGGAGAGAAATCAGTGAGACGAGCAGAAAACAGCAGTAACTAACTGTGTGGTTACACTACAGGTGGTCGTACTGACCGCGGTGATGGCTGGAATAAGGCCTTAGTCAAAAGCCATCTCTTGACTCCTCCGCACACAGCGAGCCACCTTTTTCTTGAAAACTCCTTTAGGATCCTCCCGCCACTCTTTCTGCAGGACATAATATATGAACAACAATCTGGTCAGTGCAACCCTTACTTCCCCTTGTGCTTTGTTTTGAACTGCGTCTTGAGGATGGCCCACACAAACAAGATCTCACACAGAACGACATACGTTAAATTTAACAGTTTAGTTCCTGTAATGTGTGATGAGCAATGATCTGGCCAAACAGCAGACCACACACTGACAGATTCATTCATGAACAGCCAAACTCTCAAAACCTGTAATCTCACAAAATCTCTTACAATCAAATGTGACTTCAGTGTAAACAAACATGGTGGACAACAGGCAGTAAGAATTAGCCCATTTCAGTTTTTTGCACTACTTTGTAGTAAAACTGATGAAGGATGGATGGAAGAAGTCATGGAGACGCATTAAATTAACACTGTTGTTGTTACCACAAATCAACGGGTTGGTCCTCCATTTCTGAGGTCGTCTTACTACTTTGTGCTTCACGTTTAACATTAGCAGCGTCCGCCACGACGGCGGCTGTGGTCATTCCTCCTTCAGTCTGTTTTTGTTCCCAATTAGCTGTCGTTCTTTCCCATCATAAATACTGAACATGATTTGAAATCGGTGTGGCCAGAATAGACTTCAGAGCAGACTAGATGTAAAAACCAGTTAACACACCTCACACTGCAGGAAAATGTGAAAAGATCATCGATAGAACCATCAAAAAAATCAGATGATTGTCAGGAGGGAGAAATCAGGCCCAAAATCTGCTCGATTCTTGTGTGGTGTGACACTTCGCCACACATTTTGCACAAAAATTTCCCAATACAGCTGAATGACAGATGTTTACTTCACTGCTAACTTGAGATTGAACTATCGGCTTTTTCTGTCTCCAGGCAGCACGTCTGACAGACATAAAGCCTTTTAACCCAAACAAGCCTCACCTTGACCCTGACAGACCCACATCACTCAGCCCACTTGTTTGGATTTCCATTAGAAAACAAGGCTAAACTGTAGTGACATTTCAGGGTTTTTTGTACCTTTTGATGCTTTGCTCCATTCTATATATGTATTCATACATACTGTATATACACAGATTTAAAAAAAAAAAGTTCCCTATGGCTTGTCAGATTTGACTGTGCGTTTATCCAAATACTTACAGTATACTTAGAGTATAGAGTTTATCACAGGTAAAATCTGCAAACTAACTGCAGCTTGACAGCATTCTTATGAGCAACAGCGGGCACTTACAGCTGCGTCCACGTTGGCAGGAGAGTCTCCATTGGGGTCTGCCAACATGGAGATAACACTGATCATGATGGTCTCTACTGTATGGATTGGCAGCCAGCGCTCCTCAGGCTTCTCGTAGCCATACTTGTCCTCGCCGGGTTCGTGTAGGATGGAGATGCAGACGTCGCCATTTTTTGCCACTGGCAGAAGAAATACAAGAATATAGAGATTACTGGCGCATTCATGCTAAAGCAGAAGATCAGATACTATACTGCAGCTCTGCACCTGCCACTAATTTGTTTAACACAGTAATGTGGCTCAGTTTTCAAGCTAGAGTGAAGATACTGGTATCATATGAAACTAGAAAACCAGAGGAATCCACCATGGCATCATCATGTCATATTATCTTGTCGCAAATGTCATGACCATTTCCAAAGGGGACCCTTGACCTCTGACCTCCAGATGTGTGAATGTAAATGGGTTCTCTGGGTCCCCAACAGTCCCCCCTTTACAGACATGCCCACTTTATGATAGTCCCAGTCAGTCTGGATCAAGTCCTAGTCAAGTCAGCACTCTGACACACTGACAGCTGTTGTTGCCTGTTGGGCTGCAGTTTGCCATGTTCTGATTGGAGCAGATTGTTGATGCTAAAGTCAGAACCTGGGAGGGTTTCTGGACAATATCTGTCATTGATTAGTGTTGTTACTAATTTACAATAATAAATATATACATACATATACATAAAAAAGCATATTTGTCCACTCTATGCTGATAAGAGTATCAAGTACCTGACAAATCTCCATTTAAGGTAAATTTTGAACAAATGAGAAAATGTGATTAATTTGCGAATAACTGTGATTGATTTTTAATCATTATTTAATCATTAATGATTGATTAATTGACACTCATTGACCCTATTTAAAAAGCATCAAACATAATCTTTATCTAATATAAGATAGACTGCAGTGATTGTGTACAACAACATTTTTTTGCAGGTAATCCCTTAAAATTATGTTCTTTTCATCTTTTCTAATCCTACTCTGTTTGGTTCAATTGAGGTTTTGTAGACCCAGAGTCCTAGAGGTATAAATATTTTCACAGGAAAAATGAAAAAAATTAGACAGTCTCATGCAACATAAATCTTCTGGCCAATATAGAACGTACGTATGTAAAATAAGTGGTCTTTCCACTGAAAGACACTTTTCTTTGAGGTTTTCTGTGACTTTTGGGGAAACCATTGTGCACTTCTTTTATTAATCTACTCTCATACGAGCAGGCAGGGCGATACGGGAACCCCGGCTGTGATGTGTCAGTTTTTCAGTGACAAAATCAGATTTATTTAAAGGACAAATAATTTAAAATACTTTAAAAATGTAAAGGTACGTTTTAAACAGATTTAAAAAAATATCTTGATTAATCACAATTACATATTTTAATCTTGTCAAAGGAGCTTTGCCTCTGAACTATAGTGCAAACTAATGTACTCACAGCAACTAGTGGCCACCGTTCTCCCCAAAAGAGGCAACTTTTGGGATTTACATATGCAGTATTGTATAGAGTATCATACAATACATGATATACAATAATAATATAAAAATCTTAAGGGATTGTTACAGCCATTTCAGTACTTTTCACAACACCTGCAGACAAAGTGTTGATTCTGAATACTTTCCATTAGGTGGCCTGGTGATTTCATTCTTACCATTTGGATGCCAGATTTCTGTGACAAACTTCATCTTGGGAGGCCTCAAAGGATAGTCGCGGGGGAAGGTTAGGATGGCTTTGAAGAAACCTCCTTCACTGCATGTGACAAAGAGGGTTGCATTAAGGTGTACACTGGGGATTATGAGTGAATATACAGCTCACTAGTAAATGATTTCTCTCACAATAATGTGTCTTGAGGTCCAATGACGACCACTTCCCACTGATAGATGTCATTATCGTCTACCAGACCGGCAGAGAAGCCTTGGACTGGGTTCTTGTTGAGCTCTGAAATACAAGGTACAATTAGCCTTAAAAACAGTTAAAATCAGGATTTGGGTCAAACAAAGTATATCAACATGGGGAGTAAAGTAAAGCAGATTATACGAAGCACCTAATGTCAGGCACACTGGTGAAAACACAATGCTTAGCTAGAAGCTAAATATCAGCACATGTATTGGCCTGTGTGGTGATTCTGAAATGCCCTCAGTAGTTATTGAGCAACAGCTAGCCTGAGTCATATCCTCTGTCTGTCTGTCTGTCTATCTGTCTGTCTGGTACACTCACCGTATCTGCGAGTAAAAACCAAAGCTAACCGAATGAACCAACGGTCTTCAGAACTTCACATACAGTAAACTGTGCTCTGTTAGCAATAGTTAGCTTCATATACAGTAAAATAAGCTCTATTAGCAACAGTTAGCATCATATACAGTAAACTGAGCTCTATTAGCAACAGTTAGCATCATATACAGTAAAATAAGCTCTATTAGCAACAGATAGCATCATATACAGCAAACTGAGCTCTATTAGCAACAGTTAGCATCATATACAGTAACTGAGCTCTATTAGCAACAGTTAGCATCATATACAGTAACTGAGCTCTATTAGCAACAGTTAGCATCATATACAGTAACTGAGCTCTATTAGCAACAGTTAGCATCATATACAGTAACTGAGCTCTATTAGCAACAGTTAGCCAACTTACCTCTTAGTTGTTTACGCAGAGACAATGTGGACCGTTCCGTCATTTTATAGCTCTATATATTTCAGCGTCGTTATTTGTATTAATTAACGCCAACTAACTGTCAACACGGTTAAATCAAACATTGGGTAGATAACGTAGCTAAAACACACCGTCCACGTTTCCTCGTCTGTCTCTCCGTCTGACAAGAAAACCGATTAAAAACATGAGTCAAAAATACAACATGGCGAACGATATTTTAGAGTTAATTTATCCCTCATTGTTACCCCTCAGGTTAACCTTTCTTTCTGGATTTTGTCACGGGCTTTGTAGTACTGTCACCTATTGAGGTCCAACTATTAATTTGTACTAATTGTCACACGTACAGTCATAACTAGGGTACAGGGCTGTTGATTTTGGCATAAGAGCTGCGTTTTATTGCTACACAGCTCTACAAATCTGCCTGTGAAGCTAAGTCTGGGGGCACACACTACAATGTTCATTCTTCTTCGTGTGGCTTGGCAGCACGCTGCTGTCCTATTGGAGCACTACTGCCTCCACCAGTATATAATGAGTACTACACCTCTACTTAATCATGTATAACAAAGCGTTATCTCTTCAGCTTGTGTTAAACACAGACCTTAGGTCAGGCAACTAACTAAAACCCATTTTAAAAAGCACTGGCTGTTTTTGAAACCGTCTATTACAACATTACAACACATAAAACTATCTGTTGTAATATTACTGAAAAAATACAACTTTGATTTTGGTTGTTTTTGTTCTGTTAGTTTCCTTTATTAGATGCTGCAGGTTTAAACTATTTATTCTAACAGCTCAGACTGAAATAAAACAAACAGGATCATAAACAAGGGGAAACGGGAAAACACCGATCCTCAACATTTACTCAAACTGATTTTTCAGTTAGAGAAACTAACCAGAGGACTGATCTCCCTCCAGATATTAGAGGAATATGTTGTCTCAGCAGTAATCTGTCTGACCAGCAGAGGCAGCTCACTTGTAACAGGCTTAGTGAATAGCAGTACAGAAGTCACATATCGGCGTTTCATAGTCCCACATGTGTCTACTTTAGCTTTCACGGTCTCCTGCGTGTTTTAACCATAGCTTTTAACACATACTAGAGAAGAGAAACCACTTAATAATCTCAATGAATCAACCTTGCTTCTCCAGCTTGTAAAAATTTACTTCCCTCTTTATGATCTTCAACACAACAGCTGTCAACTCAACCAGCCTGAACCCTGATATGTAACATGCGTTCCTGGTTTTAAAATGAAATAAAAAAAAAAAAACCCTGCATGCTTTCCCCTTGACATTTAACACTTTATCATGTAGTCTCTCAAACATTGCTAAGGTCACCCGTTACTTAAACAGTTCATCCTTGTATTGATCTGCACAGATGGTTCAGCAAATAAATATGTTTGGATCAGAGCTTTTCTAATTCATCACATTACGCCTTATATAGAAATATGTTGTCTTCTCTTACATGTGGTAATATCCCTGTTTTACAATACCAACCATGCTTTCACCACTCATGTTTCACACCCACCAACAATTTAGCAGATTTAATTATGGTTTTCAGGCCGTTGCTCTTAACCTCTTCTGCTCTACCATTATTTATTCTGCTGGATATTTCTTCACAGCTCTGGGCTTTATGCCTTTCAGCATGTGCATTATTGCAGATTTCATTCATCTACGCTGCAGAAAAACTATAAAAGAACCAGTTTATCCTCAACAAATCTTTTAATTTCTTGTCCATTAGCAGCAAACTATACAGTCCAACATGCCCACATTGTCTTGAGCTGATTTGCATCCTGACTGGCATCCTCATATGTATCTTCTGATCTTCCCTGATATATCCCTCTGCATTTCCTTCATATATCTGTGCAACTCCTCTACGACCACCTCTGACTCCTCAAGGAAATGCTCTGTTGCTTCAACCAGCCCGCCAGTCACCTCAGGTCTTTTGTTTGTTTTTTGCCCATGGGCACTCATGATAAATGTAGAGAAAAGACATCAAATATGTATCAGGAGGAGTTTCTACTTGGGTTGGTCTTAAAGGTGGTGTCTGCATGCACACTTGCACATCCTGCTGTCACCCTAACGTTTTTCAAAAAGCTTTTTTGCATATGATCCTTTCCACATCGCCCACACCATCTTGCATCCCTGCAGACTACAGAAACATTTGAAAGAGGACAAGGGTAGGTGTATAAATTCTTCTATTTGATAAATAAAGAGGCATACTGAAGCTGACACTTGTTGGTTTAGACTTTTCTCCTCGAGTTTTGGCCTGCTCGTGTTTCCAGCATTTATTTGTGTCTTTCTGTGAAATGCAAACAGAACCAAAGCTTTTACAAATTGTCAGATGGTGCAATAAGCAAATGCAGGATAATGAGTCCCTTTCAACACATTAATGTTTGACAAAGAAGCAACAAAGACAGACGAAACATGCCAGGAATCACTCCAGTGGGCATTGTATCAAGTAACATCTATCTTATAATGTATGTAATTGGGCTTTTGGGAAATGTGGAATAGTGGAGGTCACAGAGGGGTCATGATATTTACTCATCATGTGTGTTTTGTGGACTTGAAGAAGGCTTACAACCGTGTCCTGCTGGAAGTCTTGTGGGGGCTGGGGGGTTGGTTTGGGTTGGGGTTAGACAATATATATACAAGCAATCCGGACCTTATAGAGCCGAGTGAGAACTGTGTCCATATGCTCTGCAGGGAGTCAGACATAGGGGGTGTTGGGCTCCACCAAGTTGGACAGTGTCCGGTTTGGTAATTTCTATAAACAGATTCTGCATTAACATGTAGAATCTGAAGGCAACGGCACAAGATTTTGGCACCGGAAGCATTCTGGTTGAGTAGTATTGACCAATTATGTTTGAGCTGGTTTGAGAAGAATACAGGTAAACAGTTCGTGTGGAGAGCAAAAAAAAAAAAAAAAAAACAGAACGAATCAACTGAAATGTAATCTAGGAATCCAGATGATGTGATTCTGCTGGCTTCATCAGACCGTGACCTTCGGCACGCAGTAGGGAGGTTTGCAGTCAAATGGTCAGGATGCGAGTCAACACCTCCGAGACTGAGGACTTGCCAGAAAACGGTGGATTGAACCCCTCCGGATTAGGAGTGAGTTGCTGCTCCAAGTGAAGTAGTTTAAGTGTCCTAGGTTCTTGTTCACAACTGTGGGTAAAGTGGAGCATGAGACTGATAAGCAGACTGGTGCAGCATCAGCAGTAGCATGGGGATTGTACTGCACCAATGTGGTGAAGTGAGCTGGAAGACAAAGCTTTCGATTTATCTACGTTCCAACCCTCACCTATATGCTCATGAGCTTTGGGTAGTGACCGAGAGAATGAGATCACGAATAAAAGCAGCTGAAATGAGTTTCCTCTCTAGGGTGGCTGGGCTCACCTTTAGAGAAAGGTTATGGGGCTCAGACATCCAGAGGAAGTTGAGGTGGTTTGAGGCATTGGGCAGATCTAGGTGCCTTCATTTTGGAAGTTTTCCATGCATGTCTGATTGGTAGGAGACCTCAGGGTAGACCCAGAACATACTTGGGAAATTATATAGCTCATCTGGGTTGGGAATGCTTCGGGATCCCACAGGAGGAACTGGAAAGCATCGCTGGGCAGAGGAACGTCTCACATCCCAGCCATCGATAAGCAGCAGAAAATGGATGGATGGAACTTTGAGTGCTTACAGTAGCACTGGCACAAGGCAGAAGCTGTACTTACTGTGTATTTGCTGGCTTCATTTTGTATAAAGTAATGATGCTATTAAATGCTGCATCGTTAGGCAGTGATATACTGAAGCACACTAATGTTAAAAAAGCTGCATGCATTGGCCTCTGTGCACATTATCAAAGACTGCACTGAAACCAGAGGGGGAAAGATACAGAGCCCTGGTCAGTGGCTAATAGCAGGTAATTTGTTGCATTGATCAGAACTGTCTTGTTGCAGTTCTGAGGTCGAAACCACATTGGAGTATGCTATTGATACTCTTTAAACTGAGAAAGTGAACAAGTTGCTGACCTACACCTCTTTCCTTGAGAACTTACTATGAAATGGAAGATTAGACCCCTTTGAAAGTGGCTTGAAAAGTGCACACTGCCTGTGACTGAACTGAAGCCTGAAACCTGGAAGTCAGATGTATAATTTCCGTATTTTCACTAAAATGTCATAAAGGTCTGATGAGAAAAAAGATCAAGCGGGAGATTGTGGCTGGCTCTGAGAAAGGAGTTGAATTATTTATGTTTGTTTCAGCCTGGTTGGTGATAGATCTTGTCAGAACTAGGGACGACAACAGTAAAGGACATTTATTACAAGCTTAGAAACACTCTCCTATACTTTGGGATTCGACATATCAACACAACAGCTCAATGTCCTTATGGTCCCAGACCTTTACTGCCTGTGCATTCATTTCACCTCCAGTCTAAACATAAGGGTTTGTCTGATGCCCACGGAGAGCCTGGCTCTCTGAACTCAGTGGGTAAAGGTGTATCTCTGAATGTTGAAAGGGATTTAAGGCGAACACGGGTCTGAGCCTTAGGCACTGCTGTTTCTAAAAAAGGTGGTCCAGGTGGATCAACATTTGCTGACTCAAGAGCTACTCCTCATGGAAATATGATCAAAGCTAAAGTAGATTTTCAAGGTTGGCCCGAGCTATGGTCTCACCTGTGAATCTGACCTTTGTGCTGTTGTTTTAAATTTGTTTTAGAGTGAGCTGCAGGAACTTTAGCTGACTTAAACGTTCAATATGGGATTTCTGCTGTTAGGGGGCTCTCAGTCAAAACAATAGCAAAAGGAGTAGTTTCATGACGTCGTCAAAGAATATATATCGCTAAGACGTGAAAGTCAATTATATGTTCCAGCAGCAGACCTCCGCCTCCGCCATTTTGGACTGTAATGGAGTCGTCTACCATAACAACGCCATTAAAACGTCTGTGTTGAACAATAAAAATATAAATATGTACACTATTATAAGTATTTACTTACAAGCACCACCCACCAGAGTAAAGTTTCTCATTTTACCGCTGAACAGTAACTACAAGACGTTTCTGAACACATCTGAGGAGAGAAATATTAATTCATATTTGATCAGCGCTGCCACGTTTGACCGTCTGATTTGCGTTCGCGGGGGACTGACAGCTGCCTGAATGAACAGCCAATAGGAACACTCTCTCTGAAATGACCCGTGATTGGCCATGAGGAGGTGCAGAAGTCTAGTTATCTCTCGGAGCACTTGAATTAAAATACGCTGAAAGGTTATTGTGGAATTTTTGCCCAGTGACGCCAAAAATATTCTGCCTACTGCAGGTTTAGGTTGTGGCTGCATACAGTAAATTAAGCCATCTTAATGTATAATCTCTATTTTTCAAACCAAAGACAAAAAGATCAAGTTTGGATAAATGTTCCACATACATCCCCTGACCCTTATTCATTCCTTTATTTCTTCTTTTGGAGAGTTAATATGAAATTTTTGCCCAATGAAGCCAAAAACTTTCTGCTTAACCTCACTTTAATGAAGTGGAGGATTCTCTGGGTTTGAACATTGCTGGAAACATTGTGGGTTAATGAAAGCACAATAGAAAACATAGACATGGTTATGTTAAGACATTTTAATGCAGAAGTGCTATATATTATGTTTAATGAACTTACCCCGTCCACTAGCACCCGATCCTCTAGCTGATACTATGCTTGTAGACGTCATCTATAATTCCTTTGGCTAAACAGACTGCATGTTTGTCCATTTGCAGCTGAGAATGAGTGTATTATTTTTAATTCAGTGATGATTTATACGAGTGGAGATGGACTACTACTCATGAAACAGCAACACCACATATTGGGAGAAAGTGGTTGTCATGGTGCTGAGGCAATTAGCAGAAAGGTTGTTACTATTATTGAACTGAGAGCTAGTGGGATTACTCACTCTCTTGGGACTGTGATAGTTGTAAAAAGGTTTACAACAGTTTGCAGCCTGGAACCAACAGTGTTTCCTTTTTCCAGCCGATGAGGATTTTGAACCTTGTGTGCCTTGTTATTTAGCAAACCAAGTGAAGTAATTAATAGATTAAAACCTCTGAAGTGCAGAGATTGTGCGCTCATCTCCGTCCTTTTGTTTTATTCAATCCGTGACACACATGATGTCAGAACTATCGCAGTGAAATTTGCAGCGCACATTGGCGCACCAGCGGGAAGAAAAGCATTGATTTCAACGACCCTTTTGACCTTTTCCTCTGGCAGTGTTTGTAAAGTACATCTACAAGTGCTGGAGTTTCTATGCTCAGGAGTCCCAATTACTGGCTTGGCTGTTTCTGGCCAGCCAGTAAGAGCAATTTAAAGTATGTTTCAGTAGACATCCATAAAACTACATTTCTAGACTGAAAAATCTGATCAATATGTGGACTAATTCCTCCACCTTTATTCGTGAAATTTAATTTATTTCATTGAACCAATGGCCTCTGTTTAGAATGTAAATGTTTTTGTCATCATTTCATAATAACCTTTCAGCATATAGTAATCCAAGGTTCTGAGAGAAAACTGGACCTCTGCACCTCCTCGTGGCTCTGATTTAAAACATCTAGGCGGTGATGGGATGTGTCCTCATCAGAAAGTTTCTGAAAGCTCAGCGTTCACGCTGGAGCCTGTGAAAGTTCATTTATCAGCACAATATATATTAATACATAATATTCTGTTACTGTAGTGTCTATTTCTCTCCTCAGATGTTTTCAGAAACATCTTGTAGTTCCTGTTTAGCTGTAAAATGAGGAAGTTTGCTCCAGCTGGTGGGCGGTACTTGGTATATCCTCAGCTGATCTCAATATGGCTGCCGGCTGACGTTCTCATTTTAAAGCTAAACAGTACACAACAATAAATAGGCATTATGGTAACAGAATATTGACTCATAATTGATAAGCACTGCCTAGTTTAACTGTTTGATTGGAGTTGGCGGGTGATTGACAGCTGCTCAGAGACGGCAGCCTCCAGCTCGGCTGTGATTGGTTGTTTTCCTGCGGTCTGTAAAATCATGTAGATGGGATTAGCAGCCCCAGAGGAACAGGATTTTTTTTTTTTTTTTTTTCAGATTACCTGTCTCATGCACTACTGTCACTATAGTGACTGTTTTTTTGATCATATTTGCCTCCATTTCTACCTACTGTAGCTTTAAGTAATGAGGTTATGAAATGCATTTTCACATGAAATGTTGTAATTTTTGATTGGTGGTAAAGAGGTTTTAATTTCAGTTCATCCTTTGCTTTTGTTTTCTTTGGTGAGGGCTCACTTCTGGTGACACATTTCATCCCCACAGGGGCTCACTGAAGGGAAGGAAGGGGACTGGAGCTTTAATTAAACTATCCCATCTCTGACTGTCCTCCACATAATGTTATCAATACAATACACTTATAAACATCATCATTTTACTCCATAACTGACAGGCATACTGCTCTTTCCACACCCATCCAAGGCAATGCATTATCGTGTGAAAAAGCAGGGTGTATGTTAAAGACAAAAAGCCAGTATTTCCACATGATTTCCATTGTCATTGTTGCATTGCCATGTGGGCCACACGAGACCTTATCTGTCATGAGACTGATTAGAATATCAGCTCTATACAGACTTTCTCACAGCTACAAACAAGGATTTCCTGTCCGTTTTTAGGGGAAATTAGACATACTGTAAATGTGAAATTCATTATGCCGTTTATTAACCATCCAACCACCAGCAAAGACGAAGGCTACAGTCATGTTTTTAGTTGTCACAGACTTCAAAAGACAAGGTAGATGACTGTAAATAGTACTGAGAAATGTGTTGGGATGTGAAAGCAGCATATGTACTGACGTTACCGTTCAACAGATGGCAGTGTGACCCACATTTTAAAAGGAAAGCTTGTGTCTTCAAATATGGATGAGATTACATCCTGCAGCTTCAGTGATTCGAATTGTTTGACAGTTTACCTATTTATCTATTTTTTTTTTCTATCTGGAGAGGGTTGCTGAGCGTGCAGTTTTCTGTACAATCTTACAAGACAAACACACCAGAGAGCAGCCTATATACTGCAACCGCGAGTGATTCCTGTAAATGTGCGAGATAAGAAGATCTCTTTCCCCATCCAACTCCTTCCTGATCATCTGAGGACCTGAAGCAGCTATCTCGTATGTTGAACCATACCCCCCCCCCCCCACACACACACACACTTCTCCAGGACTCCAGGAACTGTACATTAAAATGATTCAGACTCATTATCATCAGATTGACATTAAATATTAATTATATGTATGGGAACTTTAAAAGGAGCAACATAATTGCATTGGACACATCAGTCAGCAGAGTTTTAGACTGGATTTATGTACGTACTGCCTTTCTTTTGACTGACACTGTCAAAATGTGCAGTTTTCTGGGTAAATTCATCCATGATAAGAATTGATAAAGTTAAAAGTGCATTTTGAGAGAAAATACAGTAATTTTCATGATGAAATTATTGACTTCTAATTGTATTTATTGGGCAATATCCAAAACAAAGTGTAGTAAAAAGATAAACTAATCTGACAGCTGGTGAAATTAAAAATTTGGCAATTTGAGTTTGACATTTTGACAGCTCCATGTACGTCTTGCCGGTCTGTGTTTTATTTTCACATTGATACGCCCCCCTTAAATAACGGAGTATTAAATCCCCCGGGGACAGCTCAACACCCTGCATGGCTGATTACATCCTGCTTTGATTTAAATGCACTCATCCCTCACCAACATCCCCCCGGTTCTGCCCGGAAATTAGTGGGCCAGTCGAAATGATTAATAAATGGCTGGTAAATAAATCTGATTTTGTGTCTGTAAAACCCGACACATCACAGCCGGGGTTCCAGTATCGCCCTGCCTGCTCGCATTAGGGTAGAATTATAAAAGAAGTGCACAATGATTTGCCCAACACCCAGAAAACCTCAAAGAAAAGTGTTTCAGAGGCAAGACCACTGATTTTACATATTTCCTATATTGGCCAGCTGTGAATTACAAAGGGATAAAACAGAAGATTTATGTTACATGAGATTAATTTATTCATTTTTTCTCTAATTTCTTTTCATTTGCCTTGTGAAAATATTTATACCTCTACAACACTGGGTCTATAAAACTTCAGTTTAACCAATCTGAGCAGGATTAGAAAGATGTGAGCTTCATTTTAAGGGATTACAAGCAAAAGAGTCTATCTTGTAACAAATAAAAATATATATTTGATGGTTGACATTTTAATAGGGCCAATGATTGTCATAGTTCACTTATGTTATCTGTTCAATATTTACCTTCAAGGGAGATTTGTAGTCATAGTATTTAATAGTCTTAGAGCCCATTTACATTCACACATCTAGAGGTCAGAGGTCAAGGTACCCTTTTGAAAATGGACATGAGTTTTTCTTCACCAAAATTTTGCTAAAGTTTGGAGCGTTTGGTTGGTACTGATGGATTCATCAGGTTTTCTAGTGTCATGTGATACCAGTATCTTCACTCTAGCTTTAAAACTGAGCTGCTTTAACCTAAAAATCACGAGTTGCAGTAATGATTAAAGGAATTAGTGGCATTAAAACAACTTAGTGTTAACTCATTATCGCCTTAACTTTGACAGCTGTACATTTTGATTTAAGATAAATTATAGATGAATATGACACATGATACGCACAGAAAACAAATGTGTTTTTTATTGCCTGTTGACATTTCAGGGTGGACCTTTAAAACCTGTCTCTGTACGTACGTCAGTGGAAAACCGGGAAAAACTTGCTGCTTTGTGCTTATAAAAATCAATGAACATTGTCTGGTAAAGTAATAGGCAGAGGGCCCCCTCAGGCTCGTGACCAGGAATAGCTGCCCTGATTGTCCTCTCTGTTGGTGGTCGTGAATCAGAGAGGCTTCGTGTGTTCAGTGTTTATCAATGTTTCCATTTATTCACATATATACCGATAACCCAACAAGCCATGACACACACACTGATTAACAAGATTACCGGATGAAAACAAGATTGACCTGATAACCCAACATGCTTTAGAGATCAGTCGTGCACACAAACAGGTTGAAAGAGACACTCAGTGTGTAAAATCAGTTTAATATCCCCTATTACACTTTGATCTACTTTTGGGTGAAGTATGATTATGTGATATCACATCTGGTTTTGAGGAGAAGAGCTCATGATCTAGTGTGCACAAGTACCATTGATTTTAAATGGAAGACTTACATCCAGCTTCAAGCGCTTTAAATCAAAGCCCCGTTAACAGAGAGGATGATATAATATATTCTTACACTTGCTGCAGTTTTCAGTAGACATTTGTTTCAGTGGGTAATCATTGCTCCGAAGCACTTCAATGTATTTATTCATTCTCTGTGTGTCCTAAAGAGTTATTTGCTCCACAATAGGCTCAGCGGTCAACTCCTAAAATTCATTTACCATCGATGTTTTGGAGCGCTCACAAGCAAAAGTCTCAGGCACAATGAGACAAGGGAGGCAGAAACAAGGTTACTGATAATCTTTGTCTGAGAAGCTGAATTTTGATTTATTGCTCCCCAACATGACCGCAGTGAACACAGGTGGTGCAATCAGAGAAATGGTTGGTATAATTGTGTTTTACCTCTTGGAACAATATGTCTGTGTTGGAAGTATACTCAAGGTTTGTCCAAATCTGACGAAAATCACACGTTTCTAAAATATTTTAGAAAAGTATGGTAAAGATTTCTATGCTTATTTAACACCTGTCCTCGCATTACTTTAATATTTCTGTAGTCTTTCATCCATCACTTCTTTCACTCCAATCTTTTTGCGTCAAATCATATACGGCAGCGATTCATAACTGTGTCGTGTCCACTATTATATAAATATAGGGACAGTGTGCAGGGTTTGGCGGCGTCTAGTGGTGTGGCTGCAGCTAACCAACTGAGTACTGCTCCGCTCACTCCTCTCTTTACCAGACTGCAGTTAGTTACTATGCAAAGCCACAGTAAGACTGTTTGGGCTGGCTCAGAGGCCATCCATACCGTAATAACACTACTTTAGAAGCAAAGGCGGTCAGATGGCGGCTGGCGGTACCACAGTTTACACTCTGCAGCTCACATTACTACAGTTTCACAAGCGTGTCGCTGAACTACGGTGGCCTTCAGGTAATGTAAAAACATGAAATTTGGTTTGTCGGTTGAGCAGAACAACATGGCAGACCGATGAGGACCCATATACTCCCATACTGATATAAACAGCTCATTCTAAGCTAACAAAAACACAGCCATTAATGCTTACTGAGGTCTTTTGGAGTGCAGGGGACACTCCTGAAAACTTTTTATGACACCGTGGTGGCATCAGCCATACTTTATGGAGTGGTTTGCTGGGGCAGCAGCATCACAGCTGCAGACAGGAAGAGGCTGGATAAGATTATCAAAAGGGCCAGCTCTGTCCTGGGATGCTCTCTGGACTCAGTGCAGGTGGTGGGAGAGAGGAGGATGACGGCTAAGCTGTCATCCATGATGGAGAAGGACTCCCACCCCATGAGAGACACCATCAGAGCTCTGGAGAGCTCCTTCAGTGACAGGCTGCTACACCCTAAGTGTACGAAGGAGCGTTACAGAAGGTCCTTCCTGCCTGCAGCTGTTAGACTCCACAACCAGCACTGCTCCCAGTAAACCACAATCACAGTCACATTCACAACAAACTCACCGGACATAAGTGCAATAATGACTTTATGTACAATTATATCATTGATATGATGGACACATTTTTCTGTCTTTACTTTTTCTTCTATTTTCTATTATGTATATACTAATTTATTTTATTGTATTGCTGCTGTAACGTGTAAATTTCCCCACTGTGGGACTAATAAAGGAATATCTTATCTTATCTTATCTTATCTTATCTTATCTTTCAGGTGATTTTACACTAATGCAAACATAAAAAGTCTGGGATGATGTACAATCAGTTATCTAACCTGTTTGCTTCCCTCTTTTCCCACTAAAACTAAATCCTCATGTGAACTGTGAAGTCTCAACTTTCTGTTTTTTGTGTACAGACCGAGACAGATTCCACATGAACCCTGTCACCCACATCAAGTGTGTACTCTACCTCACATTTCAAAACTTTATCAGCCTGCATCTCGGTACCCTCAAGAGCAAGATGATTATGTGCAGAAAGATATCCGATTTACATATTTTGATGTGGCGTAGGTGGAGTGGTAACCTCCCGTAACAAATCTCAGGAGGTGAGAAAAAGTAACTTCAGGCATGCTGAAGCCTGACATTAAAGTGTCCTACCAGTTTTCCTTGTCCTCAATTCTGCCAGTTAAAGCACATATGGTCCTAATTACTATGAGGTCGCTCTGGGACCGAACAAAGAAAAAGATAGTGCTCCCGAAGGCTTTTGGCAATTTTGGGTGCTTGGCTTTTTGAAATTGAAAAGATACATACGCGGCCTGCAGACTACATTTCTCCAGAGATTTCTGCCGGCCTGCCGGTGCCTTTTGTGCAGTTTGGAATCCGGGAGCTTGATCCAGGTACTTCAGCAGTAATGGCGGGGCAGACCCGCCGTCCTGCACATTAGACTAGCCATCAAATGTGTGGATTTCTGATTGGTAATCTGAGTTAGACACTTGTTCGATCTTGCTATTAACAGTTATCCTATGTGAGCGTCAGTCTGGAAGGAGGATCGACAGGCGGCCGAATTGGTTCTGTTTTACTGCAGCTGCATTGGGCTTATATCGATTGGGATGGTTAATATTCCATGTGTACTGCTGAGCAGCCTGGTCTTTCCCCAAAGTTTTTTCTTTTCTGACATTCATATGCTAAAATCTGACAGTTGCTGCTTGAAGACACAGGATGTGCGCTCATGATCAAACACAGCCTCAGTCTCTGCCACTAGTCAAAAGAGCAATATTCCACCCAGCTCTGTTTTTACTGTGCCTGCTTTGCATTACGTGGTTCTTTCCCCTCCAGCACTGTTTTGCAGTGGATTGAGGAGAGGACAAAATAAAGGCGACTGCTGCAATTTCATCCCTATTGGCCCCGTGGCAAATTGGCCCTTTATCAAAGAGGGGCCTCATCTATCAAGCCAAAGACGGGTATTGAAATTGCCCCACCAGCCACAAATCAGACCAATGGATCGGCCTTTATCTCAGACAAGGCCGTCATCACTCTGTAGTGGCTGGAAGGGGAGGAACCAAGCCATTTAAGAGTCTATCCTGCGTTTCTTTGCTGATGGATGTAGCCTGCTTGACCTCCCCGTGACCAGGAGCCGTTGGACGAGGACCAAACCTGTGCTTAACCCGGATCATTATCAAGCTGCACATGTTTGATTCCCGTTCAGTCTAAAAGTCTGACTTTGTCTTGCCGTTTCGTTTTTCCCAACCCTGACATGCCTTTGCTGTCGTTTTTCACCTCTATTAGTGCAAGCTCTCGTTTTCCAAGCCTCTGTCTACCTTTGTCTCTTCCCCATCCCTTCTTTACTTCCTCACATACACAGTCTTTCTTTTTCACCATTTGTTTTCCTAAATCCTCTCACTGCTCACATTCATTTTCTCTCGCCAATCAATGCAAATAGAGAAAGACCATAATGAAGGACAAGACAGATGGGTGCAGTACTGTCAGCTGTGCCTCCCTGGTTTTAAACATTAGTCTGCCTGCTATGATTGATGGAAAGCTGTATTCAGGTAATACCCCACTCTTGCCATATTCCACACAAGCAGCATCGGTAATGGTGAGATATCAAGACTGCCTCACTGGCATAATCCGCGAGCGTGTTTCTGTCTGAATGAATAACATAAATTGCATTGTAAATATTGCTCCCTCTACATCAAAACTGATGCCCCCCCCCTTCTCTACTGATTCACATTGACACCAAAATCCATTTGCCAACAGGTTAAAAGTTACGACAAGTCGACAAGTTTTGATTGCAGGGGTGCACATGACAGCAACACGGAGTGATCAGTCTGACCTGCAGTCTATCATTTCCTGCCTTGGCTGCCGGCGTTTTTGCTCATCCTCTCTGATCAATTCTGTGTGACTTATGGGTTTAACTAAAAGCCCATCCACAATCTAATCCGCTTCTTAATTATGTTTCAACTGCTCTGCTCTTATTTGATTACATCCAATCACAGTTCAATTAACCCAATCAGACAGTGGGATATTATCTTTACATGCACATTCATTATGACACAAACCTGCTTTGTGTTATTGGGCTGATTGAAAAGCATCAGAGATATTAGGGATAGGACAGAGGAAAAGTGCATGTATGCGATCTAAAGGATCATTTTGGCTTATGACAACGTGGAGAGATCTGGGAAGACCAACATATCCTCATGCAACATATTATATTGTATCTTAAGTTATTCCTCATTTTTTGTGTGTTTTCTTACAAATGTCCAGCAACAATTTCCGCATAATAAACTTCCGTCTTTGCAGGAGGAGGTTTTGACTTGCCCATCCCCCCTGACTTCCTCCCTACACGGCATTTGTCGCTCTTTATACCTCCTTGTTCACAATTACGTGAATTACATAGGAATTGATTTTGTGGGGTATACTGTATATAAATTACAGTGCAGTACTTTTTGTAGGTATATAGCTATGAACCGTGCCTGAGAACAGCCTGGGGAAGACAGCTACACCACTGTTGGGAAAAATTCATGTGAAGCCAGACACAATGGCCAATAACTTGGCTTACCTGATGGTTTAAACCTGCATGATAGTCTAACTGTGCTTCTTGCCCCACAGGACTTCTTAACTTTTAACTTGGTGACTAAAATGTTTTGGTGACCAATAGAAATAATGACCAAAAACTGCCAAACTGAGACCCAAGTTGCAATAAACTGGAATTTCCTTTTAAGTCAAGCAGTCCTTGTACAGTCTGGTGTGGATAACACCACCTTCCCGGTGCCCCCAGCAGTTTAAAATAAATGCTAAGTATTTTTTGCTAATGCTGTTTTTAACGCACATCTGGCACGTGTGAAGCAGACTGCATAATCCCTCTGCTTGCCCTTGGTGCAGAGTGAGAAAATAGAGCACCATGAAATGCTAATCAAATTTAGGGAAAACCAATTCTGGGTTCTGAAAGCCTTATCCCACCCCATCCCCTTGACTCGGTATGTGTGAGGTGTTATCAGTCCCTCGGGGGAAGCATGGGAACCTTGGCCTGCGCAGTGTTAGCGAAGGGAAAAGCGGAAGTCTTAAGGGGGAAGGACACCCACACACACAATGGACGCCAGCGGAAAGTAAAACAGGTCAGGACTCCAGTGGTCTGATAAGGCAGAGGACTCATGAATTAAAGAGTGGTGGAGGAAATATGACATTTTTCTTTTCCACTCTGTCTATCGGGACTACTCGCTTGCCAGTGAAATTACCTGGAGAGAAGCCGGTCCGATAATGGACTGCCAGAGACGAGATTCACTCTAGTAATTTCTCTCTACTCGTAAGGGCAGATTGGCATTGAAAATTCAAAACACTTTTACTCTCTTTTGGGAAATATGAGAGACAAGGGAGTTCCATTATCATAGTAGATCATTTGTATCTGTTTAAATACCTATTTTTCCTATTGTGTAATGGGAGCCATTCTTCCGCAAATCATTCCCTATTGGATGAATATTGGATTTACAAGGCTCATTGCGCTTAATTAAAGCAGCCAGTGGGAGCCTTCATCATTCCCAAAAGTTACATATGTTCACTTACATTAAGGTTTCACAGTAACGTATTACATCACTCTGTATTCGGAGCAGCAGTGCTTTCCAACTCCAACCAGCTTACTCATGCAGATCCGTAAAAGGCCAAAAGAACCCTGTTCTGTTGTTTTGGGGGTAAATGAGGACCTTTGTTCCTTTTTTTTAGCTCCTTCTGCAGAGAAGTGGATGATTAATATGGAAGTGGTAATGGCAGAGGAGGGCAAGAATGCAATGGGTCTTCTCTCTCTAATGATTGGTTTAAGTGAGTGCTGTAATGGGCTGTGGTGCCGGGCCGGTGATTTACGGGACTCCCTCCTGTCGTAGTGCCACTGAAGCAGAGGGTGAAACAGAGAGTTCAGCCATTCTTTTGCAAAAATATCTGAGAAAAACCACACAAGATTTATATGTATTAGGGCTGTCAAATTTAACACTATAATAACATGTGAACGCAAATTCGTTTTAAACACCTCTAATTTCTTTAATGCATTAATGCAAGTTGTGATTTTAGGTTTTAGTGGCTCAGTTTTAAAGCTACTGGTATCATTAGAAACTAGAAAACCTGATGATTTTATTGGTACCAACCATGTCAGACTAAATGCATGCTAAATTTTGGCAAGGAAAAACTGGCATGGCAAGATCACTCAACTTTATAGCCCTACATGTATGAAACTCAAAAAAGACTGAAGAAATAAGACAAATAATATAATTAATAAATGTTACACAATAATAATGCCACTAATTTTTTGAATGCATTAATGCAATTGATCTTTCAGAGGTCATCGTGGGCTGACTTTTAAAGCTGGAGTGAAGATAGTGGGATCATATGAAACTAGAAAACCTGATGAATCCATTGGTACCACCCATATCACACTACAATGTTTGTCGTGAAGCAGGCGCGCCAAACGAGCTACATTTTGGTGAGGAAAAACTTTTTCAAGGGGGTCCCTTGACCTCTGACCTCCAGATATGTGAATGTAAATGGGTTCTCTGGGTCCCACCAGTCTCCCCTTTACAGACATGCCCACTTTGTTGTTGCCTGTTGGGCTTGGACAATATATGGCATTGTTTTGTGATGGTAATTGATTTCCAATAATAAATACATGCATTTGCATAAGAGGATTAAATACTTGACAAATCTCCCTTAAAGGTACATTTTGAACAGATAAAAATGTGATTAAATATTTTAATCACCTGACAGCCCTAATACGTATATATTTCAAGTCCTGAAAAACCAAGTGTGGTTCTCCATATTAATCACAAACAGAAAGGGAGAGGGTGGCCTTGTTCCAAGTTAACCTTTAACTGAGTGTGGGTGATGCCATTGAGGTGTGTGATGGCAAAATGATGAATGGTGCTCGCAGAGCGAAAAGCCAGATGCAGTTTCTTACCACAAGCCCCAAAGTTGAAACTGTAAGATGATCCTCACCACAACGGTACCTCGACACAGAACCCCTGAGTCCAGATTAATCAGACGCCTCTGGGGCAATATACACGAAGCAGTTATTTCTCACTCTGAAAAAGGTTATAATGCCCTCCATGGGATCTTTTGGTGGGCAAACAAAGTGAAGGGGAGCCCGAGGGGAGGAAAGGTGGGTAAATAGCTTCTCTAATGGAGTCCTAATCTGTGGAGGCAATCTGCAGAGAGCTGCCCCCGGCTGTGCCAGTCGGGATGATGAGACAGAGGTGACAGCGTGGCGGTTATTATTAGTGGTATCATTGATCAGACAGCCGCATCCGCAGAGTTGGAGAAGGATGATGGATTCGGTTGCTCCGGCCCAGCTAAGGCATGAAGGCTGTCAGGAGCGAGTCAGGGAGGGGCCCAGTGCGGGAAAATAACAGAGAGGATGAGGAGTCGGGGGTGTTGTTCTGTACTTTCATGTAAATCGGGTGGGGTCTTGGCCATAGTTCAGCAATGGGCTGGCTGTGTTTGACGGAAGTCATCCATCTCAGCCACTGACATGTTCCAGATGAGAGAGTTTGTGTTTTAAGTTGGAGTACATACACTATGAGGACTCAGAGAAAAGCAAGAATGATCCGTGTCTTTCCATTTCATTTTCCTCCACCTGACCTACAGTATCTTTCCTTTCTGTTATAATGAACTGAACAGACTGAACTTGTTTAGTCTAATTCTGGTATAATAGTGCATGTGAACCTCCAAGAACAATTTAATTGGGCCCATGTTGGGATGATTGTCTATCATTGAGTATTTTAAAATTTCTTGTCAATAGTCCTCACCCACTCGTAATTACAGAAGGGTAAGGGTTGCCTTGAGATAGACGCTAACATGCTCACAGTGACAACGATAACACGCTGATGTTTCACAGGTTTAATGTTTCCCATCTCAGTTCATTATGCATTTAATTAGCCCAAAGCACAAAGGACAGCTGAGGATCATGGGATGTTAATCAGTTTGCAGGTGTTTGATCAGAAACCAAAATACTGGACAAGCTCTAATTTTGACCTGATGATGGCGCTGTGAAAAAGTGAAGAGAGGGAAACCTCTGGTTCTGAAAGTGAAGTCAATGGTGAAGTATCCTAACCCTTCATCCTGTCTCCAGCCAGCAGGGGGCGACTCTTCTGGTCCTATAGAAGTCTCTAGAAAATGATCCTCCTCTCTGATTTATTACCTCAGTAAACACTGGAAACATCAGTTTATGGTCTCAATCACTAGTTTCAGTCTTCTCCAGTACAGCAGGATGTTCATTTAGTAGATTATGGTCCATTTAGAGTCAGATAGACCAGAAAGCAGGGGGGCTTTAGGGCGGGGCCACCTGATGATTGACAGGTCACTATGGCGTTGTCCAGTCTGGGAGTTGTCCATGTTTTTTGTCTTTCAACTTTAACCCTTTCACAGTGTGTTTTCAGTTCATGAACATTTTAGTCGCCTAACAATGTCTTGGTGAGCGTTCAGTTGTAATTAGCTCCGCCCTCTCGTGTCACGTCTGGTTGCAAAGGACCAAAATGGCGACGGCCAAAATGCCGAACCCCAGGTTTCAGAACAGCAGTCCACAAACCAATAGGTGACGTCACCAAAGTCATTTGGATTTATCATCATGGGAATCGGTTTATTTTGGCAGACCGACTCACTGACTGACAGGCCGACGTCCATCCAAAAACCAGAACAGAAGAAACCTGTTGGAATGATGATGAAGATTATGAAAGCAAGACATAGAAAACTACCATCAGAACACCTTTATCTCTGATAGATTATGTGGTTACATGTTTTATTTGTGTGTGTTTTTTGTGTTAAAGTAAGACCGTCTCCAGAAAAACAGAGATGACAGGATGCATTAAAAAGCAAGTATTTATCCTTAAGTGTTTGCGTTTCATGGTCAAGTCCAGCAGTGAGTAATTTGTTCTAACTTGAACGCCATCACATGTTGTGGGATCAGTCTGAAAGGGCTTTTCTTTTGAATACACACAATCTAATTTCTGTTCATTTTCTCTGACGTTTGTATTATAGTGAAGGCCTTTGCATATTGTCCCATAGCAGTGCGATATCTCTTTATCTTTTGAATTCCATACAACACAATTTTCTGCTGACAGCTTTGCCACTTATGAATAATGTAGTTGCAAAAGTCCATCATATTCACTCAGTGAACTGAAAACAGGATTTCAGTGCCACAGATTCAGACCACATTTCCACCTTATCAAATCAAACTGAATAATCTTTTAGCTTCATGGAGCCTCGTTATCTGTGAGATTTTCATCTCAGGTTGTTTTGAACGTGTTCTGGAAATCTGGAAAACAGTTTTTCCACATTTGATAGTTTTAAAGAAGAAACTTTCTTCCTGGAAAACATCTACTGTCAGTGCTGGGGCGACGAATCGGCGGTTGTTTAATTGTTCTTGACAGGAGGAGCACACCAGAGTGATTACAACTGACAGCATATTCATGTGTGAAACACAGACAGTAAAATGACCAGAATTAACCTAATGAGGCTCCACTTGCTGATAATGGAGTTTTGTCTCAGTCTGTCTGTCTGTTAGCCGGTTCGGTCGCTGTCAGACACACGTTTATGACTGACTGTCACTCAAACTACATTAATGGTGTCAGCATCCAAATAGGAAAACAACTTTTAATATCCTGACATAAACATTTGATTGTAAGAAGAATCTCAGAACCTGAAAATAACCACTTAAAGGGGACTTATCATGCTAATTTTCAGGTTCATACTTCTGAATATACCTGTATTCACTCTCTGTTTAAAACGCTTTCTCATTTCTTTAAGACTTAAACATCCAGTCTGCTCTGATTGGATTGTGAGAAAAACATGACACACCTTTGCAAAGGTAGTTCTGAAGCTGTGGGTGATGTAGTCTAATGAGTAAGTGACTTGCTTTTTCTCTATATTTTGAATTTGATGAAGCCATGAAAACATATATAGTATAGTAGTATTAGCTTCAATGAAGAAACTTCCTTTTATTGCTCAACTTTATAGACCTACATGTATGAAAAGACTGAATAAATAAGAGAAATAATATAAATATACTTATATACTTATACTTACTTATATAAATATACCATATACTATTTACATGATAATAATGCCACTAATTTCTTTGATGTAATTGATCTTTCAGAGGTCATAGTGGGCTGACTAGAGAGGGGCATCAAATGAAACTAGAAAGCCTTATGAATCCACTGGTATCAACCATGTCACACTACAATGATGTTTGTAGTGAAGGAGGTTAAATAACACACCAAAGCTAAATTTTGGAGAGGAATAACTGGCATGTTGTTTTCAAAGGGGTCCCTTGACCTCTGACCTAATTTGCATTTGCTTTCTATGGGTATTATCATATTATTATTTTATTATCATATTCACTTATAATCTATAATTTATCTTAAATAAAAAAGTATGGCTGTCAAAGTTAACGCGATAATAACATGTTAACAGCTCAGTTTTAAAGCTAATGAAGGTACTGACACCGTAGGAAACTAGAAAACCTGATGAATCCTTCGGTACCAACCAGGTCTGACTAGGAGGATTGATAACGGCCCAAACTTGTGCTAAAATTTTGGCACGGAAAAACTGCCATGAGCATTTTCAGAGGGGTCCGTTGACCTCTGACCTCCAGATGTATGAATGTAAATGGGTTCTCTGGGTCCCCACCAGTCTCCCCTTTACAGACATGCCCACTTTATGATAGTCCCAGTCAGTCTGGATCAAGTCCTAGTCAAGTAAGCACTCTGACACACTGACAGCTGTTGTTGCCTGTTGGGCTGCAGTTTGTCATGTTCTGATTGGAGCAGATTGTTGATGCTAAAGTCAGAACCTGGGAGGGTTTCTGGACAATATCTGCTATTGATCTGTGTTGTTCATTGATTTACAATAATAAATATATACATACATGAGCAAAAAGCAGCATATTTGTCCACTCCCATGTTGATAAGAGTATAAAATGCTTGACTAATCTCCCTTTAAGGTTTTGCACAGATAAAAAATGTGATTAATTCGCTTGACAGCCCTAAAATAAATAGATAAATGAACCAATGAATAGTAAAATAAATTGTTAAAACTCAACCCATTACTATGAAATGATATTCCACCAGTCTCATTTTCATAGTAAAAGACTTTTATTGGACTTCGTCTTTATTTTGTCGTAGCAGTAATAGACGTAACTCCCAAAGGGAAAAGCTCCCGCCTGTCTGGCTCAGAGCTTCACCAGCTGGAGGGCAGAGTTGCTCTGGAGCTGAGTCTGGGTCTACGAACATCAGAGTCGGCCCCATCCATTCTGCTGACTCAAGACCAAACACATCTGGGACACTTTGATGCCGTCACTGTGAAATTTGTTTTGTTGCCATGCATGGAGGAGATATAAAGACGTAAAGAGAAATCAGGAGCATGGATGGGGTTAGATCACTGTTTTCTTTCTTAGCTGACCCCTTCAATAATTCTGACTGCACCCATCAATCAAAGCAGCTGAATCTGTTTGTAAAAATCAAGGCTGTAGAGATGGGGAATCATTTCCGACCCTATAAACTAACTTCTTTTCCAGCTTCTCTCCCTCCTTGCTATTTTTAATGGTAAGCACCACAGCTTTAAATAACCTGTCTGGCTACTTGTGCTTCCTGCCCTGTCTGACTCGACGTGGCCGCATCCCCAGATCAGTTAGTTAGCAAAATGTCACCTAACTCAATGCAATGATGTTACGCAGAATAAAAAGAAAAAGCATGAATTTTCCTTTAACTTGCCAGGTGGCTTTGACGCCTCCATGCCCCCAATTATCCCTTTGTGCCTTTACCTGACACCTGCCTGATCTCCTGGAGCTGCTGCTTGTCATTTAAGCTGCACGCCATCTTTTCTAAGACAGATGGGATTGTTTTCTCCTCTACGTAGAGCTTTTTATGTGACAGTTTTCTGATAACAAAAGGTGGTGAAGTGAAGACTCTCTTCATTATACTGTACTTAGCGTTTGGGAAAGGCTTAGGCTGTGATCCAATTTCTAGGTCCAATTTACATCCAGTGTTCACCCAGTTTGTTCAGTAACCTTTTGTACAAGGTTCTGCATATGCTATGATTAAATCATCTACGCCCAGCGTGGTGGAAGGTGCAACCCTCGCTGTAGCCTTAAACCCACATGATGCACTACTGATTGCTGGAGGGGAAACTGTTCTGTCTGTCATGATGCCCATCTGCAGATGCTGCCCTTCTGTACTGAACTCCGTTATTGTGATGCACATTTAAATATTTTTTAAAATATGCTCTGCTTTTTGCGCATTTTACTGAAAGTCCAAACCTCCCACAAGAAGTTATGTGATACTCAGCCGAAGGCATTGGCAAGTTTCACAAGTGCACGGTGTGGAGATCTCTTTCCTCCACTTTGGCTGATGGAATCTGATGCCAAACCTCAGTATGTGCTTTATGTGTCGATATAAAGTCCTGGAGAAATAATCCTATTTCATTTTTGCACTGTTCAATGAACCAATTTCTTTAAAGGAGTGCCTCTGCACCACAACACGTCATCTCATATTATCACTGAGTGGGCAAAGTGCCTCCTGCTCTTCACCATGAACTAAACTAAACTGAACAAACCACTTTTTTATGATCACCTCACAGGCTTCCATAAAATTCTCAATTTACTTTTTTTCCTGCTTTACGTAAGTGGCACAGGACTGATGGTGCACTTTCAACACATTTTTCACCTTTCTCCACTAGAGTGTCATGCATTTGGTGACCTTCCACTGGTGGGATATTTGGAGGAAAGGCATCTTTTGACTTTCAGTTTCAGTGGGTGTAATTTTGCTTCAACAACAATGGTAGGTAAGAAAAGTCAGATTTCCAAACAACAGTATTTAGTCATTGCATTGATTTTTATCTTTAAATTATGCAGGAGCAGTAATGTTGTTGCTAAGCATTTCTTTTTATCTACTGTTTCGTCTTGGTATCCTTGAGACCAACTGGACAAGAATACTGTATATGTGGGGCTATTTTGTCTTGCTCCTGGTGACGGATCACTATAATTCAAAAATCCTTATGAAAAACATGATGTCGGTCTCACAGTGTCCAAGAACTGAAGTATGCAAACACAAACATTTCCACAGTTTAGAACAATAATAAGACTTTATATTCAAAAGCCAATTTCAAATCTGTCAGCCAAGGACTAAAATCATAATTAAAGGTCAACAAATTTATACAAGCAGCAGAAAGATTGCAAAATGAAAAGCACAGAAAACAAGACAAGTGGATCTGTCAAGGATAGCCAGTTGCATTTTATAAATGCAGATTAAAAAGCTGAGGGGGGAGAGTTTATTTATAAAGATGAGTTTTCAGTTATGTCTTAAAAAGACAACAGATGTGTGTATTGATGCAAGATGCAGTGAAATGTGTAGGACACTGAAAGCCTTGCCCCCCATAGAGGGACGGCTACACAGAGTTTTATGAGGTCTGATGAGGCTGTGGACAACATGTCTCGAACAAGACTAAGAGTCTTGCTTACGGCTCTGTGAGGCTGCTCTTAGGCACAGCAGCGCTTTCAGATAAATGTTAATGTCAGCACGCTAACATGCTCCCGCTAACAATGCTAACATTCTAATGTCAAACAGGTATAATGTTTACCAGGTTAACCGTCAAACATGTAAGTATGCTAACATTTGCTAATTAGCACAAACCACAGTGTCGGCCTACAGCTGAAGCTGAAGGGAATGTCGTTAGTTTTGCAGGTATATGGCCATAAAGTACTGGACAATTTGAAATATTGACGTGAAGGTGGTGCAAGATTAAAAGTCAGAGGATCACCAAACTTATAACTGATCCTGAGGAGAACAAGAATGCCATTACCAAATTTATATTCGATAGTTGATGAGATATTTCACTCAAACCACAAATGTCAACCTCATGGTGGCACAAGGGGAAAAGTCAGGATCACTCATTTGTAGGTTAAATCATCTGGGAACCATGAATGTTTCCACACAGTTTCATGGCAACCCAGTGAATAGTTGTCAGGATATTTTCTAAAAGTTAAAAAAAAATCAAACTGCTGGTAGCACTAGAGGAGAAGTCATGGGATCACCAAAGTCAGTGGGATTTGTCCTTTGAGACCATGAATGTCTGCATGACAATCCAACTAGTAGTTGTTGTGATATTTCAGTCTGGACCAAAGCGGGAAGTTGTCCATGTCCAAGAGATAGAACCGTATGGACGGATAGGGTGTCGACGGGATGAGACGGAGTGGCGGAAAGCAGCTTCTCTGGCCAGGGCTGCAAACATATTACATAAATGAAACAAATGATTTCTAATGGCTTGCTTTGCGCTGCGACAGCTTTTCACTGCATCAAGCAAAGCTCAACTTCGGATGCTACTTGCTGTTGTGAACGCAACTTAAACACAAGATCATACTGCAGTGTCGCGAGCATAGACTGCTGTCCTCCGCCAGCACAAAGCGCAAAGGAGAATGTGTTTATAGATATGACTGGGCCATGCCAGCCCAGCTTAAGGCTGATTTATGTGTTTTATGGCCAAAAAAAAAGACATACGGCAGCGATCAGCCCAAAAAGCAAATTGGCCACTGGGAAAATGCCTGGTATGCCAGATGACCAGTCCAGCCCTGTCTTCGGCCATGGCAGGTGCAAATGTGGTCGGCGCTCCTGTTTTCCAGTCCTGCAATGTGGAAAGCCTTCAGAGACAACAGGTGGTCTGAGGCACACAACCACAGACTGTCTCTGCCAATCAACAGGTCAGCAGACCAAACTCTGCCCTGCTGTTGGTGTAGGCCACCATAGTGTGGTTGTCAGCACTCACCAACACTTGCCTCCCACGTATCAGGGGCCTGAAGTGTTGGAGGACCAAGACCACTTGTAGTTTGAGGTCGATGTGTTGGTCCTCCAAATGGGGCACACATCACCTAGCGCTGTCCCCTGTCCCCCTGACACATCTGTGAACACTGTGACATAGAAGGCCACTTGTCCCAGCAGTGTTCCCTGCAACAAGTGCTGTGGGGAACCCTGGTATCGCTGGTCGCCCCATATTGAGAGGGGAATGGTAACCAAATGACGCTTATGTTTCCAGACATCCAAACAAAGTCTGGCAAACCACCTCTGCAGGTCCCACATGTATAGGAGCCCTAGTGGTACCACGGGATGGGCAGCCTGCATGACGGTCAACGCTGTCACCGTTAAACCCAACCGCAACTGCAAATGTTCTGCAGCAGGGCCATCCACATGTGGTCTGACGGAGTTCAAGCACAAGCAAATACTCCACCTGTTGGTCCAGTTGATCATGAGCCCCAACTTGGTTAGGTCTAAGATCAACTGGGCTGTGTGGAAAATAGCCCGTTCTCTGGATTTGAATGTGACAATGAGGTCTTTGAGGTAAAAGAAGATAAGAGCAGATGAGTGGACAAATCGCTGTTTGCTGAGGGGAGAAAGGATAGCAGACAGCAGTGTGTGCTGCCGTATATACAGTGGGGTCCACACATACTCAGGTAGGCATGCCCTGATTGGAGAGTGTTACCTGTTGAGTCCAGTAGAGGGCGGAGCCTGTGTGAAATACATTAAATATGCATTGTACCCCTGTAAATAAATGTTTTATCAATAGTGTTTAATTGTATTTTAGAATATTAAATTAAGTGCAAAGGTAGATAAATCCATGAGTTAGTATACATGCTGAAATAATTGAAAAGAGGCAGTGAAAGGTAAAGTGTTGCCAGTGAAGATAATTGCACAGAATGCTGAATAAACTGCCTGATTAAATCTTGCTTTTGTGTTTGTGGCAGTCTAAAGCAGGAAACCTGTTTCATCTTCCTCCCCCAAGAGCCTCTACTTACTATTCAGCAGGATGCTCTTCGTAATGAATGAGACTCTTAATTGCCCCGAGTCCTCCAGAGCCAAATGAATCATAAAGTACATCCATATGTGATTGTGTCACCACTGTGCTGACTAAACAATAGGCTGGGTTGGCTGTATTTATGTCACAATGACATGTTGGGTGGTTGCGTGATAACATAGCTAATGAGCTGCCGATGCCTCTGCAGTATACAGACGCTGTACATACACTGTTTTTGTGTTGTTTTTCCGGGTCTGGTTTAAGTGGAGAAAGGACATTAAAGCAGAGTGTGATATCAGGTGATATTTAGATGTCACCTGCTTTGATTGATGAGCTCATAATGAACTAAGCTTTTGTTTATTTTACTCTGAAAAAGCTGCGAAACCTGCTCAGGCTTCTGTTTTATTATATCTTAGCTAATTAACTTGATATTAAACTGGCTTATTTGAGCCTTTATCTCTGACAACATTACTTGAGTACTTCTTGACAATGTTGCTCAACTATGACAAAACTAGCCTCCAAAAAGCAACAGCCAATGCATATTTTATATTATTTGCAGATCAAGCATGACTGTATCAAAGTAATTCATATTTGTATCTGGCGAGATGAGACACGCACTTAAAATCTATTACTGTAATATCAGAAATCCCCGTCCGGCCTCTTTTTCTTCACGCCAGAAAAAGAAGAATGATTTATATTGTTTATTATGCTAAACCTGGATGATTGTACATTGGTCTTTGGTTGAAGGATAGTGCGCTCCTGGCGAATGTGATTAGCCGGGGGCTTTATTACCCTCTGTAAAACATCCCACACTTTAATGTGCAATAGAGCTCTTCTTTCTTTATGCTGCTGCAGTGCTCCCTCTTCTCTTCTCATTACAAACATGCTGCTCCTGCATTTGAACACCTCTCCAACCTCAATGGCCCCCGCCGCCTCCTTGAGCTTAAGCACTTTCATATGTCACTATGACATATCCAGGGACTGGAGGGTAAACACTCTGGCAGGCCATTGCTTCCACAGTTAGACATTTCATCAGATGCTGTTTGATGTCATGATTAGTGTGGTGGACGGCGGGCCCTTGTATCAACCTGTCTAGACAAACTGACACAAACATGGCAAACACTATTTTTCCCCAGTAGCATTGCCTTTTGAGAGTTTTTGTGTTTCAGGGCACATTTTGTATCTCTGCTCTGTTGCTGCAGCTGCATACAGAACTGTGATACATTCTCAGACCTGGTTGTTCACATCTTCTCAACCACCTGTCATCAGCGTAGATATGATTTTAGAGACTGTTAACACGCATGTCAGGTGACTAGATTGAAATCAGCATGTGACCACATCGTAAAAAAGAAACTAACTAAGTCCACCCAAGACGTAGATTGTGATCTAACTGCACAAACAATCAGGAACACGCTGTGATGACGTTGATGATATGCTTGCATGCAAATGCCGGTTCCCATGCAGCAGCGACACTTAACTGACCTTCTCTGTGGCTCTCTTCAGCATTTCATTTGCGTGTGAGAGCCTCCATAAGACAAGAGTGGAATGCACACTCAAGGACATCTCCACCAATAATATGCAGTATATAGCCTATAGTCTCTTAATAGTAATAATAGATCTCCTTGAGAAACCTGTAGCACAGCATCATGGATCACATTGTGTTCACTATCCATCAGTGGTCTTGCTAGAGGAGAACACTAGTGTTGTACTAGTGTTGCATTTTGGCAGTCGTCACTTTGGTTTGTTGCAACCAGAAGTGATCAACACATTCTTACTCCCAACTTGTTAAATACCACTGACCGCTTGGTCAGTGCCCCTTAGGGTTAACCCTAACCCTAACCCTAATGCTCAGAGAGAACCTTGAGTTGCTTTTGGACGGACTGAGGACTGGGACAGGAAGTTAGGGTTAGGCAGCACAACTACTGTACTTAGTTAGTGTTAGGGATGGTTGTCGACTCACGCGACTAATGACTGACGTGTCAAAATACGGCAATGTTACTTTTAGTTTTCCACGACACACAAACGCCAGTCTCTTGGTTAAAAGTCTTGTGCTTGTTTGAGGGTGGAGCTAAGTACAACTGAATGCTGATAAAGATATTTACAGGTGACCGAAAGGTTCTAATTGATTTTCATAAACTCAAAACACACTGTGAAAGGGTTAAAGCTGGAGGTTGCAGGGAAAGTGTGTTGCAGTTGTAGCCTTCTAAATAGTTCTGAGTGGATCACAGAGGCCTTTAGCACAGCAGCTAAATGGGCTGCATGGCAATCTGTTGCTGTCTATCTCACTTCGCCAGGGACTGCAATGGGGAGCTGATGTTTTGGCAGTGCTGCAAAGGGACAGTAACGGGGCTTGAACCACCTGGCCGCGTAACAGTGCTATTCTCCATGTCGCAAGGCTGAAAAAGGAAATCTCTTGGCTCTGGGAGAAGCTTCTCACCAAGTTGATCTATTACCAGATATGTCAGCAGCAGGTTCTTTTCCCATTTTCACATGCTGTGTGATCAGTAAACAATCAGTATTCCTTCCTGTGCAGGGACAAGCAAACCTACGATACTGTCAGGGTGTTGAAACATTATTAGCATACATTCCAGGTAGCTGTCCAACCTCTGCAGCTGCAGTAACACTGTCAGTGTGTCTGTCTGGCCTCGCATACAAATCAAATGCAGAGGAGTCTGTCTGACATTATAAAATGTTAAGGTTTCTTTTATGACTGAATAACCTCCCGACAATGATTCATTAAGCACTTTTTAATTGAAGCCGACTACAGTCTCCGTCTCAAGGTGTATGGTATCAGTCTGTACTTCAGTCTGCTGGAAGATTATACATCAGTTCAAGAGGTGATGTGCACTTGGTGCCTAAAACAATACACCTGCTAGACCATTTAATTAATGCAGTTTTTCACTTCATTGTTTTACACAAAGCTGGGTGCACCTCCGGCGAATATACATTGATTAAATGTGCAGATTGTGGGAGTTGCCAAAGATTTATCATGTTGTTCTTTGTTATCACATTGCTGTAAACAGTATATTTGAGTTCTGCATGAATTTATGGGAGTCTGTGGAAAACCAATAAAACCTGTAGTGATAATTACCACACTTCTATATTGTGTTTTGTGTTAAGATGAATGATCCATTCTGGCTCAAGCAGTCGGTCACCTTCTTCTGTTTTTCATGGTGCTGATCAATGTTACAGAGAGCATTGAACTGACTTTTGATTCTCATTAACCAACAACAGAAATAACAATTCTGTAAAGAAGCATTCAGCCTAGTAAAAACACTTTTGCATTAAACTGTATGTAAGAAGTGGACCTAGTCATCATGACGTCACTCATTGGTTTATGGACTACAGTTTTGAAGCCTTCAGTTCGCCATTTTGGTCGCCGCCATTTTTTTTTTTTTTGTTTTGTTTTTTTGTTTGCAACCAGAGGTGACACGAGAGGGTGAAGCAATCGAATGCTGAATACAACATTTTAGGTGACCAAATATGTTGAGATGTTAAAGTTGTAAGACGAAAACTGTGGTAGCAACCTGCCAATCATCACATAGCCCCGCCCTAAAACACCTCCTGCTTTATGGTCTTTTTGACTCTAAAATGGACCGTAATTTGGGCTCCACAGTGGTACAGTGGTTAGCACTGTCACCTCTCAGCAACAGCGTTCGCAGGTTTGAATCTGGCTTGGGGTCTTTCTGTGTGGAGTTTGCATGTTCTCCCCGTGTTAGTGTGGGTTTTCTCCAGGTTCTCTGGCTTCCTCCCACAGTCCAAAGACATGCAGGTTAACTGATGACTCTAAATTGTGCTAAACTGTGAATCGGGGGGTCGGCTCCAGCCCCCCGACGACCCCTAATGGGATAAGCGGTTGCAGATGGATGAATGGATGGGACCATAATTTACTAAATGAACATCATGATGCATTAGCGAAGACTTGAAACCAGCGATTGAGACTATAAATTCGAAATGTTTACGATGGTTCCTGAGGGAATAAATCAGGTGAGAAGTAGATAGTAAGTAGTTGCAACCAGAGGGGTCGCCCCCTGCTGACTATTAGAAAGAATTCAAGTTTAAGGCTCATCTGCATTGGCTTCACTTTTCAGACCCAGAGATCACCCACTGAGTGCAACAAGATGACTGTACCTTGTTGCATGCATTATGTAAGAGACATTTGGAGTACACTTGCAAAGTTGTGGCATGTTTGCTAGTATGAATCAGAAGCGCATGATTGGTTAACAAGCAGTGGCATGCCAGTGGGCCCGTCATTACAAACTCACACTGTGCAGCCAGAGATTGTTTAAAGCCAAAGCGCTTTATCTGAAATTTAGTTTCCAAAGATATCCACAATGTCAGTCTGACTGTAGGGGGGAAACGCACATCTGAAGCACAAGACATCTAGAACATTTCCAATTGATGAATAAGTATAGAAATATATGAAGTCTTGGGTTTTAATAATAAATAGAGAGTAAATATTCTGACATATAAACATTAGCATTGAATTAAGGGTGGGAACTATCTGATATACAGTAGAACTACTGTATATGGTGACAATGTGGTACGCCTATAAGACAGTTTAAACATCCTTAAAGACCCTGTGTTCGTAATGAGTTCCTTACTATGAGCGACAGGGTCCGACACGAAAACACAACTTTCTGGTAAGCTTGAAGTGTTTCCCATGACAAATTTCTGTGTTTTTGTTGGTGTCTGTGCTCCTCCCATTGGTTTTAAGTGGGTGGGGCTTAGTTAGAAAAAGGTGATGTCGCACATTTTCATACACCAATCAAAATTCAGCAGCTTTTGAACTTCTGAGTGCTGCAGGAATGAGCCCTGCTCTTAAAGTCAATGGGTTTTTGGTCAGATGCCTGAAATACGGTCTGTGGTTAACACATGTTAGATTTTAATGTTTCATTCTATGACATAAAATCCACCAATAACTACTGTACTCGTAAATATTGAAGATTTTACATGTCTTCAAAAAAAAGTGGCAAAATTAGATGACAAAATGCCATCACGCCAAATGCTCGTCTGCATTGGGCTTAGCGTGGTGATGGGAAGTCATGTGACCGTGGTGTAGTTTGTTTATGGCTAACTACGTTAGCGCTTTACTTCTGGTGTTCATTTGTGGAGATTATCGTGCTGAACAAAATGCTGTTTACCACAGAGTTTACTTTCTGCAATAATCCAAAACAGACCAGGAAAACACCATTGTTTTGTTGTGTTTTTTTTTTAGTCGAGGGAACCAAAGGCGATGCAGACTTCCAAGTTGGCCTAAAAACATACATCATCCCTGCACCACCTGCATAAGACTTGGTGGCAGCAGACCACAGGGAATCAGATGTAATCAAACCACACCCACCCAGACCTGATGAAGCAGATTAGCTGCATTTTGACTGGGAGAATATATAAAATAAACAATAACCAAGGATTTCCCCCCTGAACTTAGTTGCTTATTTAACCATGAATGTTTTATGCTATAGAGAAGGTCTGTCCATTTGAAACCATGTTGTCAGGGGACCTTTGGGGGCAAATATTGCTTGGTAGAGTAGAAGCTAGAAGGCTGCGTTGTCTTTGTTGCTGGTTATCGAGTCAATTATTTATCATTATGCTGACTGTACACAAGCGGATGTGTGTACGAAGAAGAATAAAAGACTTCAGGCATTTATTGTACGTACAGAAAAATATTACACAGCTGTATCAAATGCAGATATTGTGTGTAATGCAGCTTCAGGTTGCAGGAGTTCTTCTCATAGACCATACTACACATGAGCCAAAGAATATATAGTTCATAATACTGTAATACTGAAATGTTATCCAAGTCATGTGTGAGTATAAATGAGGTATTTTCTTTGGATTCAGGAATGGTAATGATCAGCTACGTTTTTACAGGATAACACATATCATTTCTTATGTGGGTGCACATTAGATCTAATGGCTATATTGCTGGTCGTGAACTTTGCAAGTTGAGTCCGCCATGTCAAATTGGCCAGCCACTCAGTATTACCCGCTCTACAGCACATAATGGCAGCTGATGACAGCTTTGGCCTTGATCGGAGCTCTTTCCCTGGCTGCCTGTTGTTGGTAATGGCTGACGGAGAAGTGCAGTGGGCAAGTAATGACCGTGGCAGGTAACACATCATTCTCCCCTTGTTGGGGAAAGGTCTCTCTTGGAGACTGATAAATGTTAATTACTCTGCGCTGACATCAGCCGGTGAACGCAGCTGGAGCAGCAAGAGGAGGGCCTCATAAGTGGAACAGAATTAATGTCAAGTATCTGCTTGTTTTCCACTCAAGACTGTATATTAGTTTGTATGTTAATGTTCGTTCTCATTTTCTGGGACTAAAGACGTATCGAACACGCTGGACCAGCGGAGCTGTACACGTTGTTTTAATGCTGATTTCTTTCAGTCAATCTTTTCCCCAGTATTTTATTTATCTCCAAGTTGTGGAGGATATTCACCGGAAGCCCACACAACTCAGATGCTGTAAAAACTGATGAAGAAAACACAAACAAGACAACAAAAGAAGCATTTATCGGCAGGAGCGGCATATCCTCCAAACATTTGTCCTCATTAATCAATACAGATCAGCTAACAGCCTCGCTCCAAGTCTGCCCAATGGCAGCGGCAAAGGATGTAATACAGCTAATCAATACGGCAGAGATTTTGCCTGGAAGAGAACACATGCTCTGTGTGTGAACCAGCTGACGCATCCTTGACAAATACTAATAAGAGAAAAGCTGGAATCACAACAGGAGAAATTTCTTCTCTTCAAATTATCTCACAACCTGATGCAGCCAGACGGAGAGACAATTAGAGTGAAATAAACAGACAGAGATAGGAAAAGATGAGCCCTGATGATGTACGATTGCTTATAAATTAATTACCATCAGGGCTGAATTGTGTCTAAATGTGTTTATGGTGTCAATCAGGTTGTCAGCAGCAATTTGTGATTACTTGTATTAGCTATAATACACAAGAGCACTTGCATTTTCTTGTACAATCTGTGTTATCATGTATTCCATGGCCTACTACTTGAAACAAATTAAAGTTTGTTTTTATTCAGTTTAACCCTGGGTCAGCTCCAACAAGTGAGAGAAAGGCTACGTATTGTAGCATGGCATGAATAAGAAGTACTGTTGCTATGGTTACCTGTAGTTTAACATGAAGTTGGGTACTCTCTAAGCTTCTGATAGTAAAGGTCCTGTTCGTTTTCTTGCATAGACAATGTAAGGTAACTCTCGGCTGGAGAGCAGCACAAAAGATTATCGGCCGTGTTTGAAAAATGTCTGGTTCTTTGATAAAAAAAAGTCAAAGATGTAAGTATTAGAGTTAAAATTCAAAACATAAAGAAAGATGTGAACTATGACACAGGATTTTCAGGTTTTAATTAATGAGCTCAACATTGTTTGTGCAACACTGACGCTAAGCAGTAGCTATATATAATAAGAGTGCCTGAAACGGCACCCTCGATTTTTGTTCACATGGGTACCCTTACTTCTTATTGTGTTAGGTGTTATTGTCCTAGTTTGACAACCTCTGATTGGTTTATCATGATACTGGTTTATTAGCCTAATCCTAACCAATGTCACTCCTTATGCTTAAACCTAACGGAAAGGAAACAACTACTATCCAAAAACATTGGATTACCACCGCAGTGGGAATAAAGTGGGATATATTACCAAGATATAAGTAGAAACATATCCAAGGCACATGCAATGATCATGTCATGCAGCCGCGAGAGTAATGTCACCTTTTTTTGGTCCAATTCAGGAACTGATAATAAAAAGCTGTTCCACCTCTTCTTCCCCATAGTAAAGGCAGCTGAGGGATGGTTATTGTTGTAGTAATACTCAGAGCCATCCGCCATAAAATGACTGAACTGAAAAACGATTTTTCAGAACTCAAACTGATGAGCTATAACATAAACCTGTAGTCAAACTGTCCAGGAAACTCCTGCGTTTCTATGAGGAGGAACGTTAAAGCTGTAATTCTTGTGTTTTCATAAAATCAAACCACATTCTTGGTACTTTTTATGCTCCATTCATTGTATTCAGATTCTGAATTTAACTCTTGATGTGTACTAAATTTAATTGTTAGTGGGGGAGTCCGTCAATCCTGTACTGAATTCAAATTGATTTCACAGGATCAATGCACCCGTATAATCCAGCATATAATATTAAAATAACACTTATAATCACACAATGTCGCATTCTGCTGCTGTTTCACATTAAAAGTGTTGAAAACTGTAAAACATGGGGTAGCTTTCATTGCTGTTTGAGGACCACAATCATCATCAAAACTGTGCCCACAAAACCCCCAATTCAAGTGTTATCAGCTGTCATAAGCACCATAGATGTGGGTCAGTAGGGGCCTACTACTTTGTAAAAGTGAATGCGAAATTTCAAAACAACACATACTAAACTTAATAAATGTTATATAGTAGCAGTATAGTAGGTAGTAGGTCCCTATTGACCCACATGTATAGTGCTTATAATGACCAATAACACCTATTTAACGGCCTGACAACAGTCTGATCAGCTGACAAACAAGATTACACTCATTTCAGATCAGTTTTAAATATTGTGTGTAGTACTGGAACAAGAAGGTGCAGCTACAGCGAGCTGTTATACACGACGAGCTGCAGGCGACGGGCTGCACACCTCCAGCTCCTCGGCGAGGTAACCAACTCCTCTCACTGCTCCCGCTGTTGTGTGGAAAACAACTGGTGCCAATGCTGGACATTAAATCGGATTGCTGTTGCTCATGGCACGATGGAAGAAGGCCAATTATTTTTTTATGTCACATAAGTTTGCCTGGCTGTGGTGTAAATGGATACACCACAGCTCTTCTGTTGTGTTCCTGACAGAATACACAACAGAGCGTTTGCCGCCCTCATTCTTGGACCTGCATTAAAACACCTGGAACCACAGGAGTTGCCTTATCAGCCGGGACTGACATCTGAAGGATTAGAACTTCAGGATATACTGAAAAGGAAACTACCTCCGAAACCGGCAAAATCTCCTACCTCGCAACTTGTGCACTTATGTGGAAAGGTAGTTAACATCTTGAGCAGAGCTATGAGCAATATGAGCATTATTCCACAGCTTCTGCTTTCTGGTGGTCGGGCCAAGTAGAAGAAGAAGAAGAAGAAGAAGAAGATCAACCTTTATTAGTCCCACTAGGGGAAATTCAATCTATCTCTGTTGTTAACACACACATGCACATACAGGACCCATATACATGCAACAATGGAGAGGTGTCAGAGTGAGGGGGCTGCTCCTGACAAGCGCCCCGAGCAGTTGGGGGTTTGGTGCCTTGCTCAGGGGCACTTCGGCAGTGCCCAAGAGGTAAACTGGCACCTCTCCAGCTACCAGTTCACACTCAGTTCTTGGTCCATGTCGGGACTTGAACCGGTGACCCTCCGGTTCCCAAGCCAACTCCCTACAGACTGAGCTACTGCCACCAAGTAGCACGCTGGAAAGGAGTTTACAACATATGATAACTGAGTACAGCACAGTTTTACACCTGTGTCTTACAGATGAATTGTATACTGATGGAAAACTTTGTGATGAGATAAATCAGTGTGTTTACTTCACTAACGGTCCTCTCCATTTGTTCCCGTTTCTCAGTGAATTTCAGGGACACTCTTGTCCCTAACCTCTGTGGTCCTTCATGTGCATTGATGAATATATGAAAAGGGAGCATCACATTGAGAAGAAGGGACCTGCTTCACAGCAGCATCTGATCTTTTATTCATGACATATAGTGCGTCTCTCTCTACTCAGCACATTCATCAGCACATTATGATATTGTTTTGTTTGTGTTGCCCCCACTGCGAGAAGGGCATAAAACAATCTTCTTTTTAAATCTCTAATCAGGTCAGCCTCCGGTAATGATCCCTTAATAAACACATGTATCTACAGTATGTGTGTGCGAGAGAGAGATGGATTTAATATCAACGATGCATCGACTGACTCATTCTTCTGCTGTCTCTTCTACTCCCTGTGTAGGTGAGCTCAATATCCACTGCATTATGAAGAAAACAGTTAAATCTTTTGTTGTAAAAACTTAACGGTGCAGCTGAGCCTCCAGTGAACCTGCTCAATTTACCATTTATGGAGAAAAGCCGATGTGATTAATACTTCACTCGGGCTTTTAAGATTCCCTCTGTGTTAGCCCTTGTGCTGCTGTGTTACGCTGTATGGATCACTGGTGGAGGAGATGTTCAACTTCTTAAGTGTCCTGCAAGCTTAACTGACATCATTACTTCATCCAAGGAAATACCACATCGGCTGTTTACCAATAGATCTCTGTGCTCAGGCTCTCTAGTTGTAATGTCAGCAGTATACATATGGCAAACAGATCGAACACGCCGTGTTATCCAAGGCTGTCAAATACAGAGCTGCAAGCAAATGCTTGTATCATCATTGTGACTGGAGACATTACACATCGTCATTTGATTCACTGTTTTTACAACAAATTGATTGAATGACTACAGCTGCTTTAAAGCTCACATCCATTCGAAGGAGCTGTGACATTTTCAAAAACTAAGATATTAGTGAACGTTCCAGAGATGTATCATTAAAGACTGAAATGGAAAGATAGTGGCTCAGTATCCCAGTTATTAGTTAACTTTCCTGCATTACAATACAAAACTGCAGCATCTGAGAGAGAGGACATCATCAACTAGCCTTAATTTGCTGCTGCTGCAGCCTGTTAGAAGAAAGAAAACACATGAATCGTACACTCTCTGTGTGTGATTTAAAGAATTAATTGGCATGACCCACAGATACGATACATAACAGTTATGCCACACTTATAACGTGAATGTAACTCATGGCACAGGCTACGTTCACACTGAAAGCCTGAGTGCTCAATTCTGATTTATTGCTCAGATCTAGAGAAAACATGATATAGTGCCCTATAAGGTGTCCCTCCATCAGAGAAAACAACTTGTAAGGGTCATGCATTTGTGGGATGAGCAGCACAGCTGACTATGTGGGCAGCACCCAAGTGAAATTAGCCAAATTTCTCTGCCACCATGTGCCTGAAATCATGTCAGAAGAAGAGATGAGGAGCTTTGTTTTGAAACCAAATTTTGAACTGGGCCGTGTTGGTTTTGAAAAGCTGACTTTTCAGAATGAACCGGATCACTTGTTGTTGACAATTCACTGTTGTTGTTGCTGCTGTTCAAAGTTTAAAGAGTAAAAATAATCTCCTCCCGCCAGTAAACGGCTTCAGAATGCGAATCTCCGGCTCCCTCCCAGCTCTTCCTCCTGGAGCAGCATCCTAAACGACATCAACCAATAACAGTGAGTTATCTCTATGTGGCACGCCCATACATCCCCACGCTACGGGATCATGCATCTTATGATCACCCGTTATTCAAGGGAAGATTGAGATATATTTTATATGAGGGATTTCTACAAAGTCAGCTCCTTCTATAAACTTCTCACCATTTTGCAAACTGTGCTGCTGCCAAGAAGCTCGCAGCTGTAACAACCCGTCCCAGAGCGAAAGCAACAGAGCCAACAAAGTGACATCCCATGAGACTCACTCTCCTGCTCACCGGGAGGTAGACGCCAGTTCAAATCTCACAGCCAGGATGTGTGTCTGTGCGGGGTCATGCCGAGTCTTTCCCCTCCTCTAACACTGCCATTAGATAATCTGTTTTAAGTTTTTGCCTCTTTCATCAGTAGCTTATCAAACACTCACTGTGGGAACTGTTAGGTGAAAAGGCTACAGAATGATTTCAGCTCTGTGAAATAAACTGCAGCATCTTTTAGTCCAATACTCTACATTTTGCCTGAATTGGACAAATAGTTCCAGACAGGGAATCAAAAAAAATGACTTAAACAAATTAAGAAAATGAGTGAAAGGGGTCTTTGCAAAATATAAAGTATATATATACTGTCCAGTATGTCTTCTGTATTGTTAAAAGGGAGGAAAAAGTTACTACACCTTTGCTCAAGACAGACTTTTAACATCTTGTATTTTAGTCACACAGCCAATGTTTTCATCAGTGAAACTTAAACTGACTGCAATAAAGTTAAGTTAAGATCACCAACATTACAAGCAGCCAGGGAGGATAGTAAAGGTAGTAAAGGTCAGAGCCCTGGCATCCTCACAATATTTCTGTGACTGTAGAACGAAATAAGAGAAGCTTTGTGAAAAGAAATGGAGGTAAAGGGGGGGAAATGTATGTTAAGAAGTGGATGTAGTCAATGTGACGTCACCTATTGGTTTGTGGACCATTCTGAAGCCTGAAACCTGGCCTGGAGCCATCTTGGTTTTTAGCCGTTGCATGTTGGATTTTTGCAACCAGAAGTGACACAAGAGGGTGCAGCTAAGTACAAACACATCACAAGGCATTTTTGAGTGACTATAATGTTGCACGTAACTTTCATGAAGTGAAAACAGTGTGAAAGGGTTAAAGTTGTAAAATACAGATGCTGTGGTAGCGACCAATCAATCACCAGGTAGCCCCGCCCTAAAGCCCCCCTGCTTTCTGGTCTATCTGACTCTAAATGGACCATAATTTAATACATGAACATCCTGCTGTACTGAAGAAGACTGAAACTAGTGATTGAGACCATAAACTGATGTTTACAATGTTTACTGAGGTAATCAATCAGAGAGAAATAGGATCATTTTCTAATTGACTTCTATACAATCAGTCACCACCTGCTGGCTGTTAGAAAGAAATCAAAGTTTAAGGCACTTCAGCATTTTCAAAACCGAGTGGCACACTGGGTTTCATCCTGATGAAAGAAATAATTGAAAAAAACATGTTTTCATCTGACAACACTGCTTTGATAGCTATTGCTTTAACATGAACATTATTAACCACCATCTGTCGCTTAGAGCTCTGCAAAGCATTCATTTAACATTATTCAGCCATCAACTTTTAAGTAATAACATGCTGCGGGACACATACTGGGTTCCATAAATAACATGCAGGAAACATAATAATTATTTAATTTGAGTGACAGGCCCAGATCCAAGAAGGAAGCAGAAGTGTATATAAAACAGCAACAATAACACGCACAATCCATATTTTATGTCAGCTCCTATGAATCGGCCATGTGTTATTATGGGAAGCCTTCCTCGAGAGCCGCCATTTGAGATGGAAATTCAGAATTTGTTTCTCCTTTGATATCTCATTCTACTTGAATGGTGCTGGTGGAGCAGAAAAGCAAGAGGAAGAGGAGAGGATGAAGGAGGGAGCGCTCTCTTTCTTCCAAACCCACAGGGTCCCTCCTCTCCGCCGCTGATGGCCTGTAATTGGTGTTTAGCGCTGTTGTGGAGGCCTCAACTGCCGGGTGGTTCCTCTGGCTGCCTTTCAACATGTCACTGGTTTGTGTGTCTCATTGTGACTTGTTCTGCTTCTTCTCTTGAGGAATAGTGGGCGTGTTCGCTGGCAGCTTGGGCTTTTCACCCAGCAGGGTGCAGAGCAATCAAAAGCACTCACGGCTGTGCTCCACCATTCTTTGGACGTATGGACGGATAGATGAGAAGAGAGATGGATAGACTTTAGGTACTTTCCTTGAGCAATTCCATTTCATGCTACGTTATACTCAGTAGATGATTTCTTAACTTACAACGGAGGATGGCCCTGGTTTGTTTCGTTCACCAGTGACTAGCCAACCCGTCCTCACTCCCAACTCGTCAAATACTGCCGATTGGGCGGCGCCCCTCGGGATCGGGAAACGACACACGCAGGCGTCCTTTAGCGACACTGCATGACGAACTGGACTTTCAGCTAACTCCATTGTAAGCCCGCCCACAGCCGTCAAAGACCCAAACTATCCCTTTAAGTATACTTTGATGCTAATAGTTATGTCCATGTATCCATCATCAACCGCTTATCCCGTTAGGGGTCGCAGCGGGGCTAAAGCCAATCCCAGCTGGCATTGGGCGAAGGCGGGCTTCACCCTGGACAGGTCACCAGTCCATCGCAGGGCGCTAATAGTTATGTACTTTTACTTAAATATGATTGTGAATGCAGGAGTGTTAATCACCATTATTTGACAAGTTTGAAGTGAGAATGTGAACGATTCTTTTCGTTCTGTAGATTTTTAGAACACACATTATATATACATATGTATATGTACATATACACATGTATATATATATACACATATATATATATATATATATATATATATATATAGTTTAGAGAATATTATAGATCCAAGATGAAACTAACATAATTGCAGGACTCAAAGAAAAAGTCCCATTATGAATCTGTCTACTACTTCAGCACCACGGACAGCGGCATCAACACACAGCACAGTCAGCAGAGCCAAGGTCTTCGACTGGAACTGGCACAAACCTCAGTTAGATAAAGGATCAATGAGTCAGGAAGACTAGACTAACATATTCAACTAAACAACCTCTCTGCCCCTGCACTCTGTCTGCTACCAGGGGATGGAGAGGGGGTGGATGTCAGGTTAACGAGGAGGATGCATTCTGGTCATTTTGCTAACAAGGGGGATGGCCTCCCCCACCTATCGCCTACTGGTTATACTTCATTACATGTTGGAAGCCAATACTGTTCTCTTTGCTCCACTACATTTATTGGGCATTACTTACTAGTTTGTATTACTAATAAGAAATATAAAACAGCTAAGAAATAATTCAAGATAATAAAGGTGAATAACTCCACTTCTACCAGATGCAACACTGATGATGCTCACACATTAATGCACTAATTTGAATCTAGTGATATAATATATTATTCTGAAATGGCTCATTCTACATAAAGAGTACTTTTGGTACTTTAAAGGGGTAGTCTGAGTGTTTTAAAGCCGGGTTGTATGAGGTACTTATTCATAGTCAGTATATTACCTACAGTAGATGACGGTCGGCATGCCCCAGTTTTTTGAAACAGTCAGGAGTTACCGACACAGACGCAAAGCAAAAGGGCGAGCAACAACATGCATTTAAGCCACCCAATAACACTATATTTAGAATATTTTCACTGCTTTATCTTGCCGTCAGACAGGCCTTTCCAACAGGAAACTCAACTGAAAGGGAAACTTGATCTATGCTCTTTAAAGCCACCAGACTCCTGGCAAAAACTGCATATATAAGTTTCATTTTCAGTTCAAGTTCCCCATCAGAAAATATGGCATACACTTAAACTGATGTGGATATTTTAGGTGAGCCTTTCTTTTAGGTTTCTAAAATACATTTTTTCTGCCAGCCCCGTCCACAGCAGTACATTGCTTCGCTCCTGTGCTGGTGTTTGTGTATGTTTCTCAAAACTGGGGGCATGCCGACCACCATCTACTGTGGATAATACACTAACTATGGATAAATACCTCATACAATCCAACTTCAAAAGACAACAACTATCCCTTTAAGTATACACTGACGCTTAGAATTCTGTACTTTTACTTAAGAAAGATTGTGAATGCAGGAGTTTTACTGATAGTACAGTAGTTATACACTGTGGTATATCTACTTACTAAGATCTGAGTACATCCTCCACCAGCGCCATGTCAGTTTGGGCATGAGACTTAACATTTTTTAACAGAAAGCCTAAATTACAAACTCAAGGTGTAGGGATTGGAAGTAGTGGGCATGTACAGAGGCAGGGAGGGGTAATGAAAGATGCTATTGAGTGGCATCAGATACTAGTGATGAAAGTCAGGATATCAGCTTCTCTTTCAACACTTCTAACCACACAAGCTGTCTCATCTTTGTTCGCCAGTTTTATGGAAAAGCAATACTAAATTGCTAGAGTACCATTTTAAGAATAGTAATTGTACTGCATGTGTTGCTCTTCTTAAGCGTAAAGCTTTTTTGCTGTGAAAGGATTTTTTGGTGAAACTAGTTCCTTATTTTTGTGAACCGTCTGAACTATAATCAATAAACGTGTCAGAGAGACATTGTGACTGACTTTTCAATGACTTCATATTTGAGGTGTTCACTTTATTTTGTCTACCCCAGTACATACAGTAGATGCATAGTACTGTCATGCCACTCAAGGAGAGACTGCTCCTTTACGTATATCACCATCTCCAGCCCACAGTTGTGCCGAAGACGACTCATATTTACGCAGCACCTCCTCGTGTCGGAGCTCACCGAGGGCAGGAGCCTGAAGTCAGAGGTGCCCCATAGGTGGCACTGTTGGTTCTCATGAACGACCCGACGGGCACAACAGGTTGCGCTGCTCCTCTCCTCTCCTCTCCTCCTCACTGACTGGACGCTAATGAGCCATCCAGGTTCTGGGAGTGGTAGAATAAAAGATAGAATGCGTGCATTTTTTGTGTCACTTTAACACGAGTTTTGAGCATTTTAATCATGAAGATGCCTTTAACTTCATTACACATCACCGATTTCTGTTTTGTATGTTGTGGATTACAGGATGGGAATTGCAGGGAGCAGCTTTATTGTGTGATTATTGAATTTTAAAAATAATGCTGCTTCACGTTGTATGAAAACACCCGATGAAGTGTTTGTTTTCTACTGTTTAAGCTGTAATGATCGGCTACTTGTAGAGCTCCGTTCTCGTGCTCATTTTCACCACTGAATCGAAAATGTTTTTAAAATATGAGGTGTGGAGCCCCCCCTTCTAATTTACCGTCAACTTTCTTGTGTCCAACGATTTTGAGGCTTTTAAAAAAAGCGCAATCCCCATGTGGTAAGAGCCGGGAATTGGATGGCACAATGCTTGCTGACGTGACGCCCGCAAAACCCTAATATGCCAATCCAGTACCGGAGCGCGCGTCCCGTTCCCCCCCTCCTCAGTTTCTGCACCAGCGCGCTCTCCGTGTCCATACAGCCACAGGGCGCAGAGCGGCAACAGCTCACCGGATCCACTTCACCTGCCGCCCGCCACTGACTATTCTGCGCACGCTTCTCCATCGCGTGGAAAAGTTGAAGGGCTGATAATTTGACAGATCTCGCGTGTGCTTTATAGGCTGCATGTCACTCGCCAGGTGATTTGGATCAATGTCAATCCACCACTCTATGAAAAAGAAGAAAAAGAAAATCAAGTAGCTGCGAGTGTCATGAGATCTAATTGGGAAACAGAGACTGCTGAAGACTTTTTGGCTCGTATCGTTGATGAAATTTTTCCAGCTTGAAAAGAAGAGTCTGTTTTAATGTCAGTATTGGACGCCGTCTGTATTTGCGCCGTATCCTGTGATCATGGTAAGAAACACTGGCTCAATTTCACACTTATTCTTATCTCCAATTACGGATGCTGCTTTCTGTAGCATAGTGGTTGTTTTACAAGTGTACAAACCCCAGAGACAGACAGACAGACAGACAGACGTATAAGAAGCCCTTGACACGTTCAGCGCACATTTGTCAAATATTAACCATCCTGGCTGCTGTAGGGTGAGATTGCTGAAAGAAGGGTTTGTTTTTACGCACCCCGAGGCACCTGTCTTTTTCTCATAAATTAATACTTTAAATCATCATGTACCGTGAAGAATGAGATCAGCCACATTGTGCTTTCTACATTATGGGCGGAAAATCGACAGATGTGGACTTCTCATTCCCCTGTTTCTCACCTGTAAGTGTGTTTTAGGGGACGCTATTGACCGTGCGTTCATGTCTGTGATGACAGGTGGTGTCGGACGGAATACAGCTGTTTTGTTTGAAATGGAGAACTGCCCAGAGAGGATAAATCTCGTGCAAAGTTGTGCGCCTTTCTGCTGAGGGAGTTATCCAGCGGCTTCCCCCCCACCTCACCTCGAATAAACATGAGTCCGCGGCGAGACGTGGGGCCGCTCCGGTGCGTGGGACTCACCGCGCTTCTCCTGTGCACAGGTAAGACCCCCAGAGAAACCTCAGCTAATGCCAACAAGCAGTAGTGTTCATACAGCCCGCACCCCAATTACAGAAGATGAAAGGGTAATGGTCGCGAATAAGCGCCACCCTAAATGCATCAACCTTTACAGAGTGGTTTTATTCAGTCAGCGTGGAGCATTTAATGAAATGCAAATGATTTCCTCTCAGCCAAGAGGACATATATGATTTATGAGACATATAATTAGCTGTAAGCTGCCGTGGCAGAATACAAAATGACTTGTGATATTAACATGAATGAACTGTGACAGTTGCCTGGGGAGTGTGTGGGTTTGGTTGTTGTAGTTTGGGGTGTTGTAGCAGCACATAAATGGGATGCGGTACGTGTGTGTGTGTGTGTGTGTGTGTGTGTGTGTGGCACTGCAGAGCACCGGGAATAACAACAGGCTGCAGACACAAACCCAGAAAAAGAGAAGTGCATCTTCTCTCTAAGTTTGAGCAGTTCTGCACTTCTATCAGTCTATGTGTGTTTTTGAGTGTGTGTGCACCTGTGTTGAGGTGCTCCTGAACAGTGAGAGTGCAGATGTTTGGTTGTTATGTGTGTTTTTGCAAGAGGTGTGGGCTTGTGCAGACCTGTGATTTAAAAAAAAAAAAAACATGCATATGAAGGAAAAGTCATGTTTTCATCCTCGCTGTACACCTGCCAATCGAAGGAGTATGAAAAACACTCTTTCTCACTTGGGTATGACTATCAGAAGACAAGTATCTTTGTCGTTGTAGACAATGGTGAAATATGCAGTCTACGGTGTGTATTTATAGGACATTACTAACTCTTTTTGTGTAGTTTTATCTGTCCTTCCATTTAGCTATATGGTCACATTTCATTTATAAATTTGGGTCCATTAGCAACAAGAGAAGTCAGATTATTTGACAGGCTGGAAACAAACATGGATTTTGTACGGATTAAACAAACAAGATACAGCATCTTAATAAGTGAGCTTTAGATGTGCTGGTGGACAGAGACAGGCGAGCAGTTTCCTCCTGTTTCAAGTGTTTGTGCTAAGCTACGCTAAGCATGTATGTAGCATCGTATCTGACAGCCAGACATGAGTCTGAGTTATCAGTCTTCTCATCCAACTCTATGTATTTCCCAAAATGTCTAACCATTCGTACATGTAAGGGAGTGAATATAACTCACTATTATCCTGATGTGGAAGTGAAAACAGAGATAGATATTAAATATTGAATATTTCCAGCCTCTGCGATGGACTGGCGACCTGTCCAGGGTGTACCCCGCCTTCGCCCAATGCCAGCTGGGTTCGGCTCCAGCCCCCGACGACCCCTAACAGGATAAGCGGTTGACGATGAATGAATGAATGAATATTTCCAGCCTATTCCCATTCCCAGGGTGTCAAATACTGATGCTTTGTCATGGCCATCGGTGACACTGAATGCATCTTTTTGTGACAGTATGAGATGAACCAGGTCTTCCATTAACTACAATGTAAACCCACCCATTTGGGGGCGGCAGTAGCTCAGTCTGTAGGGAGTTGGCTTGGGAACCGGAGGGTCACCGGTTCAAGTCCCGACATGGACCAAGAACTGAGTGTGAACTGGTGGCTGGAGAGGTGCCAGTTTACCTCTTGGGCACTGCCGAGGTGCCCCTGAGCAAGGCACCAAACCCCCAACTGCTCGGGGCGCTTGTCAGGAGCAGCCCCCTCACTCTGACATCTCTCCATTGTTGCATGTTTGTGCATGTGTGTGTTCGGGTCTGCATGTACCGTGTATAAGTTAACAACAGAGTGAAAAAATTGAATTTCCCCTCGTGGGACTAATAAAGGACTATCTTCTTCTTCATCTTCATCTGCATTAATATTAAACACTCAGGGAAATGTGCACCAGGCGTGTGGTGATGTAGCTTAAAGAGTGAAAAGACACACCAGGAGGAAAGGGAGGTGGATGGGTCCAACAAACACAAGGCTGCTTCCTTCATGTCCCTGTTCACAACACTCAGTGTCATAGTCATTTTAAGCCCAATCATGTTGTTTTTCCCGAAATCTAACTAGTGGTTTTATTGCCTGAACATAAGCAAGTATACTTCACAAACATTAAGCACGAGTCGCACTGAGGAGTCAGATGAAGAATATGTCGACTTGGGATGAGAATGCGTTGACATTTAATTGAGGCGCCTGCAGGGAGGGTGTCAACAGACGCCCTCCTTTATGGGTGAGAACTACAGTTCTGCAATTATTGAAAATATCTTGCAAATGCTTTGTATTTCCTGTATATAGCTGCCATCCATTCGAGCGTACCCAAAAAGTTCCATCAGGCCAAGTGCACCCAAAGAGCACCTCAGTGGACACCATCACAACATTGCAGCTCCAGTAACACTGCAGATGTCTTATACATATCACTGACCGTGTTCCAGCCTCCATTCCTGGCCTTGGTTCAACGTTGGCTCACTACTAACCAGAGCTGTGCATGCACACAGTTTTAAAGCTGCAAACTTGGGTAGATCCTTTATTTCAACTTTTAAGTACTTGGCTCTGATTAAATTGTGGATTTGTTTAAACCAACCGGTTGCTTCACTTTAGTGAATTTCAGCCATCAAGTTGATGCTGTGCTATAATAAACAATTGTAAAAGAAGTAAAATATTCCCTAAAATATGTTTTGGGAAATAAACAAAATCAGGCGAGTGGCTGTTTTCACTCCATAAATATACAGGTCGGCCGAAGATTGATCCATATCTCGCTAGTTCTAGTCGGCCACTTAATCTTTGCAGGTGAAAGTGTAGAAGAGGGAAAAAAATCAGATTCCATCCTGTCAGTCAACCCCCTGGTGTGCAGAGTCTCAGAGGATATTATAACTCTCCAGCCATCTGATTGCTTTCACCAAGAGGTTCTAGGTTGTCTCTTTGAGACGCCCTGACAGGCACATACTGTAAGGATACCTCCACACACTCACATACTGTCAAACTGGCCATCAGGAGACGTGGAAATACTCCACGTAGCCCTGGCATGCTATAGGATGTGAAGCCGTTTTTTTAAACATGACAGATTGGAGGATTGTCATCTATTCATGAGATGGAAAAAGTTTCAGGGGTGAAAATGCCTAGTTGCCACTTCACAGTGAAGCAAACTTATAAAAGTTGTGGAGTTGCTACGAACAACTTAATGACGTTATTGATACAACATAAACCAAAGGGATCATTAACGTAAATGTTATCTCAGAATGGCAACCCAAAATGAGTTAGCATTTATTGTAAGAACCTTATGGTGAGTGAAATACAAAAAAAGACATATATTGTGTATGTATATATGCGTACAGTGCAGTTTTTCTCACCTGTTCATCAGTATTTTTGACGATAAAGGCCATTGTGCTTAAAAGAAGTGGGAGGATTCCCACTCAGAGCTTTCCTGCTCTTTAGTACGTGTGTGGGCCCGGCCAGAGTGGATTCAAATGGAAAGTTGAAAAGTTACAAAACCAAAAGTCTTTTGCTTTAATTTAGTAAAAGCTTTGTTGGTCTCTCTCACACACGCCCAATGTCACAGTAGCCAGAGGCATTCAACAGCAATTGGCAATTTCAGATGTCTGATCACCACTACCTGTTTGTTGCAACCTAAAAGCAGGAGTTTAATTACTTAGAGTCAGAAACTGCTTTGCGTTGCCATCAGACAGCCCTTTCAGACAGGGAACTGAAGCTGTTATATTCATCTATGCTCTTTTCAAAGCCACCAGACTTATAAACAGTAATTTTACCTTGCAGAACACAGGAGTTGCTGGTCTCTTGCTTCCTTGATAGGTTAGTTTGTTGGTGTTACTCTGTGACTTTGGTGTTTGAAAGGATTGACCAAAGTAACACAATGACACAAATAGTTTGTGTTCGAGGCAGCGGTAGACTAGCAACTCTCGTGCTGTGTAGGTACAATTACTGTTTTTCTCAAAGGAGTCTGGTGGCTTCAAAGAGAGCATAGATAGTGGCTTCAGATCTCTATTGGAAAGGGCTGTCTGAAGGCAAGGTGAAAATATTCTCAATACAGTGTACACTCAGTGTAGTAGAGTAAATATTGACCCATTGCACAGGTGCCCAAAAGCTGTTAGGGGCCCAAAATTTGCCTTCCTACACTGTGTCCTAACAGTAAGCTAGCATACGACTATAATTATGAAGCTTTCTGTCCACACTGAATTCTTTACTCTGCACTTACATGTTATATACACACCGCTGTGCGCTCAAAATCAGACTGGCGATGCAACCACTTATCTTCCTATATTTATTAAACACAAAGAACATAAAATATAGCATGTGGGAAACTTTCAATGTCCTGGTGATCTCCTTCCAGCCGGTTGTATAAATAACTTCTAAGGTCTGCAGGTTTCTCCCATTATGGAATGGGTTCAGGGATTTAAATCTATAGTAATGTAATTGTCACCTCTATAAAAATACTGCAGGCTAATCTGAGTCCATGTCAGGCTGTTTGATTAGAGCTGGTACATTTGGCGCTTCGGCTGCTGTCCGTGGTGCTGATCTACGGCCGGTTGGTAGGATGGGAGTTGCGTGGTGAGTCTCTCCATGGCGGCATTGAAGAAGACTTGAAACTAGTGACTGAGACCATAAACTGATGTTTACAATGTTTCCTGAGGTAATAAATCAGAGAGAAGGAGGATCGTTTTCTCATAGACTTCTATACAATCAGATTAGAAAGAATGTACGTATAAGGCATTTCCACATTGGCTTCACTTTTCAGACCTGAAGGTTGTCGCCTGGAATGATCAACTAAACCACGTGGTCAAGGTTATATGAAGAAAGTGGTGAGGATTAATACATATGATGGGGAGAACTCTGGTCACCTGCATGAAAGTTAACATGCGTATCTAGCACCCCGACCTCCGCACTCCAATCTCTACATAAAAGCCACATTACTCCCTGCATCTGAACTGAATCTGAAATCATGAGGTCTAACCTGAACACAATTCCTCTTAAACTGAGCTGTTTAATGTTATGATATTCAAGGAAGAAGAAGACAAAGAAACTAGAAAAAATATGAGGGAAAACCGGGAGATCACAAAAGAATGCAGTATTTTGCGAATATGCACAGCAAATGTAAAGAAGATATTGTTGCTCTTAAGTGGTCATTGGCTGCTGTAGGTGTGTCTTATTGTAAGACCACCTGTCCAGAGAGGGTCCTGAATGCCATACACCTGTATTATAAACAGTGTAAAACATATATTTGGTGAGTGATCCTTGAATATTGCTTACTGCAGCTCAGTAAGCAGGCAGGTTGATTTTTAAAGCTAGAGCGAAGATGCTGGTATCATATGAAACTAGAAAACCCAATGAGTCCATTACTACCTTCCTTTTCAAAGGGATCCCTTGACCTCTGACCTCCAGATGTGTGAATGTAAATGGGTTCTCTGGGAAATGGGCACTTTATGATAATCCCAGTCTGTTTGGGGCAAATCATTGACACACTGTGTTGGGCTGCAGATTGTTATGGTTTGATCATATTTTTAAGCAAAAGTCAGAACCTGTGAGGGTTTCGGGACAATATCTGTCATTGATTAGTGTTGTTGATTTACAATAATAAATATATACATACTTTTTCATAAAGCAGCATATTTGTCAACTCCTGTGTTGATAAGAGGAATAAATACTTGACAAATCTCCTTTTAAGGTGCATTTTGAACAGATAAGAAATAACAGAGAAAATGTGATTAATTTGCAATTAATTATGATTAAAAATTTTAATTGACAGCCCTAATTATTATTATTATTTTAGAATAACCATCAGTGAACTCATACTGAAGTAAAGTAAAAGCTTCAAACTGGGAACAGGTCAGATCCATTTTACAAAAGAACAATTTACAAAATATATTTTTTCTGGCATCTGTTCACTTTGAGAGGCTGCAGAGGATTTAACACCACTGATTTCATTATGTGGACTGTTTTACCTCAGTATCCACAGCAAGTAAATTAACAGTCTACTGACGAAACAGGCAAAAAAGTTGAGACTTAGAGCAGATTATCTCATGCCAATGTTAGGAGAGAGGAAGAGCCCGGAGTGACCCTGCACACACATTAAGGCTGTGAAATCCTGAAACCACCTGGAGAGCAAAGCCTCTTGGGTTATTACTTGTTGGTTTTGAGCATCTCGTGGTTTCACTTCACTCTGGGAGGAGGTTGGCAGCGCTGGGAGCTTACACAATTCTGCTTCAAGAGACAGAAGAAGCCTTTAGAATAAGCTGACTATGTAGAAAACTCTCAAATGAAAAATGTCTCCCTCTTCCTTCTTTTTTCACTCTTGTTTTCTCCTTAAATGGTTCTATGAGCTGTAACGATCATTTGCATAAAACAAGAACTAGGATGCTTGTCACTGGAGGCCTCGACCGGGAAGCTAAAATTGAGTCGGCCTCTTAAACGTCGTGGGGCTTTCCCAGAGCAGAACAATTGACTTTCCAGAGGCAAAGTCAGAGTTTATCACACTGAAAAGAGCACTTTTTGTCTGTAAAGCAATAGCCCTCTGGACAAACACACATCTCATCATAATTTCCCAAAACCCAGTGAAAAATATGTACTATCACTGAATGAAATACTGCACTGTGAAGTGATAGATGAAGACTTGGCTCTCCCCGTATGACACTGTATTTTACACACAGCTCCAGAGATCAGCAGAGGGAAACGCTGCACCGGGGAGCCATATGTCATAGTATCTGGGTCACAAGACACAGACACAATTCATAAAGGTAAAGGTCATGTAAAGAACACTGCTGAGTTAAATTTGTGGTACAAACCCACAATTTCTGCATGCTTCAAAAAGCTGCCGTGTACTGTGGTCTGCAATGAAGTAAACTGACTAAAAAATGAACTGAGCCACTTGAAGGTGCAAGAGATACACTGTGTATGATGGTCTTAGTATGAAAGCAGCTTGTACTGTCTGGTTTGATGACAGACGCTCAGCTGTAACATTTCCAAACATGATTTTGGCCATACCTTAAAAATTTATGAACTAATTATGACAATTTGAATGTCTAACAGGGTAAAATGATGTGACGTGATGATATTTTGGACAGACATGGTTGGCTGAGGCATTCAGCCATAAGGTGGCAATTCTGGTTTGATCCTTAAAGCATGAAAACATGAAAACACAGACCCAAGATACAAGAATGGACCTGAAAATGAGAGTAATCTGTCCTGTTTAAAGCTGCCATCAGATGAACAAGCTGTAAAAACGACATTATTACATACAACGACTGCCTAAATACAGCGGATATGGAGCAGCGTTAGCCATCATTTGGAGTCATTTTTCTGTTCACCTGATGAATGTAAATCCAATATTCACCCTCCTTTTCGTATGAGAAATACAGTGTCTGGGTTTTTAGCTCGCCAGATGTTCAACTTTTTTCACCAGCTTTTTCTGTCGGCCATGTGTTGTTAAGCAGGTGGCACACAGTGGTTTTTACGATGGAAACACTGACTGAAGAGGCCGGACACTGTGGATCAGGAAACCTGCTAATGCAGATTTTGGTGATAAGTCTGTTTGTCACTTCGAGCGACACCTTGCACAGGACATACTGTCAATTGATCCATTGTTGATATAAAAATATTGATTAGTTCAGCTTGACAATTGGCAGTGAACAGAGAGGGAAAGCTTCTCTAACCAGCTACTGAACTAGATTTTTATTGACAATGGAAATACCAAGAGGCAAGAAATCCCAATATGCACTTACAGTACTAATCAGCAGCTACTATAATTACAGATTACCACTGGCCTCTACCAGCTGTGGGGCTGCCACGGCATATTAAAGGTAAAAATAAATAAATAAATAAAATAAAGGATGATGTCGGGGAAGGGGGTACTGTTCTGGCAAGAAACTCACAGATTTCATGGAAAAAAACTTGAGTATTCTCTAAAATTATAAAGTCATATGTTTATTTTTTTGCTGTCAACGAACAACATTCCTTTACTTTGAAAGGTTGGATCAACCTCATCACACCACAGACGTACACAACACTGTACACACCACACACACACACACACACACACACACACACACACACACACATATATACTGTATATGATGATGATGATGATGATGATGGTGATACTTCAATTCACTTTATTCAACATTAAAGTAGGACCACGATCTTTCTGCTATGTGTGGCATAAACACAACCATAAAAACATATTTTAACTACCAGATTAACTTAACATTAATTTGTATGATATGTTGATAAAAACCCTTACCATGGAAACTGTTTAAGAGGGGGTCAGAGAGGGAGAAAAACATGTAAGGAATATTTTTTGAGTTGTTTATAGCATCACCCTTAAATCTTAAGTGAAATATTAATCAGAAAATAAGTTAATTTGTAACACAGGCCTACAGTGTATGAGCTATGCCTGGGTGACCCAGATAAGCAACACTTCTTAGGGGTGCTGACACTAAATACCTTTTTGGCAATGAACAATTTTTAATTGATTCAGAGGAGTTGAGGCAAATCTTGCCCCCTGCTGATACTCTTTTCATCCACCTGGCAGACCTTCTGTTTTTTGGGGAGAAACTCTCTGAGCATCCAAAGTTCAAACATCATATTATGCCCCTAAGGCTTTCTGCATTTCACTGAATCTGATACAAATAGAAATGGGCCTTTTTGCGTTATATCTGTGGTAAGACAATGTCATAAACAGTGTCGGCATTTGGAGAGTAACTGAAATGGATGGTGAGGGTTTTTTCCCCTTGTTAGCTAATGGCATTAGCTGATGTCATTAGTCGTGCGAGCTAAGTGATTGACAGGAAATGACTTTGACGTTGCACAGTGATTGTACCGTACAAGGACGGTTAAGCACTTCTATGTGCAGCGAATTCAAATGACAGGCAATTTGGGTTTTTTTTTTTTCTGTGTATCCAGTGTGATTGCTTGTGTAGTTGTGTTTTCTAATAACTGATGTTTTAGAGATTATTGATGATGATGCCTGAAAAAGTCCAGGCAGGTCTGAGGCTGCTCAACTCACATAGAAATACTGAGGCACACATTGAGTTAAACCTGAGGATTCAGAAAGGCGTGGGCTTTAGACAATATGACAAATGAGGGGATTTTACTTCTTAACTATTCCTTCCGTCACAGGCGGTCATTTGCTTCCCCAGAAATCCATATGATGTAATCCATGGGGGGAGGAAAACGGTGTCTTTCTTTTCCCACAGGTTTTTGCTTTACTAATAGGATCAAAGATGGAGAGGATGAAAAGAAGAATAATCGATATATGACAGCGTTAAGATGAAACACTGTCCTGCTTTCCTTCTCCGCTCAGTGTTCGGAGAATTGGGAATACAGCGCGCCCGACCATGGCTGGCGCTGAAGATCCGTGCTGATGCACCCCGACACACATAATCACACACAAAACGCACGTGCACAGCATCGCTAAAGCTTTTGTGACACATTGTGGCTGTGCACTGTAAACACACACACATAGAGAGGCGCACACAGCCTCATCTGCTTGGGCAAACAACTTCACAGCCATCCAACTGGGAAAGGATCGCACTCGGCGGGAGGTCTGGAGACAATTAGCATAACTAACAGAACACTCAGCGCACTCTGCAGCAAATCAGAGGCAAATGAAAAAGAACCACAGTGGAAGAAGAATCTTAACTGTTGTTTTTGTCACTTCCTGTATGAGAGATTGACAAAGGGAGATCACATATCTCGCTTCACAAGCTTTGGTCCCACAAGACACGAGGAGGTACAGTACGTGCTCGCTCTTCTCACAAGTCTGTCGCTTGGGCTTCAACCCCCCTACCGAGATGGCCTTGCACCACATCACTTTATGGAAGACTGGCGCAGAAGTTTTGCAATAACTTGTCAGAAAAAGCCAATTACATTTTTCTTTTTCCTTTATTTCTGAAAAGAGTTCTGTCATTTTGTGTCACTCCTGTGTGTGAACGCCGCAGGTAGCGAGGTAAAGACGATGACAGCGGCGTCTTCAGGTGGTGCCGTTATCTGCCGGGTCAGAGCAGGAAGCTATTGCCTTCGTGTTTTTTTTTTTTTTTTTTTTGTCAAAACGATGATTGATAACAGAGGAAATGGTCCCGATGGGCGGCACTGTTGTGAAATCTGTTTCTCTAGGTCTCCATGGCCACAGTATGCAACTTTTCTCAGTCTGTCTGTCTTTCTCTTTCTATCTATCTGTCTTGTCACTGCCTGGTTCATCTGAGCGTCTGATTCCTGTTAAGAGCTGTTCCTCGGTGACATGCACGCTGTTATTCCATTATTATTATACCAAATATGATAATACTGTAAACAGCACAGGCTATTCTGTTTGGATAGCCGTTTGGAGCTCAGACATGTGAGCTATGCTGATATTACTCTGGTTTTAATACGTGGACGTGGTCATTGTGAAGTCTAGTCTAGACTAGTGGGGACTAGTCAGACTGAAGCGTTACGAACTGATGAAGCCACTTGGATAAGGGGCGAAACGTCTTCAGAGACAAATCTAAGTCCAGTTGCCTTCGATTCAATTGTTGCCAGAATGAATATGACCTGGATGAATGAGAACATTCACAGACTTCTGGCTGGATGGAGAAACACATACTTTTTTCCAATTATGAACAACTTGGATATCAACAGGTTTTTGGAAATGTGTAAATATCATATATATATGTACAATATGACATTTTCAAGAAGGTGGTCAAAGGAATGAAAGAGGGAGAAGTCTGCCACAGGTTACACTAATCGGCTGCATGTGAACGGGAATATAAGTGGAATGTTCACTTTCATTAGCCATGTACGCAGCTTAGCAGGAAAATAGTCTTTTTGTGGGATAAAAACTGAATAATTTGTGCATGTAAACAGCCAGTGATTGACTTGAATTGATTAAGAAATCAGAAAATAAGCAGCCTATAGCAGAACAGCGAAAGAACGAATAAAAAAAAAAAAAAAAGAAAAAACTCCATCCAGGTGAATTTTAATTTCAAACTTGATGGACATTTCCTGAGGGGAAACTATTCCACACATTTAGGAATGTGGCTCTCAAACCAAGACTCAATTCCCTTAGCAATTTTCAGCAACACTGCCTCAAGAGAGGTAAACATTGCTGGGAGCTCCAGCCTATGAAAAAAATGTATTAGCAATAAGACTTCCATCTTCCAAAACCTATATCTGTATAGGTGTTAATGCTTTCACGCAGTGAGGCTCTGAACATGTCAACCATAGTGATAAATAGATTAGGATATCACCTTTCAGATGTAATAATTGTGTGGCATTTGCTTCAGATTGTCAGAAATGTGCAGTTGTGTGTGTAACTTGCGACAGGCGACGGCAACCAAAGCACTGGCAGTTTGTATTCTATATGTTAATGTGCCAGCGGAGACATTTTAACGGTATATAACTTTGTGTAGGGACAAGCTATAAGCACAGTTTCATATGTGGACTGCCTCTCAGTGGCTGTATGTATGTTTGGTTTACTTGTTCATTGGCCAGGAGAATGAGATCCAGATATTGATCGATCTGCAGGCTGCAGGCCAATCCTGAGCTCAAAATTGTGTGCAGCCTTAATAAACTGTTTTTGGTCAATTTCTAGTTCACATTAATGTGCTGATGGCCAGTCGGTTGGCCCTATTAGGTCAGAAAATTGTAATCTGTGCAGCAGTGGGACAGATCTCGTCACACAATGAGAAAAAATAGGTTTTTGAGCATCAACAGTTGAGCGCTGTATGTGTGTTTGTGTATCTGTGGGGGTTTGTGGACGTGAGTACTGGTGTAAAAAAAAAAAAAATCTGATTGGCAATAATCAGAGATGTGGATGCTCACATATGGTCTTTCTTCACTGTAATCATCTCATATTCTCATACAGTATATACACCTTCCCCTTACTTCATCCCTCTTTCCCTGTTACCATCCTCCCCCTCACCTTCACATCATCGTTCTTCTCTCTTTTCATCTCCATCTCTCTCCTTCCCTCTTCATTTACTTTTTCTAGTTATTTTTCCTCACATGTTCCAGTCTCTTCCATCAAAGCTAAACTGATGATAAATAGTTTTGTTGGAAAATGCACAAAAAAATGATGAATACACTTTTGTAAGAAGTCCTATGAACCGTTGTATGAGAATACTTTGTTTGAATACACGTAATGACGCTCTGTTTAAATGCTGCCGGCGTATCTTGTGCTGGTTGTGTATTATATGGATTTACTGAGGTATCATTTTGATTAATTCAAGAATAAACATAACATCACATGTAATTTGCTACAAATGCAACACAGACAGGCATCCATCCTCTTGTCTTTTTAAAGGTAGGCTTCTGATTGTGCCACCGGTAGTGATCTAGTGCTTCATATGCTCTCTGCCTATCACTGTTATTTGTCCCAGCTATGCTTGATGCCACATTTTATTAACCCACAGCTCGCTTTCCGTTTTCTGGCCAGATCTGCCGACACATATGTCATGGTTATTTCTGTAAACCACTGAGAGATCTTTTATCTACATTTCCACTTTGTCCATTGCATCCACTGCTGTGCCTCTATGCATCAATTACTTTTACTCTCCCGCCACCCGTGGCCTTTACTTCTCCTTAGAATCTAATTACCGCGGGTAACCAGACCAACCAACATACAGCCTCACTAGAATCAATCTAGATAGAAGAGGAATGGCCAGTCCGCCGCCTGCTCGGCCTGGTTGCTCTGACTTAACCAGGACTGAGCTCGTTTATTTTTTTTAATTAATTAATTTATTTTTAATTTTCTTTCCCTTTGTGCCTCCTGTGAAGGCCTACAGAGTTTTACATCAAGAGAACAAAATCTCTGCCTCAGTTTTTGAGGCTTGTGACTCATCTGAACACCGTTCCAACATTTGTCAACAGATTTGAAGGCTTTGGCAAACTGGTTGATCAGATTACCCTAAATATCTGATCACTTATAGTCCATAATGGGTATTTTGAGCGCTTCAATCTGCTCTTAGCACATGCCTGCACCCTATCCAAGGCAACAACAGTGATTTTACGATGTCTCTTATTTAGTCGTCCTGCCCCGGTTTCCCTCATGAGCAATGTGGTGTGCTGCTCTGAGCATGCCCAGGGCCAGATCTGGGCCCAGTGCCTCAGTAATAGAGGATAAATCAGTTCTTAAAAGGTCCATATAGGAGGGGAGCTGAAATGTATCCAAACCCAAGGACTTAAGCAGAGACATGAAATCCCCTTTGTCTCGCTGTGGGCACGAAGCTGAGTGAGTGAGCCTTCTGTGGGCTCTTGGTACCGGTCTGGGGCCTCCTGACTGCCAGCATTTTCCAGCAGGTAATTGGGCCTCTCTGAGCGAGTGTGTGTGTGTGTGTGTGTGTGTGTGTGTGTGTGTGTGTGTGTGCCTGCCATCTCCATGAATACAGTGAGGAAGTTGACACTGATGGACGCACACCACTTTTATTTACGGTAACAGATGAGGCAGACGCCTGGACTGACGTCACGGTCCGCTCATGTCTCGACACTCCCAGCCCGAGGTGTGATTTCTATCAGTATTTTCATTTTCTTTAGCTTCTCATCCTTCTGGTTTGGCCCCCATGTGGGACTGCTTGATGGATTCCCCGGAGATTCAAAGGCTGTTGTGGGTTTTTGCTTTAAATAGTTTAATATAAAAATAGGCTGGGGATATATCAGTATTTCTATGTAGTCTCTGAGCTCCCCCACACTTTATAGAAGAGAATACAAAAATAAGCCAAGCTCCAATTCACTTGACAACTTGCCATTTGTCTAATTGCTCTGACCATGAGATTTCTTTCGCCCAAAACAAAGCTAGTCTCGGGAGCCAGAATATGTTGAGAAACCCAGCAATATATTGATGTGCAGTAAACAAGAACCGACAGTACAGTATGCTATGTTTGCCCTTGTACTGCATTGCAATCTTTGCTCTACATCTTGCATGCAGCATGCAGGATCAGATAGCTTTTCTCTATGCAGTGACTATCTGTCTCACACAGTTATCTTCAACAGCAGATGTGCTTTTGTTTAAACAACAACAGTCTGTTAGGAAAGACAGATATCTCTGACTCAGTGTCATATACACACAATATAGTACAGGGAACATTGTAGAGGTTATTCAAAGTGTCAGGATTGCTAAAGCCAGTCAGATTTTTTTAAATTTATTTTTTAATTTAATTTTTTTTTATTAATCGATTAATTCAGCCTTTAAGATGTCAAAAAATGCTCATCACAAGCTCCCAGAACCCAAGGTGACGCTTGCTTGTTTCGTCCAACCAACAGACCAAAAGCCTTAAAGAGGACTTATTATGCTTTGGTGCTTTTCCCTTTCCTTTAGTGTGTTATACAGGTTTCTGTGCATGAAAAAGGTCAAAGCCCAAAATCCAAGCTAAATGGAGTTACTCTCCCCCCACAGAAACACTGCTTCTGCCTGAAACACCTCGCTTGAAGTCTCGCCTTTTCTCTCCGTAACGTAGTGATGTCACCAAGTAACACATTTGCATAAAACCTGCCTTAGTGACTAGCATGGTACACTCTCAAATAAAGCTAGTTAGAGTGGAGCTGGAGTGGAGTCCGAAGAGTTTAGTTCGGTTGACCAATCAGAGCAGACTGGGCTTTTCAGGAGCAGAGGGGGGTCAAACAGAGCGTCTCGGACAAAAGGTGAAAAAAAGAGCTGCAGCAGAGCCGTTATGAGAAAAATAAGGTGTTTTCGACATTAAAGCACGTAAATGTGTTCTAGCAGAAACCCAAAGCTACATACCACAGTACGCACCTGAAAGGAATATCTTATCTTATCTTATCTTAAATGCAACAAACAAAGAATCTGGTCATAAAACTTTTGTCATTTTTCCTTAATAAAGGACTTGTGAATTGTTTTCATAATAGCAGCATGGTTCCAGGGATGACGATGTCTGTCTGTCTGTCTGTCTGTCTGTCTGTCTGTCTGCCTGTCGGTCGGATGGATTTCTGGATGATTGATTGATGTTCTTGATCCCCAGAGGAGGAATCTTACTGACTCTGGTGAGCCAGTCACTTTTCCTCTAGTGCCACCAGCAGGTCAAATTCTTACATATCCAGCAAAATATCTCAACTTTGACTAAATAGATTGGCACTAAATTGGGTACAGACATGTAAACCATGTAGTTCACAGTGTAGTTTGCATGTCAATATGATACACTCGGAGCTAGTGACGTAGAATAAAAAGTGAGAGAGATTGCTTATCGGGGGCTGGAGAGCTGGTTGATGGGTCCAACAAACACAGGACTTTCAACCAGGAGACTCACGACCAGTGTTGATGTCCCAAAGTGTGTCAAAAATTATTTTGAAGTTACTTTAGAGACGTTTGTGACCTGCTTTTTACTGACATTAGTGAAGCCAGTACTTCAGTTATGTTGTTTATGTACATATTTTACATAGTTTAGTTTTAAAGGAGCAATGTGTAGCATTTGGATGATCTATTGGAATACACAGTAACATTAATAAGTATGTTGTCTTTAGTGAACAATCAAGCAAAAATAATGTTTCTACAGGACAGACAAACCAAACAGAAAGGGTCATTCAAGCTTTCACTGAAAGCTTAAAATGCCTTATTATGATATGCAGAAATACTGTGCTACTTATACACTTCCCCATAAGATCAGGTTGAAATGTACAGACTGCCTTTCATCACACTGCTATTCAGAAACTGCAGCCTGGAACCTTGAAGCTCTTGCATCAAACACTTTGCTCGTATACTAAATCGTCGACTCAAAACACTTCTGCTTTGTTCAGTTTGTCCATAATGCATTTGAGTACTCAAATATTTATCTTGCCATTCTTAGGTTGGATTTCCTCACAAGCCGGGATATACCTCCAATCTGTAAAGATAATTACTCCCACTTCCATCCCGATGTTGTACGGGGCCAGAGGTTCTTTCATATGTAAATCTGATTAAATTATGCTATGACAAGCTCATTAGATTGGCTTTACATGTAGAGATGTTTTTGTGCTCCGTCCCCCCACTGAACCCTCTCAATGCGAGCCCTGCAATCGCAGGATTCTGATGACCTGACATTTCCTGGCCAGCTTTTCCTCTGCCGCAGCACCGCAAGCTCACAAAGTCGTGTCTGCTCATCAAAGCCAGGAAATGGCACCATGCTGCTTTTAAATTCATGGTTCACTTTGCTATTTTAAACACTCTCATGGTTTTGTAATGGGTTGAGCTGTTTCATGAAGTGGGTCAGAAAGCAGATCAAACGCTAGCCTCTGCTACATACAGTCATGTTGGACTGTATCAGCTGTGTGCCAAATTTGTGTCAGTCAGTTATCACATCTGCTGTCAGGCTTTGATTTTATTATTGATGAATAACCAGTTAATAAAAAGTTATTCCTAACCCTCTGAGACCCACAATAGATCCGTTTGTGTCTTTCTTTGGGGGGGCGGGGGGGTCTTTAGGGGGAGATAGCAGGTCAACAGTAGGTGAAGTGGCTTCATCTGAAAGCTGAGAGGTGATGCAGCTCAGCACTGTGTCAAATTGTTATTTTCATAAATAAACATGACTTAATTAATAAATGTAATAATAATTAATTCATTCAATAATATATGTATACGAGTTTGGAACATTATGATTGAAGTATATGATGACCATTCCCATCATCTATTATGTGTCATAATTTTTTGTGCTAAATTTAACCATTTTTTACCACTTGAGAATTGATAAAAATGATCAATAATCCTCCAAGATACCACATTGAGACACCACGACCTTGAGGAACACCACAGAAAAAGCCATACTGGGATTTGGGATTTCTGCATTTTTTGCCGATTGGATGTTGATCACTTCTGCTGTGTAACGGTCTCAGAAACCCCCTTATTATCAATCAGTGTAGCTAGGAAAGCCGTCCATCCCCTCTGAATGCTCTAGGTCTCTAGTTACCAGGATGTAGTAGTGGTAGGAGGAGGTCCCTGGTTTGTGGCTGTAAAGTTTCCTGAGGCTGTGATCAACCTAGAGGTCACCACAGGTCATTTTATACAGTTAGGTCAAGTTTCAAAAAATGGCTGCTGTGGAGACTAATATGATCACACATTAATGATAATAATAATAATACATTTCATTTGGTGGTAACAGTGTTGAGAGAAGGACACAGAATGATGGACACGACAGTGAATGGGCCAGTTTGAACAAGTGAGTTTTGAGGTTGAATGTTGAATGTGCTGGGTGGAGGCGGTCAGAAGACCCTAAAGGAGCGAGATCAGGATGTCCTCCTGAAGGTAGGTGGGGGCGAGGTTGTGGAGGGCTTGTGGGTGAGCAGAAGGTGTTTATAGTCAATCTGGTATTGATCAGGGAGTCAGTGTAGTTGGATGAGAATGGGGGTGATAATAATGCAATTGGGTTTATTGGATCCATATGAGTCTCAGCTTTCCAGTTATACCCAATTTATATAATTCCAAGTCTGTTTAAGGACCCCAGGATGCAGAAATATTCAAACACACCATATTTAGAATAGGTGAAAATAACACATTTATACTGCATTTAAAAACTGCCTCAAACTGCATGTGATTATCATAAAGTGGGTGTACAGCAGAGACTCAAGGGGACCAATAGACCCCATTTTCATACACATATCTTAAGGTCAGAGGTCAAGGGACCCCTTTGAACATGGCCATGCAAGTTTTTCCACACCACAATTTAACATAACACTGGAGCATTATTTAGCCTCCTTCCCGACAACCATAACGTGGTTGGTACCAATGGATTAGATAGTTAGATATGTCGGGATCGCGGGTCTTGAAGGGGTTAAATTTCAACAGTAACCAAAATCTTTACTTTTTCATAGATAATAGATGAGCATTGCATTGTTTAAGTTGTTTTGCTCAAGGGTTTGAGCTGGGCTGTCTGTGGGTAAATCTGCAGGATTGACTGTTTTAGGTTAGCTTGCTTAAAGAAAGCAGTGGATCTAATCGTGACAAAGAAAAAAAAAAAAGAGAGACGTAGCCATCAATCATAAACCCCCGTTTTTCCTACTGTCAAATTACCTTGGCACCATCACACCACCCCCGACTGCAATTTTATAAGAAGAGAACACTTTATCTTTCCAGCTGTCAGAGGCATGATCAGCCTGTTGATTGTGACATGAGCGCTGCAGTATACCGATTAAGTTTGTTCAACATTTAGGGATGAATAAGCAGCTGCACACCCTGCAGTGCATACAGCGTGAAAAAACATGCAGGGATAAGGTATGTGTATGAATATTAACATCATAAATTGCCAATGTATTTCCATTTCTTTCATATTTTTTTTGCTGGTGTGATATTACACAGGAGAATAATAGCTGTAGAATAAAAGGGAGGATTGAGGGCTTATCTGGCTCCGCAGGTGTGGTATTACAGGCTTCTCAACGGGAATCAGGCGTGTGGTGTGTGAAGTATAAGCTCCTGCACCGCATAGTGGAGCATTTTGTACATAATCCCAGTGCAGCTTCCTGTAGCTGCAAGCTGGGACAAAGTGAAGGGCGCACTGCCGTGACACTGACAAGTGGCCACTGAGAGGTGGGCACGAGTGCTTGTTGTGCTTTGTGCAGCTGTGATGCTGATGCCAGGGTGAAATCTTTTCCAAGCCAACGTAAAGGCAGCTTCTTTTCTTCCTTGTGTTAAATAACACACAAATAAGAGAAATGATGGGCTGTTAGAGGAGAAAAAGCTGAAGAAGACTCATTTTACTGTACTGAGAAATGGGTTTAATACGGCCAAAACTGTTATCCCATAGCATTACCGTCAAACAAGCTCATCATATATTATTAGTGATGTAATACATTCAGATCATCCTTCAAAGCAGTGCTGGGAAGAAAAATCTATTTTCATCATGTATACTAATCTATTTTTGTGTTTGGCTCAGCTAATCAAGAATCAGTCCCAAACTTGTGTTATCTATTTTCATTCCACATTGTGGTGAAATGAGTCAGTGGATCTGGACCACTGAATATTCAGTGAGTCTTTGTAGACTAATTATACTGTGTCTTCATAAACTTGGGGACTGCATGCGGCGACTGAATAAGGCAGAGCAGAAAATAAATTGATTTCTTGCTTTGATGCAGCTGTGTTGTGTGTGCACAAGTGTCTGATGAGGGGCCCGAGTGAAATAAAGGAATCTTCTACTCTTTATTTCTTTTGTATGATAATTTAGGCCACGCATTGTGCCGAATCCCTGCCTCAGCACGAGGATCGCGGGATAAGCTATTCTTGGCCGTGATGAAATTAATGGCACATTTTATCGGTGCAGGTCATGTTTTGTGGTGTTGCGGCATTGTAATGAAGAAGAATGTTGGGGAATGTCGAGGAGGTGGAGCATTAAAATGCCCCCGGCAGGTTTCTGCTCGCTATCGAACAGGAAATGAGTCCATCATGAGGGGAAAGCTCAAAACGAGTAATGATTAATGCGAGTTTGGATGCGTTTGCACACATGCTTGCTGATTGAGCATGTGCAATGTACAAACACACAAACAACAGGACACATGCATACAAACACTTGTCTTATTTAGTTATTCAAGCATTCAGACACACACACAAACAAACATATACACAGAGGCCAGGCACAATGATAGGCTCCTACTTGACATGGGAAACTGGGTTTGTGCACAAATTGCTCTCATGTCTCAATACTTCACTCGTTTCTGTGTTTATTTCCAAACACATGGCTAAACTTTTTAAATTGATCGTGGACGTTTATTTCTGCTCGCCTCTGAGACAACAAGACAGCCTAATGGATGAAGAAACCACTCATGTGTGTCCGTCGATGTCAGCGAGCATAAAATTGAAACTTTAAAGAGAGACGAGAACTTTGAAAGTGCTGCATTTAGCAATTTCACAGCGGTGCGACATCGGCACATTCATTTTGAGACATTAGTGTAATTAATGCAAACAAATGAGACCATTAGATCTCAGCCGCCATTGGCTTTCTGCTTTGCATTTTGAGATGTGAGTGAAATACGGTGAAGGACGGCTGAGTTTTGCGAAGCGGCAGATAGCGGAACAAAGAAAACTTAAGAATAAATCTCATTGCACAATGTTGTTTTGAACCATGTCCTTCACTCTGTCATAATTATGCACGATTGCTAACTTGTGCCAACAAGCTGGAAGCAAGCAAGAGCAACATGATCAGCTATAAGTGGATCATGCTGTAAATATAAAATGAAGAGACACCGGATGAAAACAGGAGCCTGCAAGGCCACATGCTTCACAAGGCCAATAAGAAAACAACTATGAACCTGCCTGTATCGCATGCTGCTCCCCTGCAACGCAGCAGAACTCCAAACCAGCTCCGCAGCCATCTGCAGCCGAGCAACCAGTCCTCAGTGAGCCCTGAAGCTGTTTTAGTGTCACAGTGCCTGCACAAAGTACAGCCACACTGTCTCCAGGACTACTCTGTGATGAGGCTTCTGGGTTTACAGGACCACTCACACAGCTGCCCTGTACAGATGTCACACGGCTGAGGATGCGTCGTTTCAACTTGTAAAGCAGGAAAAAGCCCCTCGTCTTTATTTAACCCTCCCATCCTTCTACGGAGGATACGCACAGACCACACAAACAAACACACACTGATTGACACACACATGGTCTCAAATACAGACTGTATGGAAATCATGTCAATCAGTTAAAATTTTTAGTTTTTAAATTTTTATTTTTAGATTTGTCCAGTATTTAATACTCTTATCAACATGTTAGTGGACAAATATGCAGCTTTATGCAAATGTATGTATATATTTATTACTGTAAATCAATTAACAACACCAATCAATAACAGATATTGTCCAGAAACCCTCCCAGGTTCTGACTTTAGCATCAACAATCTGCTCCAATCAGAACATGGCAAACTGCAGCCCAACAGGCAACAACAGCTGTCAGTGTGTCAGAGTGCTGACTTGACTAGGACTTGATCCAGACTGACTGGGACTATCAGAAAGTGGGCATGTCTGTAAAGGGGAGACTGGTGGGGACCCAGAGAACCCATTTACATTCACACATCTGGAGGTCAGAGGTCTAGTTTTTCCAAGCATAAATCGTTCAGAGCGTTATGTACAAATGGATTCCTCAGGTTTTCTTGTTCCATATGATGCCAGTTTTTTTTTATTGTAGCTTAAAACTGAGCCACTATAACATAAAAATCACAAGTTGGATTAAAGAAATTAGTGGCATTAAAACTATTAACATTAACAGCTCTGATGGAAATGTTGAATATTATTGCTGAAATGTTTGTCTTAACTGGAAAAACAATCTGAAATGGTCTAAAAAGACATAGAAATACTACTTAAGGCCTGATTTTACTGAAAAATATGTCGAGGGCACTGAATTTGAGACAAAAACCTAATACTCTGATGAATGATTTTGACGTGATATCAGGAAATGAAGCCATATCGACATTACTTAATGCCAGTTCCACATCAGATCGCTCTGTGCTTCCCACAGTGTTCTTTTGTTTCTTCCTTGGAGGCATTTCTGGTGTCCTCAGCATAAAAAACTATTTGTGAACTCCTGAGACAAAGGTTATGGTCCTGGCCAGAGTTAAAGTAAAGTTGTAATCGATTTCAAATCTTGCCAGAAGAGTTTGCTGGCATCCTCTAGATCTCTGCCCTGTCTTCATGGCACACAACAAAAGTCCATTACCAAGAGCAAAAAGGCACAAAGAATATATCTAACAAGTATAGCAAGTCCACAAATGTGAAGAGAAATTTATTTATGGTATTAAAAACTTTGTTAGATCACTACTTTTACTGTCTTTATCTGAGTAAAAGGGAGTATTGCAGTAGAATAGCTGAAGCTAGAGTGATGGGGCATCGTATGGCACCACTGTTGCTGAGTCAGGTCAGTGTGGATCGCCAGAGGGCATCCAGTCAGAATATGGAGGATGTTCTTGTGTTAATGAAGGGACTGTCCACCACTTCTTGTTAGAGCATTTCTTGTCGCTTTGTTGAGTTTGCACAGATGGCAGCACAATCATACCACGAGTCAGCACATTGCAACTACTGACCTGAACTGCAGTAACTGCTGCTTTATACAGTATATTAGGATGAAGGTTTCTTTTCTTCAGAACTTGCTTATAACTCACTGCGTCTTATACAGTACCAACTCGGCCTCAATCCAAGTCCATCAAGTATCTCAGCTTGGTCAGCGCCGCTCTGCGTCTGATACTGACCACCCTTTAAGGGACGCACCAGGCTTTCAACTAACTCCAGTTAACGGATGGATGGAGGAGACAAACATGATTTTCACCCAGAAGATCACTGTTCATGTCTCATGTGAAATCAAGGGAATGTTGAGTTATTTTACCTTAGTTTTGTTACGTAACATATCTGCACATGGAAGTTTATTTTGAAAAGACCCTGCATGTAATGATCAGAAACTGTGCATTTCCTGTGAACTTGGAAGCTTATTTTGAAAAGACACTGCATGTAATGAGCGGGAACTGAGGCGTTCCCTGAGTCTAGAATTTGGGGGGGGTACCTACAGCGAGAGTGTTGACAGTGTATGTGAAAGAGAAACGGGTACTTTACTGTTACTCCTTTACTTTACTTAACTTTAGTCAAGACTGAACTCACTTACGATGGAGAGCCTGCTAACCAGCTCTCATCTCTCATTTGGGTAAACAAATACATTTTACTGTGTTCTCCATTTTTGTATTTTGTGCCATATGATGAAGTTAACATTGGTCTGTGGTCAGTATTCTGTGGTGATCCACTTCAACATTTTCAGGGATTGGCAGCATGTTATGGACAGTAAGGGGACCAAGAGTAGGAGTAGCTCTTTTTCTGTGCCACTGGACAACTTTAAAATGATGCCTTTTGGACAGGTGGTGCCAGTTACACATCAGTATTGATGCAAAATCCGAAGTTGAGTAGCCCAGAGATTATCCTTGTTTTTGGCTCGCCAGACAAAAACAAACAGCGACAAACAGGGCTGTGCTAACAGAAGCATGTCGATCCACACTGTAACATGAAAAACAAACAACAAAAAAACCCCAGTCCAAACCATCCGTCGTGTACTCTTAACAACTGATTCTGTTCTCAGACTTCACTCCACAGTGCGTGGGAGGATGCAGCCAAGACCATTTACTTCACTTCATGTAGTGAACGCTAGCAGCCAATTCAGCTGCCTGCTATCCACTGTTACTACAGGTGTCGCCAGCTGGGGAGTAAAATGAGCAGATTGAGGCTGCTCATTCAGTACAACAATTAACATCTTAACCTATAATGTAGGGCAACAAAAACAAGAACTGACCCTGCATGTTCAAGTTAATATGCATGCTTGCACAAACACAAAGTCAAGCATATACATGCTGACTGATCGCAGTGCTGATAACTGCGACGATGCATAAATACCACTTGTGTGTCAGGTGAGAAAACTTCTCCTTTACAGGAGTGAGTGTGTGTTGGAGGGGATGACCGGCATGCTGCTAACAGACAACAGAGCGATGGCCAGGAGTGGCTCAGTGACCCAAGAGAACGTATAGTGGAACAGTGTCATAACAACCATCTGGTCTGCCTCCATTGGTTCTAATAATAAACCTCCTGACTAAGCAGTGGAGGAGGCGAGTGGAGAATGCAGAACAGTTACATGTCAAAAGCTTTCTTACTTTTTCTCCCTCTGTCTTCCTCACACACACACTGTACACACACTTTCTCCTCCACCAGCTGTCATATGTGCATTGTGAGGTGATGCGATTGTCCATGGAGGCACAGATGAGCTGAGGGCAGCTCCCCAAAAATATCTGCAAGAAAAATGCTGTCTGTGTTCCTCCAATGTATTTTTCTGAATATTTCATACTTCTTGTCTTGCACCACTTTGATTTCGAGGGCTTGTTTAACAGCCAAGACGTAAAACTTTACTAAAAGTCTTTTTTTGATTTTTGAAAAGGAGACCATTTGTGTTAGAAAAGTTATCAGCTCCATCTGTAAATAAATCTTTTGATTTGTTAAAAGTTGTGGTGGAGCTGGGGAAAAACAAAAAAATGTTACAGATCCTGTGTACGCTCCCGAACTTTAATCTCAATGCATTTGCTTATGGGCCCGTCAGCGGAGATTGATTTCAACGAGAAAACAGGAGGGATTGGATTGTAACATGAACCAAAACAGAGCTGTTGTTTTTTTGTTTTTTTTTATTTTTTTTGGCACACCATAATTATATTTCAATCATGCAAATGAGCTTGGTTTTGGTAGTTAGAGGGCTGTTGGAGTGTGTAATTGAAAATGCAAAAGATTGTCTCGCATCAAAATGTCGAGGAACGCGTTTGGCTGGCTGCTAATCAGAATGGCCTCCGCGTGCCGCGCACACTGAATCACTGCCTCGATCTCTCCAGAATTGAATCGTTTTATCTTAATTAACTGTGCCGGATCCATCCAGGTTTGTGAGAGTGCCAATTTCTTTCACCAGCCCCTCTCTCTCTCGTTTCCCAGTGTGCAGTAGCAACAAAAAAAAGCTCTTCCCCCCCAATTTAATGAATATTTCTAGGGCCGACTGTGATATTGACTCGGAGCAGTGATCGAAGGATGGGAAGCTGTCAGTTTACTGTAGCTGCACAGACTGTATCTTAAACAGATTGTCTGCTGGCTGCTGTCGGAGGAGCTGCAGTAATCTTGCTGGGTAGCGTGTTGAGCCACACCCCCTCTCCCTTCACTGGTGGGAGTGCATTTTATGTCCTCCAATACTTTATGCAGGGTGATGAAAATCCTTAGTTCCGTTTAGGAGCTGAAGAAACAAAAAGTAAACGTTCCCCAAATGACATCAATGGGGAAATTCTTTACAACATGTAAGTATCATTTGTTCTCACCGTCCGTTTTACGACTACACTTGTCTTGTCTTTATTTTCTTTTACTGGCAACAGCCCTCCGCCGCTATCACCCCCATCAGTGTGGTTTTAGAGCTGCAGCAGGAGTGTGTGAGATTTGTGCTTTCATTAGTACATTCACATCCCCTTTGCAAGCACAAATGTCCTGCTGTGAACTTCAGCACATTTTACAGCCAGGCACACAATCAGAATAAAATCACACTGGAGGAGAAAAAAAGGGAAATTAAGCACAAAACGTTTGCTCTCTAGAGTTGATATTAAAATGTGATTCTTCCTTACCTTCACATCTTCACTGATTGCTAACCCCAAGACCCTGCAAATAATTCCCTCAATAATGAGCAGTTCAATTAAATCATGTTCCCAGTCTGATCCCATACTGCCCAGCACTATTTGAACATGCAATTTCACAGTGTAAATGGCTTGCAGCAATTAAGTACCCTGTGCTAATTGCTCCATTACGGACACGTTGAACATGCATAATGAGGAATTTCATTTAAATTCTGTCTTTGTCTTTCCTATATGATGAATTCAGAGTGGTCATGAAATTGGTCCAAAAGGAAAGCTTCCCCCTCAAGTATCTCTATAGGCTATATCACCAGTGCCCACAGCTCTCCACACAATTAGAAAAATATGAAATTGAAATGCAAACGTAAAAACATTTGGGCTTTGCGGGGATAGTGTTGGATGATGAGAGATAACAGAGAGAAAGAGATGGAAAGAAAACTATAGTCCCCGCACGCTCCACATGACTATTACACAGCAGAAACCTCCCACTCGTGCTCGGCGCCAAGGTCACAGCAGACGATTTTAACAGTAATTCCACACCTGACTTGACCATCCCAGCGACCGGGGCAGATTATCCTGTAGTGTGAACAGGCGCAGGACCGAGGAGTGTGTCGCTGCAAGCTGACAAGATGTTTTCAGACATGTCTGATTTTATCTGGTTCACGCAGTGTGAAGTGGTACAAGGCTCGCCGAGGCTGAAATCTGAGAGCAGCATCGACAACGGATAATCGGAGTTTAGACACAGGGGCAACAAGCGAATGAGGAGGAGAATGAACTGACGGTTTAACGACGACGTTCACTCAACCAGACAATTTTGCATCACCGAGACTGATAAGTTACATGATAGGTTGCAAATATATTGAAAAGCGCTGGGAAATGGTAAAAAAGTGTAAATGTGTGCAATGAGGCAGCTTTAGGAGTCCAGGTCAGACCTGACATCACATTTTACCCATTGTTTTTCATTTCAATTTGTGTTCTAGAGTCTTCCTCAAACACACTTTGACATGTGGCAGCAGGAGCTTGAACCACCAACCTCGCTATTAACGGATGATCACCCTAACCGACACTAAATACACTCATCCTGAATTTGGACATTGATTATGAGATTGGACATTACACCAATGATTCAGCATGCACTGAAGACGAACTGTGTGCTCTTCATTAGTACTATGGACAGGTTTCAATTCTCATATGTTTTTAGACTGATAGATTGATTGATTACTTGCATGGCATGTGTCGATTGCAGTTTACTTCAAAATCAATTTGCAGATAATTTATACCACAGTTATCAATATTTTCATATGAGCAATGAATCAAATGGCAACATATGATGTCACAGGTTCACTCTTTTAGGGCTTTTTCATTGGCACTTTTGGCCTCGCCAAACCATGCCGCGCTAATTTCCATTTCCAGTTTTAGTTTTATATCTTGGCCGTGCCCATCTTTGTGCGGGTTGTGGTGACACTTCGCCTGAGTTTTTTTTTTTTTGCAGCTATTCTTCAATAAGAACAAGTCCACTAACACTGCAGGGAGGAAGAGTACGATCAGCAAAAATAGAGAGGGACTGTTATTGTGAAGAATATAGGAAATTTAATATGTTATATCCACCGTTTTACAGCTCGTAACAGTTATGGTTACACACCATTGATGCATAAAGAGACCTGGACAGAGCACTGGATGAGGGCTCCCATTCATTCCAATGAGAGTTGCTCAGTGGTGCATGAAGCGAAAATGGCTTGACTGCCAAATGGTAAAGTACACGGATCTTCTGGCAATCTTCCACATCCGTTGGGTGCATTGAGCATGTGCAGTAGCATTTCCTTTAACACCAAGCCCTCGCTTCGGGACTCATTCACATGAACGGAGGAAGGAGAATAACTCTGCATTCGGCTTTAAGCGCATTTTACATCTTTTGGACCCTCTTATGGGGCCCAATGGCGTCACATGGTGAACACAGAAGTTGTATTTCTACCGTCTGGCCTCTATGAAGATTTGCTTCAAAGCCCGGCGCTCTTCCTGGGTCACACACACTCTCAAGTGGGTGGGTGTAATGGAAATGCAACTCTGCCATGCTGATGCACCAAGTCAAACCACGTCAAACCGAGTCCGAGTCAAGCCAAGCTAGCGCATGTGTATGGTAAAAAAGAATATTAGTGACAAACCCACAGCGAATTATCAGCCAACTCTGTGGCTATACATAGCTGATTAGTGTATGTCAGCTTGCTGTTTGGTTTCACAACCTGAATCTTACTGTATGGTCTTACCACTGGTATCATCTGTATTAGCAAACACAGTCAGCAGCCTGTGGGATGTTGGAGCAAAAACAAAAGGGAGCTGAATGTAAAGTGAAATACTGGACTTAGTTTCATTAAATTAATGTCAATGCTACTCTGTGCTGGATATGCAAATGGGCCATTGTTAACATGTTAGCTTTACCAACTATGTTTGTCAGCTTGTTGGGGAGTTTTTCTCCCTCCAAGTGGTAACAGAAATCCATAAATGGAGCTTTAACAATCTTCAAAGTGAACATCTTGACAGCTTTTGTTTTCATCAAATAAAGAACGAATAGTAACGTTAATGTGGGGAAAGTTGTAGAATCTGATATGCAAAGCTTGAAAGCAGAAAACTCTCACAATGTGCTGTCTATTTGCCAGAACACAAACAATGAACAAACCGTGACACTGTGGAAAGGATGATTTGAAAGCTTAATTATAGCATTAAAAATTGCAAACAACAGACTGACAACCCATGTACCAACTTTGCTTCACATTTTCAGATATGAAGAAATGGCAAAAAAACAAACAAACAAAGGGACAAAACAGTTTTATTCTTTTTTTGGCACCGATCCTGAATGAAACCGAAAATGAAGGATGCCGCTTGCTCGCCTTTGATGCCTTTCCCACACTTCAAGCTTGGCTAAATGAAAGACAAATGTGTCTAATTAGCCAGGCAGCAGGTGCAGTAAAATGGTTGGTTTTGGCGGCGGGGAGCATCTCCTCTGGCGGGCGGTAAATATTGACTGTTGTTAGACCGGGTGTAGTGAGAGGAGCGCAGCTGACCGTGACAGTAGCTGTGACAGCCGCTGTACGCTTCCTCTCAGTTTGCCATACAATGTCAATGGCGTCTGTGTTTGGGGATGGATCCACTGTTCTTCAGTGTTTGCATATGCACGACTGTGCATTTGCCTCTCTTTGTTGTAGTATTTGTACAAAGTGGTTCTATGATAACGCCTGTGCCGTTCTGGTTGACTCTCCACTATAAATACAGTACATGTACGTACATGCATGGCTCTACATGCGTTTTTCTGTGTGTTTGTAAATGTGTGTGATTGACAGGGTGTCAGGCTGTTCTGCAGAGGGGTGTCACTGCAAAGTCTCTGTGATGTGGTGCTGACGGGGCCTGAGGGAGTCGACTTCCTGTTTCTCCAGGGTTTAGCTGCGGGCTGAGTTAGAGAGGGAAGACGAAGAGAAGAAGAAGAGGAGGAAGAGAGACAAATGGAGGAGGCAAGGTTGAAAAAAGATATTCATAGGGAGGGAGGAAAAGGGAGACAGAAGAGACAGAGAAAAAGTTGTTTTGATCAAAAGTGCTTATATTTGCTCTGCATGAACTCCCCAAATGAACTTTATTCCGAGATGAGTGAAAAATAATGCACTCTATGAAATGAATTTAATTATGTGTCAGCTGTAAAACCGGCAGGGTGTAAAGATTTATACATTTGTTATACAGTTCAAGCCCATGCCCAGCTGTAAATGCATAAAAAACATGAGGCCTATTTGAATCTGTCTGCAAAATTTTATATATATTTCAGACAAAATACCCACGTTCAGGTTGTCTGTTATTTATGAGTCAAAACTCCATTCGTATATTAGCTCTGTCAACTCAGAGTGGCACCTGAAAGGCAGATAACTTAGCCATAATCAAACTAAAGACTTGAATTTAATCCAATCATCAGTTTTATCTTCACTGAGCCTTTACTCAGGATGCTGAATAGTGAGTCTCTTCAGTCTCTCCTTGTTGTCAGCAAACACTGTGGTTTTAAATGTTTGCCTCTCTAGAGATTGAACGATATGATGGTTAGATATCAGGATCCATAGTTGCAGCAAAGACTGTTATCTCAAATATTACAAATTCTTTATAACAATTACGTAACTTGAAACAGAAAGTCATGCTATAGTGCTGAAAGGGTATATTAAATTGGTCAAATCACAAAATGAATCACCAATTTTGCTAGTTGGTTAATGATTTAAGTAATTTTCAGTCCTTACATCTGTTGTGGATTTTCAGTCAGTCAGAAATGATGTCAAAGAAGAGAAAGTGAGGCTATGAACTTTCGATTTTCTACATGAAAGTCTGTTTACAGGTCTTGGGGTGTATGTGAAAAAAACTTGTTTAAAGGTGAGATGTGGAAAACCTGGTCACATGCAAACAAATAGGGGGCAGCATTTCACCTCTACTGGGTTCATACAATTTCAATTTACAGTTATCATCGTAAAAAAAGCCAAATACTAACAGCTAGGCAGAACTACACAAAATTTGATAAAACTGTTTGAGAGCCGGTCAGAATAGCACTGTTATCTTTTAATCTTCACGTGAGGTGTGATGCATATCATAATTGTGATTGGCCCTGGTGCAAACTGCAAAACAGGCCATAGCTGTGCCACCATGGAGAGGCTCACCATGCAACTCCCATACTGCAGACCAGCCTTAGATCTGCACCACAGACAGCAGGCTAAGTACCAACGCTGATTTAACAGCCTGTCCAGGACTCAGCAGCCTAATGCTGAAAAAGTGACATAACAGTTACAGTGCTATAGATTTAAATCCCTGATCCCAGTCCATAATAACAAAAGAAACCAGTAATCACCCACTGGAAGTTGGTCCTACAGGTCTTGTGCTGTTTTATGCTGAACTTCAGTCAGACACCCTGCTGTTTCTGTTTATTCCTGTCGCACGCCTTGAAATCGCCTCAACAGACCAGAAGTGGGTCATTGGTGAAGTTGAAATGAGGTGTTATCTAAATGATACCTCCTCATTTCACAACAAAAACCTAAATAAAGTGGCTGCTGGCTGGAGAGAGATCACCAGAGAGCTGAAAGTTTCCTACTGCTGTTGTACATAATTGCCAGTAAATATCACAGTTTTAAATGTGTTTTCTGTAGGAAGATAAGAGGTCACCTCTCCAGTCTGATCTCAAGCTCACAGCTGACGGGTAGCCGACGTGATTTGTGGAAGCGCATATAATAGATTCAGTGTGGACATGGAGTAGGAAGGTGATTTTTGGGCCCCTGACAGCTTCTGGCCCCGGTGCGTTGGCCTAAATTGACTTGTATCTCTGTTTCGTCCTCCCCACCACCAGAAGATTACTTCGCCGGGAGGAGGGCAGGCTGCAGCTCCGTGAGATTGGCCTCCAGTTAGCGGTTAGCTTTCACAGGTTAGACCCAGCGCCAGCCCCCTGTGACTCCAAGCTCTGGGGTTGGCACTGGCTGAATGCTAGTTGCTACCGCTAACGTTCTCTGGTGGCGAGGAGGATGAAATGCAAATATGAATTGTTTTCTCATTTCTGTAACTTTGGATTTAATCCAACAAACAAACTATGATAACCACACACAGACCCTGTACCTTCAACATGATTGACAAGCCCTTGCTGCATCTCTACTTTCTTTCTTTCTAGGTTTTCTGGACTGGGGGCAGACCAAGCCCCCAGGCTTTGATGCAAATTTTGGTGGTACTATAACTTCCGTGTCCATCACGTGATGCCATTTGGCCCAGAAAGCCTTTTTCACATACTTACATTAGGACAGAGAGACTTCTGTAACTCAGTTAGCATACACATTTCGGTAGATATCTCTGCAACGCAACACAGACGTCTTCGACATGAAGTCAGAACTGCTTCACATTCTCCTGACAATGTTAGTTCATTTGCTGAATGTTTGAAACTAAAATTTTGGCCAGATCTTACACATAGCACCTTTAAAGCCTTTTGTGGCTCCACAGGGAGCCGCATGAAATCTGATAAATTGCCTCAGTTGAGAGTGGAACCCCAGAGATGTCCACTGTTAATATCATCCCACCAGTGAGATCAAGAGAGACTGTATACCCACTGGGATTGTGTGTGTGTGTGTGTGTGTGTGTGTGTGTGTGTATTTCCAAGAATTTCAAGACTCCCTTTACTGCTGCCCAATATTCTTTTTCATATCCAAGCCACAGTGTGTGCTGTCAGCTCGGCAGCAGTGTGTACTGGTAGGAACAGGCACTCCTCTGCATGCCCCACTGATCTCTACAGGGGGCTGAGCACAGATCTGGAACACACACACACACACACACACACACACACACACACACACACACACACACACACACACACACACGCACGCACACACACACGCACACACACACACACACACACGAATCCTATAAAGCCAATCCTTGTTATGGTCTGAGGTTTTCATCTACAGCCACGTTTACACAAAAGCTACACATCTGGTACATAAGCTAACCTGCGTATGTTTACACACAAACATATAGATGCCTGCGTGCCTGCACACATCACACACACACACACACACACACACACACACACACACACACACACACACACATTCTTGAGCACAGCGGCGCTCTCATACAGAAAACAATGTGACCTTTGAAGCCATCTCATCTCTGACTGAATGGGGAGCGTGAAACATCCTGTGCGGCTGAGAAATGAGTTTGCGGTGATGCAGAGTTGAGAATGAGGGCTCTGGGGAGATTGCCCAGCGATCTGTCCCTGTGGGGGTTTCAGGCCAGAGTCCTGCAGCCATTGACAGACTATAATACGCTGTGATAGATGGGTGGTACGGAAGGTACGCTCGGTTTGAAGCTGCTGCTATTTCGGTCTTGTATTTGTTTGTTTGTTTCTTTTCAATTATGCTTTTCATATTCTTGATGACAAATTAATTTGCTGAATTAATTGTTCATTTAGTTGATTGACAGATTTTTTTTTACAATAGATTATTAATTTCAGTCAATTATCAAACAACAATGTCAAATTAATCGTTGGTTGTAGCGTCACAAATGCAGAACTTTGCTGAGTTTTGCTGAACAGGACAAGCTACTTGAGGACATCACTTATTTTGCAGCATTTTCTGAGACTTTATAGATGTCGACAATAAATAATAAATCACTTCACTGACAACAAAATAAATGAGTAAATGAGATTAACTGATGATGAAAATAATTGTGAGTCACAACACTGTTCAACAAAATGAGGCTGAGGCTAATCCCTCAGAAGAACAATGGCAGATCAGTGAGTTTGCGTTGTTGCTTTTTAAAAATTCATTCATACAGTCAGTTTATTATTTTTGACAAATTCTTTGGAGACTGAAAGTGATCCTCTTAAGGCTGGCCCACACTAAAAGATTTTTCAAATCATAAAAGCTTTTGAAAACGTGAGCGACCCCACACATAATGACGTTATGTTAAAGGCAGCAAGAATTAGTGATGTTAGTTTTTTACACTATTTTGTACAGAAAATTCAGAAAAAAGAAAAATAATGGATGGAGACATGTTAAATAAACACTCGCGTTCTTGCCACAAATCAACAAGTTGGGCCTCCATCTGTGAGCTCCATCTCACGACCACTTTAAGCTTTGTGTTTTGCATCAGCTCATGCATGAGGTGGCAGCCGTCCTTCGCTCTTCAGTCAGCTTGTGTTGACTGAAGAAGGATTCGTCTATCATCATCAGCTCTCCTCACACACAACAGGATATCTGATATAAATACTGAACATGTTTAATATTTGTGATTTGAAATTGGTGCGGCCGAGATGGACTTCTGAGCCAATCGGGGATGTAACAGAATTAGTGGTTAAAGCATACATAGTTTATATATGGTCTTAATGCATAGTATTTTATCATGTCTCATTAAGAGACGCCATAACTAGCCTGACTCCTGCGTTTTATTCGTCTGAATCTGTGTCACTGAATTTGAGTTCTGCTCGGGGACTAGTTCCGTCTCCGCAGCCAGATTTGCACTTCTAGCTGTTAAAATTGCATGACTGTTGTCTCTGTGTGACAAAGACCAATGGTGCTTTTATCTTTGATGGCTTTTGGTGCTGAAGTGAGAATATAAAAAACAACAAGAGCTCGCTGGTGGCCAGGGGAGCTGTATGCCAAGCTGCCAAGAGCTGCGAGGCATGATGCCCAATATGGCGCTCATGAACCGCTCAGCTGGGTTGTTAAAACACAACTAGCCATTGAATGTGAGCCTTAAGTAAAGGCACTGCTCATAAATCAGCCGCAGTTACTGATGAAAAAAATAATACTCTCTTTGTTTATTTCCTCAGTGGACCCTGTCTTGCTTGGCTGGCCATCAGCTCCGGTTTATATTTTGTCCTGGGAGCTGTGATCAAAGTCAGGGAGAGTCTTTCCTTTAACAGGGCCTGTGTGAATACAATGAATTTGTCACACATTTGGTGTCAGATCAATGCAAACTAACATAAACAAGCAGGTTCTCCCATGCGGATATTTAGGAAAGGTCATTAATTTTGAATGGAGACTCATTTTGAGTTCTTAGTTTGGTCAGAGATGATTATATGTGGCTTAGATATTGATCTGTTCTCATCAACGGAGAGCTTTTCTCTGAGAGGCTGCTGTGCTTTCTGGACAACCACACATGTGACATGAATACCAATGCATGTAAGCACAAATGCGCTCATGCACATGCTAGTAGAGGAAGGTACAAAGGTAGTCTGTATATGTTTTTGTTTGATTTCCAAGGACATCAGTCGATGTGTGGAAGCACCAGTGTTTGACATAAATGTCATTGTGGCTACATGTTTCTACATTCAGTATGTCATGAAAGTGTGTACGCAGTGGGAGAGGCTGTGGAGGTGACAGCTCAGGCAAAAAATGAAGTATAACAGCAGGGCTCAAAATAGATAAAAAGAAAAGCAGAAACAAAACCTTTGTCACCTAACTGTCCAGAATCAACCCAGTATCACACAAAAGCATGTAATAGACCTGTCTTTCCACCAGAGAACAGCGTCAGTGTCAGTGCTGCATTAGCATGACGTACCAGCAGGGGGCAACAGAGCCACTGACTGAGGTTAAAGGAGAACATTATTATCAGACTACGTATGTAGACTAAGTAAAATGTAGGGGAAAACATAATGTCAGTACTACAAAACACATGACACAAGTCACTAATGTAACCACCACCTACCATAAGTGGTCTTTCTTTGGGGTTTGGGACCCCAAACTTCCCTATCCAGGCCACATTAGCCAGCTCTGACTGGGGGATCCCGAAGCATTCCCAGGCCAGATAAAATCTCTCCACCTAGTCCTGGTCTTCCCCGGGGCCTCCTGCCAGCTGGTCCTGCCTGGAACACCTCCCTTGGGAGGCGCCCTACAGGGGGGCATCTTCACCAGATGCCAAACCACCTTAACCGGCTTCTTTTAACACAAAGGAGCAGCGGCTCTACTCCGAGTCCCACAGGGATGGCTGAGCTTCACACCTGATCTCTACGGGAGATGCCAGCCACCCTCCTGAGAAAACCCATTTCAGCCTCTTGTACCCGTGATCTAGTTAAATTATCTATTGAAACTATAATGTAAAAGAGAAACTAGGAGGCTGAGACATGTTGGCGGTTCTATGAGTTCATATTTACAGACAGCGGTGCTAAATGTTAAAGTATATGACAACATGTTCACAATGACATTTTGATTTTTAGCAGGTACAATGTTTACCATGTTCACCATATGAGGTTAGCATCATACACCAAATGAATAAGCCCCATTGGTCAAAGGAAAACTTTGACCTGGTGCTGGTGCCAGATGAAAAGTTATCATCCTATAACCCGGTCTCACAGGAAGGTGAATAGATAGCATGACAAAGACATTCGACACATTTTAGGCTTTTCACTTGTCACTTGTAAGCTACGCAACAAAGCTATTGTAATGACTGCAGTTTGACTGTGGCAACAAAACCACTTAGTTAGGTTTAGGAAAAACGCCATAGTTGGGCTTAAAACAAGTATGTAAACTGAGTAAAAGACATACAGAAACAGCGAAATTTAACTACGGAAAACGCATCACAAACAGAACTAAACAACACATGACAAAGGTCACTAACACTGGTCTCCTGGTTAAAAGCACTGTGTTTGTTAGACCCATCCACCTCCCCACCCACCCGCCACAAGTGGCATTTCTTTCTTTTTATTCTACATCACTAGGTCTGAGCTTAGCATATTTACGCAGATGGGTTTACACTGGACTCAGCGTAGACTACGCTGGCGTACAAATGACACGTCAAAAGCAAGAAAGACAATCGTATTGTGCACTAGATGCTTTGCACATGATTGTGCCATTCACCTTTTTACACTAACGGGCTGCATCGTAAGTGGGTACATGGATATCTGTACCAATTTCATGGTGATCTATCCAATAACTGTTGAGACATTTATCTCACTCAAAACAAAAAGTCAGCCAGGAATCCATCATACATCATCTGGCAACCATGAATTAGCAAATTTTTAAAATTTTGTGGCAATCCATTCAGCAGATGTAGTGATAGTTCTCTGGAAAAAAACTGACTTGATGGTGATGCTCGACGGAAAGTCAGGTGATCACCAAAGTCAATGACATTCATCCTCTGAGGATCATGAATGTCTGTACAACATTTCATGACAATACATCCAATAGTTGTTGATATTCCAGTCTGGCTCGGAGTTGTGGACCAGCTGCCGACCATTTGTTGGACTGCTGCTTGAAACACTCTCAAAGTGGATTCATCTTCTAGCCTCGATGGCTGTTAACCTTTACAGGGTGGTCTAGCTGCTGTTGATGACATGGTGTGCTGTTGTGTTGTAGTTCAAATGGTGGCTATGTGCTTTATACCCGGGCTAACTGACACATAAAAACAAACTTATAACCTCAAAGGTCTCATATTGCATAAAGTGAGTTGTTCATGTCTTTTTCGATTATAAAGCAGGTGTCGGTGCTGTAGAAATCCTGTGAAAGTATGAAAATGCTCAACTGCACGCAGCCCATATTCAGAAACTGTGCTTTTAAATGAGCCATCAGGACTTCTATAAGGTTGTGATGTGACAACTATGCAGGCAGCGGTGGAGTGCTGCTAACTCCTGCGTCATTGAAACAAAGTGAGTCCCTGGCTGCAGGAACACTGACCGATCGAGATCTTAATATCGGAGTCTTAAAGAGACGGGCAGAGGGTGAAAACAAATATATTCAGATCGTACGGTGTACAGTTCAAGAAAAATAAAGCATTTTTTGTACATTAAGAGCATGCAAACTTGTTTTAGTAGAAACCTGAAAGTGAGCATGATGCTGACTACTTTCAAGTCAAGTTTCTCTTGGATAAACATTACCAATGCTTTGCACACATCCGTTAACATTGTTGAATTGAGTTAATGTTGAGCTGATTTTACAATGTGGAGGTCGTCTCTCATAGAGTACAAGTGATACAGATTGTCATTGAAAAAGTTTGCCAAAAAAACAACTTGGTAATTACCTGGATGGGGCCGATCTTTACGGCTCAATTCTGGTCATTGTTGTAATCCTCAGGGATATTTGCAGTGCTGCTTCTCACATCTATTGCTTTGTTCTCGCCGCTTTATGTAGGTAATTAATTTGGCCCGCAGATCTGCTTTTTGTCAGTGATTTCAAAGATAGTTACCTTGATACTGAAAGAACTGAGTTCCTTGGATTTTCAAAGAGGCAATGTGATATACTGCGAGAAATGAGCTTTCTGAAAGAGTCAAAAATGTGTTTATCGTCATGAATGTTCTAGTTTTTATTTTAGTTTTAGTACATCTTACACGCACATGCAAATTGTCCTTTTTATTGCAGTTCCGAATCAATGCACACGCACCACTTTTAGAGTCAAACAACCTCTATAAAAATGATATCACCTCTATCAGGAAAAAACTACTCCCCAGTTGCTACTAATTTATATGGCACATTTCAGCAACAAAACACAGAAACAGAAACACATAATAAAAGATGAAATAAGATAAAAATAAGTGGCCAGTCATAGTCAAGTCATAGGTGGTACAGGTCCTAAAATGTACAGATGTGCTGTATCCGGCAGTCAAAGCTGCAGCGGTTGTAAAAGATCTGCTGAAGTTTAGTGCTTTAATATCCTGCAGCTGCCATGTATGATCATGTGACCTTGGACCCCGTCTGTGTTTAGAGCTCATTTATGAAATTTGTTGAAAGCAATGATAAAATTTTGCTCTGAATTCATTAAACAAAGCATCTTTCTCACGTTGTTTTGCAGGGAACCTCTCTCTGTCCTTGGGCGAGACAAACTGTGGTGTGCTATTGCCCACTCACTTTTATTAGACACCCGTTGTTGAGTGAATGGTGCTAAAGGTTAGCCTGCTGATGTAATGCATCGTGATAAGACTTATTTAAGAAATTCACCTGGCAGCGGGCTCTTGGCCGTCTTGGAAGGGTCTTGCGTGGAGTTTTAGATGTTAAGTTAAACCTGCAGAAAGCAGAATGTTTTTGGCATCACTGGACAAAAAATCCATAATAACCTTTCAGCATATTGTTATGAAGTGTTCTGAGAGAAAACTGGACTTCTGCACCTCCTCGTGGCTCTGCTTTCAGGTTTGAACAAATATACGCCGTGACGGGAGACTCTGGCCAATCACGGGTCATTTCAGGGAGAGAGAGCATTCGTACTGGCTGTTCATTCAACAGAATATTGATTCATATTTGATCAGCGCTGCCTAGTTTGACGGTTTGATCGCGTTTGACGGCAGACTCCAGCTCGGCTCTGGTTGGTTGTTTTCCTCCGGTCTGTGAAATCTTGCAGATGCCATTAGGAGCACACAGAGGAACCAGGTGTTACCCCTGCTGCTTTAAGGAGAACCGTTTTTTTAGATCAGGAACATAACTCATTCTCTCTATACGCTGCTGTTGAACTACAGGGTGCTCAGCATTTGCTCTTATTCTTGTACTGCAAGGTAATTTTTTTTTTGTCAGCCTCACTGTGCCATCGGACTACTCATCCTTGTTCAAGGAAATTTAAACTCAAGTGCGTCTCTCTTCCTGAAGATTCTTCTACCTCGACGGTCTTGTCTCTCCAGTTATTATAGAGGGCCCATAGAGTTGTCCTTTTTGCTTGTGTGAAATGGGGACAAGCAAAAATAAGATTACGCTCTTATATGTGGAGGTGAGATGAGATAACAGATTGTCAGTCTTTTGTTTAGATTTATGTTAGATTTACTCTACTTGGACGTATGATGGCCAACCTTGAGCTTCTGTATCAAACATGTCAAATATATCAACCATGAGTTATGTGCCAAAGAGAGACAAGCATTCCACGGTGATGTAAAGACATTTTATGATGCACCGCATCTTATTTTATGACCAGCTTTAAAAAAAAAAAAAAAAAAAAAAAAAAAGAAGACAAGCTTTTTCTCAGCAAAAACCCAAGGCGATCGCGAGGAAATTATCTGACTAAACCTTTCACAGCTTCTGTTAGTCACAAAGTCTGGCAAAGAGGAATATGAGGCTGATAAATTAAACTAAGTCTGAGTATTGAGTGAAAATGATAGACAGCCTTTCTCTTGGCATCTTTATTTCCATTTCCCGCTTATTCCCTGAACCACTAAGCTCACTCAAAGACTCAAAATTCTCTGTGGCACTTTATGGGGGAGGATATGGATAAAGAAATGCACACCGTGAGCGTTGCTTGCTGCAGGGAGAGACCTCGGAGTTCATCTCATTTCAGAGTTTCTGAGCAGCAGTGAAATGACTGTCTGTTCTCTCCCTGTGCTCCTGCTGGAGCGTGCAGTGGACCTCCTCAGGGCCACGGAGACCAGGCAGGCTCCTCTCTTCCATGCTGTTTACCACCTCGCTGCTGTCAGAGGCGCGCAACTCTCCTCCGATGCCACCGATCAACACAGTCCACCGTATCTGCGCCAGAGGCATCTCGATGCTTCCACATACACAAAACATGCATCTGGGCCATACTTGCAGTTATTATAGTTTCAGAGGCTTAACTTTTGATCATCTGCAGTTTGACCAGTAGGGTGCATGCTAGTTAAAAAAAAAAATCTGAATTTCTATTGATGGTGTTTGCCTGAGGCTACATGACAGTCACTCTCGCACATGAATACATAATAAAGTCGCAGATCCCACATGCATTTACAGCACAAGCATGCTTTCACATCATGCAAAGACAAATAATCAGATCTCCTGTTGTCTTCTTGGCGCTTCATGTTTACATTGCGTGATCTGATCATTGGATTTGGACTCCCGACCACATAAAGCCTAACATACATGCTTTCACACGTAGACCACTCATTATACTGCGCCCCCCCCTATGCTGTTGTAGAATTACCGGTACTGTATTTGGCTATAACTTCAGTAAATGTCCATCTGCTTACTGTGATTTTAGCCGTAAATTGACCATAACTGTCTTATGAAATGTCATTACATCACTTTTCTCCATTCATTATTGCCATGTAGAGCCGGATTTATTTATTTATTTATTTATTTCAGCCTTGCTGTACAACCTATCATACTTCTCATCCTTCCTCACAGAAATTTAAACTGAAGAGTGCCTCTCGAACTGTAACTGAAGACGCGGTCTCTTACCTTGATGGCCCTTCTTTACTTATTTCTGCAACCTGTTATTAGGAGGGACCGACAGAGTCCTTCTGTCAGCGCGAGACGAGGATCAGAAAAACTTTTACAGAGGAAGATGAAATAACAGACTGTCATTCTCTACTATTCTACCTGTCCATAGGATAAATAAACTCAGGCCTCAGTACTTTATCTTTATTTCTCACATTTGAAAACCTGTGTTTTTTACTCTTCACTCTCAAAATAACACCTTCTAGTGAGGAATATTGATCTGTACAGCTCAATCCCTTATTTGATTGCTTATGCGGTATAGCTCCAGTTATTGGTTGGGAAATCATTTATCCACAACAAACTAATGACTAATGTGCTCCTTTACAAGGATTCATCAGTTTAGGATTTCAGGTTTGGCAAAGAATGATTTGTTATTGATAGATGAAAACACCTGCTGTATTATTACATCTGTTCATATGCATTTTCCTGGGTGTTCTTCTCATTACCTTTAGCCTAATTCTTTACAGGTACTGTACACCAGTAAATATAAAGCACAGTAAAGGGGCACATACAGTATCAGGCTCATTTTCAGGTTCATATCTGCATGTTGGGTTTCGACTAAACATGTTTACATGCTTTAATGTTCGTTATTTTTCTCATCCTGTCCGTTTTAGCGCCGTCTCTTAAAGAGCCCCCACCCAAAAAGGCCCAGTCTGCTCTGATTGGCTTGCTGTATGTGAACAAGCACTGAGCGAAGTGAATTTTTCATAATATTTCCCCTTATATAATCTAACTGATGCTAATTTAATTGACTGTGAACTATAAAACTATTAGGGCTGTTAACACCATAATAACACCTTAACTCTAATTTGTTTAATGCCACTAATTTCTTCAACACATTCACTTAACGTGTGATTTTTCAGTTGTAGCAGGCTCAGTCTTAAAGCTAAAGGTAGACTAGCTTGTTGCAAAGGCCTTTAGATAATGCTCTAAACTGTCATATCTATTTCCAAAGGGATCCGTTGACCTCTGACCTCCAGATGTGTGAATGTAAATGGGTTGGTGCTGCAGTTTGCCATGTTCTGATTGGAGCAGATTGTTGATGCTAAAGTCAGAACCTGGGAGGGTTTCTGGACAATATCTGCCATTGATTTGTGTTGTTAATTGATTTCTAATGATAATTATGTACCTACATTTGCATTTGTCCACTCCCATGTTGATAAGAGTATTAAATACTGGACTAATCTCCCTTTAAGGTACATTTTGAATAGACGAATACTGTGTGATTAACTTGTGATTAAAACTATTTTCTAGTAATAACATTATAAGTTACGTGGATGTAACTCCCCTTTTAGCATGTGTGTAGCCCATTGTCACTCTGTCAAGATAATGAAAGAATATAAATACAGTTATTGTGAGGATTAAAGTGCGTCATGGCTGATCATGTTCAATATGCAGAATGCAACATGCTGCAGTTTGCCATGTTGTGATTTGATTTGATTTGAGCATATTGTTTTATGCTATGCAATGCTATTCGGAACAATATCTGTCATTGCTTTGTGTTGTTCATTGATTTCCAATAATAAAATATACATTTGCATACAGCAGCATATTTGTCCAATACAAAAGTATTAAATACATGACAAATCTCCCTTTAAGGTACATTTGGAACGGATTAAAAATGTGCACTTAATGTGCGATTCATTGCGATTAACTACGACCAATCACATAATTAATCATGATTAAATATTCTAATTGATTCACAGCCCTAAAAACTAATGTGATTTTGTAAGAGATGGTGAAGAAAACTCATTATTTCTCTCTGCGTGCATTTACATTTAAAGACAGTAAGCGCTAGCAGTGAATTCCTGTCCATCTCTTCCTCTGAACATAATTAATATTGTGGTTTGCATTATTTGAGTTCCAGGAGCAGCTGCAGTGCCTGATGTCCAAGGCCCATTGACTTTCTCACAGTGTAACCTTGCTGGAAATGCCAGAACATTACTCACCCTGCTCCTTTTTGCCAACTCACTGCATTATTCTTACCCACTTAACTGCATCTGATTTCATATATTTGCACACAAAAAAAAACATCCCCAGCATATATTATACAGTATACCTGATATGGATTCACTTGGATATGATTACCATGTGCCAAGAGTCATTGTTATTTATGATGCAGGTCCCGCTCCGTCTAAGCACACCGCCACATCATCTGTCATTGTCATTACTTTTATTTGACTCACTTTCAAAGTGTCTTCACTGAGCGAGAGAGTTGGTCACATTCATACGCTCACAGAGGCAATCTGTGGTCTTAAACGACAACAGCAGAGCCCACATGTTTAAGCCGAAGCCTTCGATTACCCCTGCGGGTGCCCTCGTACGAAGGCTAACTGCCACTGTGCTCTGCTCAGCACATTTGGCCTCGTTCCTTCAAGAGCTCTCGTCTCTGAGTTCATCTCATTTAAACAACCACCGGCTCCTTAGTGACTCCCTGCTCCGCCATTCACCTCCTCCCTTCCCAGACGCTGTACAATGCACAACGGCGGGCCCATAGGCAGTGGACAGAATTGAAGTGTCATAAAAAGCACATTCATGTCCCAAATGTGTCTTCAAGGCAGAAAGCTTCGAGGTTGTTTTCCTCTTCGCACAACTGGTGAAGCGCCGCTCATTGCTGTTGCTCAGTAACCCCACCAGGGAGACCCGATGTCTCGCAGAATGAGTGGGAAAAATGTTCTTCAAGCAGACAAAGAAATGTTTGGAAGCAGCTGGAAGTTTTCCCCAGCCAGGCATAACTAATGCTCAAATGGGGGGTTTATCTTTTTCATTTCCATTAGCGTTTCTTTAAGATTCTGGTAACACTGAAATACATTATTTCCGAGCGAGCAGAGACGGGAGGATGGATTTTAAATGTCAGTCGTAGCAGCAGTTACCTTTCAGATCTAATTGAGGCAGCTTGTGGAGCAACACATTGGCTGTTTAAGAAATGACAGCTTACAAACAACTCATTTTCGGCATTGTTTGGACCATGTAATGTGTAATTACTCTCTGTACCTCCGTTTCAGTACAGAAAGGGGGAAGTTTTTGCTTTCCTTTAGCTGTCTTCTTGAAGATAAACATAGAATTTTCCAATTTGTTCTATACTTTTCTGTCAAAGAGCAAACAAAATGTGCAGCTTTCAACTTCAGGGTCCATGTCTCTCTTAGCATAGACCTACCAATGGCTGAAAAACCTGGTCAAAGAACAATGAACTGTGTCAAATAAAAGTGTTTTAATTCTCTCCAGGCTACTTCAGTTATTTTACTAAATTAGTTACTGAAGAATAACAAAGGCAGCAAATGCTCATTTAATCAAATATATTAGCATAAAGAGAGATTTATCACAAAGACAGTCTTGGAAGTATTTAACATTATCCCTACTGGACACACAGTCTCAGAACATGGTAAAACATCTATTTCTTATATGCAAATGAATAATTAAGACTGTGTGATTCATCCATCTTTATTGTGAAGCCATACATTTGCTGCCAGTGGTGCTTATAAGATTACAGTGTGTAAGAGAGGAACGTCTTCTCATGCAGACCAGCAGTGCTGATGGACTGCAGCATGTGGTGCTGTTAATATATCTGTATCGATGTGAGGGTGTGCTCAGGAGGTGAGATGAGAGGCAGTTACACTGTTGTCAAGCTATCAAATAGATAAATAGTCACCATAGATGTGGGTCAACAGGGGCCTACTACACCCACCAGCAGGTATGATCATCTATTACATCCACCCACCAGCAGGTATTATCATCTATTCACATCCACCCACCAGCAGGTATTATCATCTATTACATCCACCCACCAGCAGGTATTATTATCTATTCACATCCACCCACCAGCAGGTATTATCATCTATTACTAGCCACCCACCAGCAGGTATTATCATCTATTCACATCCACCCACCAGCAGGTATTATCATCTATTACTAGCCACCCACCAGCAGGTATTATCATCTATTACATCCACCCACCAGCAGGTATGATCATCTATTACATCCACCCACCAGCAGGTATTATTATCTATTACTAGCCACCCACCAGCAGGTATTATTATCTATTCACATCCACCCACCAGCAGGTATTATCATCTATTACATCCACCCACCAGCAGGTATTATCATCTATTACATCCATCCACCAGCAGGTATGATCATCTATTACATCCACCCACCAGTAGCTATGATCATCTATTACATCCACCCACCAGTAGGTATTATCATCTATTCACATCCACCCACCAGTAGGTATGATCATCTATTACATCCACCCACCAGCAGGTATTATCATCTATTCACATCCACCCACCAGCAGGTATTATCATCTATTACTAGCCACCCACCAGCAGGTATTATCATCTATTCACATCCACCCACCAGCAGGTATGATCATCTATTACATCCACCCACCAGCAGGTATTATCATCTATTCACATCCACCCACCAGCAGGTATTATCATCTATTACATCCACCCACCAGCAGGTATTATCATCTATTACTAGCCACCCACCAGCAGGTATTATCATCTATTCACATCCACCCACCAGTAGGTATGATCATCTATTACATCCACCCACCAGTAGGTATGATCATCTATTACATCCACCCACCAGCAGGTATTATCATCTATTACATCCACCCACCAGCAGGTATTATCATCTATTCACATCCACCCACCAGCAGGTATGATCATCTATTACATCCACCCACCAGTAGGTATGATCATCTATTACATCCACCCACCAGCAGGTATTATCATCTATTCACATCCACCCACCAGCAGGTATGATCATCTATTACATCCACCCACCAGTAGGTATTATCATCTATTCACATCCACCCACCAGTAGGTATGATCATCTATTACATCCATCCACCAGCAGGTATTATCATCTATTACTAGCCACCCACCAGCAGGTATTATCATCTATTCACATCCACCCACCAGCAGGTATTATCATCTATTACTAGCCACCCACCAGCAGGTATGATCATCTATTACATCCACCCACCAGCAGGTATTATTATCTATTACTAGCCACCCACCAGCAGGTATTATTATCTATTCACATCCACCCACCAGCAGGTATTATCATCTATTACATCCACCCACCAGCAGGTATTATCATCTATTACATCCATCCACCAGCAGGTATGATCATCTATTACATCCACCCACCAGTAGGTATGATCATCTATTACATCCACCCACCAGTAGGTATTATCATCTATTCACATCCACCCACCAGTAGGTATGATCATCTATTACATCCACCCACCAGCAGGTATTATCATCTATTCACATCCACCCACCAGCAGGTATTATCATCTATTACTAGCCACCCACCAGCAGGTATTATCATCTATTCACATCCACCCACCAGCAGGTATGATCATCTATTAATTCCACCCACCGGCAGATATTATCATCTATTCACATCCACCCACCAGCAGGTATTATCATCTATTACATCCACCCACCAGCAGGTATTATCATCTATTACTAGCCACCCACCAGCAGGTATTATCATCTATTCACATCCACCCACCAGTAGGTATGATCATCTATTACATCCACCCACCAGTAGGTATGATCATCTATTACATCCACCCACCAGCAGGTATTATCATCTATTACATCCACCCACCAGCAGGTATTATCATCTATTCACATCCACCCACCAGCAGGTATGATCATCTATTACATCCACCCACCAGTAGGTATGATCATCTATTACATCCACCCACCAGCAGGTATTATCATCTATTCACATCCACCCACCAGCAGGTATGATCATCTATTACATCCACCCACCAGTAGGTATTATCATCTATTCACATCCACCCACCAGTAGGTATGATCATCTATTACATCCACCCACCAGTAGGTATGATCATCTATTACATCCACCCACCAGCAGGTATTATCATCTATTACTAGCCACCCACCAGCAGGTATTATCATCTATTACTAGCCACCCACCAGCAGGTATTATCATCTATTCACATCCACCCACCAGCAGGTATTATCATCTATTCACATCCACCCACCAGTAGGCATGATCATCTATTACATCCACCCACCAGTAGGTATGATCATCTATTACATCCACCCACCAGTAGGTATGATCATCTATTACATCCACCCACCAGTAGGTATTATCATCTATTCACATCCACCCACCAGTAGGTATGATCATCTATTACATCCACCCACCAGTAGGTATGATCATCTATTACATCCACCCACCAGCAGGTATTATCATCTATTACTAGCCACCCACCAGCAGGTATTATCATCTATTACTAGCCACCCACCAGCAGGTATTATCATCTATTCACATCCACCCACCAGCAGGTATGATCATCTATTACATCCACCCACCAGTAGGTATGATCATCTATTATATCCACCCACCAGTAGGTATGATCATCTATTACATCCACCCACCAGTAGGTATGATCATCTATTACATCCACCCACCAGTAGGTATGATCATCTATTCACATCCACCCACCAGTAGGTATGATCATCTATTACATCCACCCACCAGTAGGTATTATCATCTATTACTAGCCACCCACCAGCAGGTATTATCATCTATTCACATCCACCCACCAGCAGGTATTATCATCTATTCACATCCACCCACCAGTAGGTATGATCATCTATTACATCCACCCACCAGTAGGTTTGATCATCTATTATATCCACCCACCAGTAGGTATGATCATCTATGGGGGGCGGCAGTAGCTCAGTCCGTAAGGACCGTAAGGTCCGTAAGGACTTGGGTTAGGATGTGGAGGACCCGGGTTCAAATCCCCCATGGACCAAGACCAACTGGTTGCTGGAGAGGTGCCAGTTTACCTCTTGGGCACTGCCGAGGTGCCCCTGAGCAAGGCACCAAACCCCCAACTGCTCTGGGCGCTTGTCAGGAGCAGCCCCCTCACTCTGACATCTCTCCATTGACATGTATATGTACTGTGTGAACTGTACTGTGTGAACAACAGAGTGTAAAACTGAATTTCCCCAATGTGGGACTAATAAAGGAATATCTTTCTTTCTTTCTTTCTTTCTATTACATCCACCCACCAGTAGGTATGATCATCTATTCACATCCACCCACCAGTAGGTATGATCATCTATTACATCCACCCACCAGTAGGTATGATCATCTATTACATCCACCCACCAGTAGGTATGATCATCTATTCACATCCACCCACCATGTTGTAAAACTTACAACATGTTAGACAGAGTATCTTTAAGTTTCATTTTCACTTTTTTCCACATAGCTGGTTGGTGTATAGATAGATAACAGCCTTGTGAACCTACTAGTTTAGTAGGCCCCTACTAGCCCACAAACGTGGGAAAGATGTGTGCTGATCACACCTATTCAATAGCTTGATAACAGTCAGATCAGGCGCCGTAAGATCGATGACGAGCACGCTGTAAATTACTCATGTAGGGTGTGTGGGAATTTATCGACAAGACTGACCCGAAGGCCATTTTGGGAAGTAAATAGGCTATAAGATTTGTCAGAGACGAAAACAACTCAAGTTCTGAAGAGACAAGAGGCCCGGGCTTATGGCTGATATCTGAAAGCTACGAAGCGCTCCGCCATCCATCTTGGTCGGGTCACAATACTTCATTTTCCCTCATTTCTCTGAAAGGGGAAAATATGATTCCACCAATCGATTGCTGCATAAATGTGTTGCCTCGTGATGAAAGATGAGGTGTGCTTTGCTTTTATGTGATCCGATTAACCTCCAGCTGGGAGTGGGCTCTCTGCTCTGCCCTGCTTCTCCTGCAGTGTCAGGGTGCATGTGATGGGCACTTAGAAGGATTAGTGTTGCTGTGTTTTGTTTGTGTTGAGCTATCACCCGCAACATTTCACTAACCAGGGGATTATATTGCCAGCCACTGAAGACGGTTTTATATCTAGTAGCCTGCACTGAATTTGAGAGAGCCTGTGCAGAGTGAGCTTTTGTGATGAGCATAAGGATAATATAAGGATAATGGTAATACAATGCATATCATGATACAGGGGTTATGATTCAATATATTATTGTAAAATTCTCAATCTAATTTCAGGAACACCGTCATATAGCATAAACAGCACAACACTATATGCATATCTGGCTAAAACAGTCATGTGAAATGGCTGCTATGGGGACTAACATCATAAAATTGGACTCAGTGGATCCACAACAGTCTCAGCTTTCCAGTTGTACCCAATTTATGTAATTACAAGACTTTTTGGGGGCCCCAGGACGCAGAAATATTCAAACATCATTTTTAGAAAAGGTGAAAATAACAGATGCAGTGCATGCCAGTATTTGCCCAGCAGCTACGAGCGTGTCAGAGTGCTGACTTGACTATGACTTGATCCAGACTGACTGGGACTATCATAAAGTGAGCATGTCTGTAAAGGGGAGACTGGTGGGGACCCCGAGAACCCATTTACATTCACACATCTGGAGGTCAGAGGTCAAGAAACCCCCTCGCCAACATTTAGCATAACTTTGGAGCGTTATTCAGCCTCCATCCTGAAATGCAAGTATGACATTTGATTGGTTGGTACAAATATATTCCTCAGATTTTCTAGTTTCATATGATATCAGTACCGTAACTCTACCTTTAAAACTGAGCCTGCTACAACCTCTAAAAGACAGAAGAGCTGCCGGGTCCACCAGTGGGCCTGACGATATTTAAGAGATTAATAAAAAAATCAATGCAGCGTTTTAAAGAACCAATATAGTATCACAATCATAACAGGATCTGCATTTGCATTTGTCAACATTATAGCAGTACTGTGAGAGAGCGCATGTCATGTCATGCAAATGAAATAAAGTATTGACTGAGTTAATCTTTGCATGTGAACTATTCATTAAAAATTGATGTGTTTCTGAGAATCAATATAGTATCACAAAATATAATATCATGATATTCAATATTTTCTTACAGCCCCAGTGCATCATGGGAATTCTTATTCATGGTTCTTATAAATGTGGTATTTGTTTTGTACAGAGAAAAATCACATCAGTGTTTTTTTTTCTGGCTCTTTGAGTAGTAGAGTATTACTGTATGATAATGTTTGATTCAATTTGTTAAAAGCACTCCTCAGTCAATGCAGCAATTAAATAGTTTAGGATTTATTCAATAGCTTGGCTAATTGTCGTGCTGCTCGGTGGTTTTGGAGACGTTTCAGCCTCCTCTACCCTTTGTGCGCGCACAACACTATATCAGAAACCGTCTTTGATAAGGTTTTTAAACTTCTTGACTTTGCCACTGGCATTTTCTCTATTTGAGCCGCAGCTGACATTTATATTCAGCCCTCCAAGAGCCCAGAAATACCCTTTTCATTCCATTGTGCTGTGGCTGAAAATAAAAAGAGTTACCGCTCATGCTGACCGACAGTAGATCCATTGATGGCGACCTCAAGGTCCCCTAAGCGGTCCCCCTACAGAGTGTTTAACTACAGAAAATGCCAGGTAAAGATCATGTCATAATGTTTTACCTTATATACTTATGAAAATTTGTGATTTTACAAAGCTTTTTAAATGTCAGTATTAGAAGACACAAAACAAGATGACTGTCTCTTTAAAACGCAAAAGTAAAAAGCTTCGACACTTCCTAATACAGAAGTGGGAGTAAAGAAGAACAACTAAGAGCATCAGGCAGCCTGAAAATGGCACGTTATGGGTAGTTTAACATGCGTCTTGGGGTGATTTTCTGGCCCTCTATTTTATTTCTTAACAATAACAGCAAATAGCTGCAGAGGTCCATCTGCGTTTTTTTGTAAGTCCCAGAGGCTATTGAAAAGTTGTTGAAAAGATGACTCACATCTAACAGTTTGGTTTGAAAGCTAAAAAGACTCATTTTTATAGGATACTGAGGGATTCATTTAAGCATGAAGGACAAAACTTTTCACAGTCGACATTCAATTGTGCAAAATGGTCTAAGTTTGGAAAACAGATATCCTGAATTAAAGAGTTTATTACTGTCAATAATCCAGTGATTGAAAAAGCAAAACAAAAATGACACTCACCACCAAACTTATTGGTTCCTAAAACATAAATCTGTTTCTGGCTATATGAGGCTTATAGGCTCACACTATGCCAGTATCTTCAACATATTTTAACTTTAGCTTTAAAACAGAGAAATTTGTTATTGCATTAATTTTGACAGCCCCAGTGGTGATATCTGTAGGTTTGAGTGAGGTGTCTCAACTATAAATTGTCAAGAAATGCTAACTAATGACAAATGTTAAAATCATAAAATGTTAGAGTTTACTAAAGGTTTGTGGCAAGTTACTCAAAAAGAAGTTGTACACTTGTGGAGGACGACTTTCAGATGTGAATTCATGTAATCTGAGCGCTAATGTGGGATTGACTCTCAAACTACAGCGCCCACATTCAGGGTAAGGGAGGAACATGTCTGCAATAGTGTGTGATGTGTTTTTGAGCTCAGAGGAATGAGCTATAGCAGGCTTTCCTCGTTACAAGGATGCATTCATTGCTGGGTTTTGGTCTTTGCATTTCTTGACAATACGAAACCCGTAGAATACTGCCAGACTTTTCCTCTGAGTCGGTCACGGACCAAAAACAGAACTGTGAGAAAAATTGACAGACAGATGGACCATATTTAGATTTCACATGCCAGCCTTGTCAGTGACTACATGTGGTTGTTGTCAGTGAGAAATGAGACAGTAAGAGTTGCATCAGCGGGCTGGAAAGCAGTGAACTCTTGTACAGGTGGTGTTTCTAAAGCAGGCGAGAGCACTGCTGTGTTCATGATGGCTCTACAAGAAAAACAAGTCTAATTTTAAACTGAATCCTACGATGAAGGAGGCATGTGGGCCAAGCACACGTCTTGCTGTGCTGTGATCTTTTGACTTTTTCTCAGCACTTAGAAGAAGACAATCCACCATCATCATCGTAACCTCCACCTCCCACTTTCCAACGCCATCGCCCGTTGCTGGCTAGAAAGGATCCGTTTTGTGTAAAGATAACGTCACGTGCTCATTGTAATTGGAACGACTCAGGAAAAACAACTCAGAAGGGATCGGATGCCTCGTGGGTGTGAGAAGACCATTGTATTAACGCTGTAGAAATCATGCAGGCTCACTCATTCAGCTCCGGTAGCGACCAGCCCACCGACCAGGAGTAAAGCTTTGCCTCGCTGCTATACTGATCCCCGCTGGGAGCCAACACCGACATCGTGCTGCTGGAGGCCGAATCCATGTTGCTGGGCCTGCTGGATGGATGGCACGGGAGAACTAGAACCAGCACTGTGTAAGGCGGATGGTCAGACCCTGCTGCAGAAAAATGGAGGTTTTCTAAAGGGACTTTGGTGGTTGGAAACACTACTGCTTTTGTCAGTAGGGGCCGCTAAAATCAACAAAAAATGATAATAAAATGAAATTTAAAAAAATAAAAAAAATTAAAACATTTACCTTGATTCACAACTTCATTACTTAATCTGAAACACGCTGCATTCAAATTAGCATGAAAAATAATGTCACACAGAAGTGCAAATGCAACTTTCCTACAAGTGTAGAGATGCAGAAAGCCTGCAGAAGGTAAATACATGAACACAAACTCTCGGGACCACATCCAAAACTCATACAAGAGTTTTTTCACCAGATGAGGCCTTTCTGGCCTGTTGATGTTCATTTTTCCACCTCTTACCTCAACCACTTCTCTCCCTGAAGATTTCATATGAGGAAATCTGTTTGATTAATGCATTACTGAGGCCAGGCCAACTTAATATGTCTGATCAGGGACTGGTTGCAAGACTCACACATGGTGGAGGATAAAGATAGGACAGAGGGAGGCAAGATGAAGGGATTATATCTACTTCTTCTTCTACTCTGGTCGCCAGGGATGAGAACAGGTAATTATAAGAAACGGTTTGATTTGAAGCCACACGTGGCTGTCTTGGGGACGTGACTGCTTTAATATAATTTTGAGGGCTTATTGTGGAAGTCAGTAGCTGCATGTTGCAGGAATTCCCCCCAAAATATTTATTTTAATCTGGAGTTTTATGCTCCTGAAGGCCCCCTTGGCTTCACACAACATGAATATAGCATTAAGACATTGAATCCTGAATCTAATATCTGTCTAACGGTGAGGCCAGTCCGGTCCAGCCGTACGTGTGATATGTGATCAGACTCCTCGGCCCCGCGTCCTGAGGGGGTTGGCAGCACCCGAGAAATCCTGCAAGAGAGTTTACAGCTGGGATTTACCGCAGGGGTTAAGTTATCAGCACAAATCATCCCCTTTTTCATTTGCAGAAACAGTCACGCAGACATGATTTACAAGTACAGTCACTGCAGACATGAAATCCAAGGGCAACTCGGGACTGCAAATCACACCGGCTTTGCCTCTCCATTCAAAGCGTCCTAATGGTGTCATGGAAAGAGACATATTCTAAATCTGAAGTTACAAATTACAACATTTTTCAGCTGTAATGTGGTATTAAAGTAGTTGTAGTATTATAGTTTTATCTGTGTCGTCGTAAGTGGAAACTAGGACAGTGTGTCACATCCCCCAGAGTAAAAAAAGAGAGACAGGAAAATCCTCTCACTGTGCTGTAAGCATGATCCAGCACCAGCTAAGCACCTGCTCCCATCCCGACATCGCTCTCTGTTTTGTCAGTCTAAAGGGTAAACATCGCTCTCTCAGTCCAAACTGTGTACCGGCAGCAGACACTCGCTGTGAACGCCTCAGTGGATGTCGTACAGTACATCGTTCTGCAGAGCTCCCATCAGGGACGCAGCGGTGTATAAAACGCAGTTTAACTCTGGAGTCCGAATAGTTCGAAGCAGGTTGATAAACTGAATACAAATAGAGAAGCTACTGCTCACAGACTAATGCAACTAATTTCTATTTATGATTAATTTGATTAATTTTCTATTATTACTTTAATGGCTTTGTTACCCATATCAGCGTCAGACCTTTTACTATTTTGCATTTGATTAATTGTAATTTGGTTCCGCTGTGTGTCTGGTTTTCATTTCAGCAGCCACAATTTCCCCAGCTGAGTCACATTTTGAACAGTTTTACATTCAGATACCTGTCAATTCCTGCCATTGACGTTTCAATCCTCACCCTGACCTCTGTGTAATGGTCCAAAATAGCGGCTTATGCCTGGACATGAAAGTCATAACAGATGAAGAAGGATCAGATATTAAGACTCCAATCGATTCATTAGGCTGGGCTACACACAGTGCCTTACAATAAAACACAGAAATGAAAGGCAGATAATGAAAGCGACATTTCAGCACCAGGAGATCTCCATAGTGTGCTCCTATTACTGCACAGAAGCAGACATGATAACTCTTTTTATGACTCCTTATCTCCTTGTGAGGCGTATTGATTATGAGATGATTAATGACATCATTTTCAGCAGTTTAAATAAGCCATATGTGTATGTGCATATGGGAATATATACACATACAATGTTATAAAATGTTGTGAAGTTTCCTAAAAAACGAGGGAACCTCAGATTTAAAGGTGCAGTGTGTAGGATTTGGCAACATCTAATGGTGTGGATTTTAACCAACCACGTACCCTCCGCTCACTCCTCCCTTTCCAAAACTGCAGTAAGTTAAAGTAAGTAAGTTAAGTTAAAAAAAGAGGCTAATAGCTAACAAAAACATGATTCTGGGTTTCAGGTGATTATACACTGATGAAAACATAATTATAAATATTAGATTCCAGATTGTTTTGTATCCTAAACATTAAAGTACAGTAAAACAGGGTTTTGAGGTGGTAAAACTTCACTACATCCCCGTTTACTTCCTCCTTTCTGAAGAGCTGCTCCTCTGCCTCATGCTGGTTCTGTCCATCTGGCCAGTCGGTCATTGCTCTGCTGCCGTGGAGCGTCACAAATCACTGCCACGACACGTCTCCAACAGCACAGAGACTTCGGGACAGAAAATCAATGGGCTCTCATGGGTTACTCCATCAGTCCAAATATCTGGAGCTTGATGGCGAAGAGAAACGGGGGGTGGGGAGGATTTGCAGGATGAAGAGAGGGAATGAGGAGTGGAAGCTGGTTTTAGGGCCATATTAGGCGAGGTTGGATGGGCTTGCTGGTTGGTTTGAGACAGGAATGTGCTGTGGCTGAGAGCAGAACCGGTAAGATACAAATGCTGGGCATCATTTGGATTTTTTGATAAAGGTGCCAATATGCTGGCTGGTTTCTTACACCGTTAGTAGCCATACTAACAGTAATACACCGTAATTTGTATATACCCCAAAAAATGTATTAATGTGTAATTCACGCAATTGTGAGCCAGGAAATATAAAGAGCAGCAAACACCACGTAGGGAGGAGGTCGGGGTGGTAAAAAAAATACAAGACTTTTATTCAGGACACGTCACGCATTCATGTCCTGTGTGAAACCGCAAGCCAACGGTGATTTACTTGTTACGTAGCTGACGTACATTAGAGTTATTTTAAGCCAAACCGCAATTTTTTCCCAAAACCTCACTAAGTGGATTTGATGCCTAATCTTAACTAAGTTGTTTACTGTGAAGATGGAAGTTCATTTTGAAAAGAGTGTGTGCATAACGAGCATAAATTGACACATACTGCAATTTAAAAACACCCCACTCTTTTTCAAAGTCATAGCTCGTAAATCTGAGAGTGAAAACTGCCATAGCTTGAGGAATAGAAACTGTTTGTGTTTTTCTGGAAAAAAAAAAAAAAAAAAAACAATATACCAAACTCCTCAGTGCATCAATGTCAATTTAATGTCTCAGTACAAATGGATGTATGGAAATGTACAGTATGTAGAAGTGTGTAAATTACATCAGGAGATGTTTGATCAAAGGATAAGAAAAATACTATTTACCAATTCCATACAGCATACGCTATGCGCTAATTGTCTTTGTATATCGTTTTTGCAGCAGTAACATTTTGTACTAACAGGAAATTATGCATTATGTGCACACAGCAGACATCAATCAAGCTGCAGCGTTGAAATGCCACTGCCAATTAAACTTCACAAAGAGAAAGCAATACTGTTTCCAAAGAGTCGTCTCACCACCATCCACATTTTGTTTTAATGCGTTACAGCGGTGTCCTGCTGTTCCTTTGTGCACTGAAGCACAAAAACACATATCAACAGCACACTGAAAATGGTTGTATTTCTGTCATGCTTCCAGTGTGACGCACTCAAAACTTGATTAGAATTACTGTGTGGAATTGGGACAGAGCTTAAGAACCTGACCAGGAACGTGATGCCAACTTTTCATACTTGACAGTAGCGTAAGAGGAGATTGTAATGGCAGAGGAGGGGATGCAGGAAGGAGACAGGAGATCAAGTCATTAGAGAAAAAAAAATGAAATGAAAAGACGGAAAATTTTAAGGAGAGAGAGAAACAGGAAAAGTATCGAGAGCAAGAAGGAACGTGGACAAGACCGATAAGCAAGTGACTCAGAAAGACGCAAGTGTTTCGAATTGAGTCTAACAAATTCATTTAAATAAGAGCAGCTGCTCATGAAGGTGATATCATATGGAAATGTCTCCAACAAACCATTTAACATCCACCGCTAGAAGTGACTGCAGATATGATTGCCTCGGGTTGCAGGCAATGCATGCAAATGTTATGTTAAATGTGGTCGTGAGTTATTTCCTCCAATTTTTTCCCATTCTGCTTTCTGATTTCATGCCTGGCTCTTGGCTTTTGTTGATAGGGTTTAGACGATGAATCTTCATCATACAGCCATAAGTACCATGATGCATGACTAGAAGTGGATTACTCCAGGTGTTGAAACAAAGGTCAACGGGTAGATAACGTCTCCTCTGTCTTTGTTTCAGTGGTGGAGAGCAAGGTGATCCTGGAGGGCCTGCAGAGGTACGGTCCCACGCCGATCTATCTGCCTGTCAGCTACCGGATCCTCAATGCTGAGTCGGCGTTCTTCCTACAGGAGGCAAACCAGGACTTAATGAGGAACTCCAGCCTGCAGGCTCGCACGGAGTCCTTCTTCATCCACCAAGCCCGGCAAATGCCCTTTGTCAATGCTAGCTATGGGCCGCTGTCTGTCCAGCAGCCTGTCCCTTTGGAGCTGCTGCAGACCCTGCCGGGCCCATTCAACGCACCCTCTTTCACTACATCATCAGCACCAACATCGGCGTCACCTCTTTTTACATTTAACTGGAAGGTCCACACCTACATTATCAGCGAGAGGATTCACCCCAGTTGGCCAAAGGTTCAGGTGTTGTTCTACATTGCGGGGAGGGACTGGGATGATTACAGCGCCATCCACAAGCTGCCCTGCATCCGCATGTTCGCCTTCCACGAGACCCAAGAGGTGCGTGGGACGTGCAGGCTAAAAGGTGAGCTGGGGATATGCGTTGCTGAGCTGGAGCCCCTCGCCAGCTGGTTCAGCCTGCCCACGGTCAGGCCGGGCAGGCAGAGGGTCTCCGAGCAGGCCCAGGGCACTCCCGTGGAGCTCTACTACATGGTTCAAACCACAGACAGCGGAGACTGCAGCTCGGAGGATTCGAGGAAAGGCAGCTCCGTTCGCCCGGACCAGCAGAGGCCGATGGGCTACTTCGCAGGGCACACACCCATGCAGCGCATCGGGAGTGTCCGGCTGTTTCAGCCACTGTCAGAGCTGAAACTGGACAACAACTTTGTAGTGATGGCACCCTCCAAACCCATCCGGCAGAGAGAAACAGTCTCCACTTTTCTGGCTCTGTCCACGCTTTCCTCTGTGCCAATTTTCACCCTCAGGTGAGTCAGCCTCCTCCTGGGAGTTTTACTCTAATGTTCCCTCATTCTCCAAACTCGTTTAAGCAGACATCACTGAGCATACAAGCAGTTAGACGGAAGGCACTGGTAGACTTTTAGAGGAAGCAGCAGGGGTAGATAACACTCTGCTACCACAAATCTGACAATGCACAACAACATTTACAGTATACCCATCTGTCACTTGTGTAAAATTGTGCTGAGGCGTGCGACGAGAGGAAATCCTAACTCATTGTTTGTCTGAGTCACACACGGACATGACTCACACAGGTTATAACTAATCTAGTACAGCATGCTTTCTAAAATACATACATATCATTTATTTACTATACCATACTGCTGTGGTTCGCAAACATTACTTCTTGCAGCTTGTTTAATCAAAATAATCTGTAGTTTGCAAAATCAGGGATTAATCTCTGGCATTAGAGACTAGAAAATGTGTGCATGATAAGCCTTTGATTTGCCACACCAGACTCCAGTCCCGAGACGATGTTGCCATGACACCGCTAGTCAACCGCCCGGCATCACTTACGTCATTAAGCTTGTTTATTTAGGTCATTTATCTGCTCATCAGAAAAAAACACAATATCACAAAAAAAACAACATAATGTCACAAATGAAAAGGAACATTAACAAGACAGTGGGTATCCAAGAGTGTCCTCATGTAATCAATTTCCTCACTTTACTGTGTGAAGCAACACAGACAGACACGCTCAGATCCTTGTCCTGCTTTGCTTTTGCCAAGTAAATGTTAATTTCAGCTGGCAGGCATTTTTTAGTGAAACAACATTATTAAGCTGACAAAGAAAGAGCTCGCAGCACGACAAATCTTGGCTCTGGACCAATTCAAAAAAGTCTTGTTTAAAAGTTTTCTGGGAAGTGGAAGCACAAGCTATTTCACGCATGTTCAAATAAGAAAGCCGAAAACTGAAAGCAAAGTTTGAAGGGAGTCCATTTATGGAAATGTCTTTTCTGGTTACAGCTAGGTTTGGTTTTGGTGTCTGATCGCCTTTCAGAATATACTGTATATATACAGTGCAATTTTCAGAGTGAAGATACAGTCATCATATAAAGCTAGAAAACCGAAGGAATACATTAACACCAGCCACGTCAAACCAGCTTGCCGAGAAGGAGGCTAAATAACACTCCAAACTTACAGGCAAGAAAGAGCTAGCAGAGGAGTCCCTTGACCTCTGACCTCCAGATGTGTGGATGTTAATGGGTTCTCTGGGTCCCCACCAGTCTCCCCTTTACAGACATGCCCATTTTATGATAGTCCCAGTCAGTCTGGATCAAGTCCTAGTCAAGTCAGCACTCTGACACACTGACAGCTATTGTTGCCTGTTGGGCTGCAGTTTGCCATGTTCTGATTGGAGCAGATTGTTGATGCTAAAGTCAGAACCTGGGAGGGTTTGTGTTGTTAACTGATTTCCAATTATCACACACACACACACACACACACACACACACACATATATATACGTACACTTGCATAAAGCATCATATTTGTCCACTTCCATGTTGATAAGAGGATTAAATACTTGACAAACCTCCATTAAAGGTTGTACATTTTGAACAGATAAAAAATGTGCGATTAATTGAAATTAAATATCTTAATCAACTGACAGCATTGATGCAGTATATTTCTTTATTATTATTGTTATTATTTATATCGCTATCTTACATACACAAAATCTTCAATCTGAATACAACTCTTAAAAACCACAAGGCTTCCCTGTAGAAGAAATTTCCTATTAAAGTGTTTTACAAAGTGTTGTTTGTGTTTACTGTAACCTTCCAAGTGATTTTGGAGTGAAATTAGAGATATATTGTCGTGCTAAACACCTTCCAGACTGCATCTTTGTCAGTCCGGAGGGGATTGTTTTGACTGGATAAAGCCTAAATTATGCCCTTGTGCTGTTTATGAAGATTGTTTTCATGAACTCACCTTCAAAATTGCCTGTCTGAGGAAAATATGTATCTGTGGCGATTCCACACAGCAACAACAAAGTAGTTATTGATTCATTGAGCTTTGTCTCGTACAAATTACCATTCAAAGTGACTGTAATTGCTCCAAGTTGTGTGATGCAAATGAAGGTGTGCGGAATGTGCATTTCACCGGGTGCTTTAATGCCTGAGATCTAAATCACGGCGGATGAAACAGTTAGCAGCCTCAAAGTGGAGCTGTGACAGAGAGCCCTGGCAATTTGTCAACCCTGGGTGAGCAGGAAATCTGCCAAAAAGCCTCATTGCTTTTCCTCTTGCTCCAGTGATGATGAACTCCTATAAAGTATTAGCGCTCGCAGTGTGTTTATCACATTTGTCAGCATGTGTGTAAATGGGAACTTTAAAGGTGGTATTTTTTTTTTCTCCCTTTCAGCACCCTTTTTTGCTCCAGCGTTGCACCCCCGATCGTTCAGAAGTTCATCTTTTTTATGTTTTCCGCTGGGATGGCGCGGACTTCACATTCGACCAAAATACCTCATTAGCAACCAAAAGATTAGACCTCAAAGTGTTTGAAAATCACATGCTACTGTGCAGCACTTGACTGCCAGCTTACCAGACTCTGTAACTGAACATCCGAACGCAGACAACTAAGCTCACCTCAGCTTTGTGGCACATTGCTTTTATGTTAAACCTGTGGTGCTATTCAATGTCTTTTTCTCGCAGTTGTTGGATTTCCTGCTAATAAAAACAGAACTGTACTTGAAAATACCCTGTAAGCGCTTGATATCCCCACGACGGTGGTGTGAATTCAGGTTCTGATCACTGGAGGTGGGATTGCTTGTGTGTGTGGGGGGGTCTCTGTTCAAAACGGCCGTTTTCACTCCGAATGTTGAACGCTGGATGTGTTTGCATACTGTCGATCAGTGTTTGCCTATTCACTGGCGTGGGTGTTTATGGACAGTTTACCTTACAAGTAGCTCTGAGTTTCTCCCAGTGGCTAAGGCATCATTAACTATTTATGTTCTCCGGAGTTACTCTCTTCTCCTCACCATTATCTTTTCTCTCCCTCCTTATCCATCCCTCTCTCCTCCACCACAGTCTAACTAATACTGAGAATCTCTGGTCGGCCTTTATTTCTACAAAGATTTTACCCCTTTTCTGCACATTTTGATAGGACTGTAAAACTGTTCAGGACTTTGGGAGACTTTGGGAAAATAACACTGTGTATAATCCTCTTATTTAATTAATTAATTAATGAATTAATTAGATGTAAGATTACTTGCATTTCCTGCAGAGAGCACCTTGAATTTTGCAAGCTCATTATATACTTTCTCCAATACTCTCAATAAAACTTAAAGTGAGACAAGGCATTTCTTTTTTCCCCCCAATGTCAAGGCAAACCAACTGTTACCGCTAGTGTTATGTGGGAACACAGTGAGAGAAAAGAAGTGATCTCTTGTGACTGATTATGTGAAGCGTATTTCTGTGGGTTTATATTCTTCCCAGTTCGAAGTCAAGATGCACACATACCATTAGATTCAGTTGGATTACCCATTTTGCGTCACAGTGGTTAACAGAGATCTCAGTTTGGTATCTTCCTGTGCAGAAAGGTCACAAGCGGTCTGAAAGCAAAGCAGTAATTTTATGCATAAACCAGAGCAAGGCTAGCGGTGGTGAACAAATCATTTGGTAACAAAGCAACTTTTATGTTTCAGTAAATAAGAAAATCAATGTTAATGGTGAGGCACTAAAAAGAAGTTTCCATTTTAGGACTTAAAACTGGTGGGACAAATAGAGAAGAATCATGCAAACATGCAGTAAATGTGTCCCTTAAGGCCTTTATACAACGAGGGTGTGATGAATTAACAACACAAAAACGAATATTTTATGTCTTGGGCTTTTATTGTGAAAGGTAAGAATGGGAGGAGTGGATCTGGTCTACGCTGTCTTTGTCAAAGTTGGAAGGAATTTGCCTTCCTGGTTCGGACCAAGGCGTATTTTAAGATGCTTGTCACTGACGCATCATATCTTTGGGGTACAACACAGACGCAGGAAAATCTTACCAAAATTGAGCCAATCACAACGCACGACTGCAGCTCCACTGTGGATGTGTTATACCCCATACCCCAACACCTGTGTCCACCTGTGTCCCAGCGTTCTTGGTTTCGGACTACGGAGCCTCTGTGTTGTTTTTTAAAGGCCCAACTCGGTTCTGTACAATGTGATTGGTTGATGCCTTTATTTGTTCTGGAAAATTGACCTCATTCTGGAAAAAAAGTTGCTTTTTCACCACATAACAGTCCTGCTCTGTGTGAGGGTACGAATGACAAAAACAACAGTTTGAAAAAAATATACAGTATTGATGTGCAAAAGGCCTTAAAACTCCTGCTTATAAGACATATTACAAGATATTCTGTAGCTATATTGAGTTTCTTAAAAATCATCATATGTGTCTTTTAATTTCAGGGCTTCACTCAGTGCTGCTGTACTTTTCATTAACTTCCATCGACTGTCAAGAATCAAAATAATCATTGACTCAACCTTCAGCTGTCTGAGTAAATCAGCAGCATGCATACCCGTCATCACAGCGCTCTCACAACTCTCGACTGTAAATTTAAGTTGTAATGACGATGATTCTCATGTAGCGTAACAAATGAGAGTGATAACATTTAAAATGTATCCTCGAATCATCATACATACCCATACTCAGCCCATGTCTGCACCTTAGTTACAAGGCAGCACACTTAACCAAAGGGCTATTTTATTACTCATTTTCTCTCTTGCCTGATTGTGTAATTGGCTGTATTTGATCTCATTCAAACTAATCTAATTATTTTAAATGTAATTGCAGGCTTTCAACCCTAGCCGCTGGAGAAACCACACAGACATTTTGTGCAGTCATGAATATGCACACAGACATACAGACACTCACACATGTGTTGCATGGACCTGCCCGGAGCCAACTGTAAAGTCATGGTGTGTTTGTCATGCTAAGGGCTCCGAGGGGAATCAGTAATTCCCCGCTACCCGCCTCATTAGCTGTGGAGCGAGTGGCGTAACAGGTTGGAAAACGGGTTCTCCAGCTACTCCTCATTCGGCATGCAAATGAAAACACCATTTCCTCCTGAACAAATTAACAGGCTTTTCAAAAGATAAATTGCCCCAGCTGTATTGTAATTTTGACTAAACAATCCGACATATTCCCACAGATCCCCCCGGGGGGCAGCGTTGCTGATGAATGCAAATGAATTTCTAATATCTGAGAGTGCGAAGGTATGAGTATGGGATTCTTTGTGCAGCCCAAACAGTCAGCAAGAGTTGTGTTATTATACAAATTTAGCACGAGAAGGTTAACTGTTACGGCGATAAATAAAGAAGCGGATTTAGCTGAGGTCTGGTTTTGGAGTTACTCAGACATGATGCAGTGCTTTGTGTCAGCCGATTCTGATCCTTAACCAAGTTCAGGTTTACAGGTCGTGGGCTTTGGACGTTTTTTGGTATTGGCCATTGTTTGCTGAAATATCAGCAGGAGAAAGGTCGGAATAAAGATGTTCTCCTCAGTGTATTAGCCTTATCTCGCCCTCACTCCTCTGTGAATCTGTGCTCGGTAAAGGTCACCCAAGATAGGTATGTCTCTTTTCCATTTCCATTCCTGTACTTATCAGTACTTTTCCTTGTATTTTATTTGCCACTCTGTCTTTGTCTTTCTTTCCTCTTTGTGTTGTTTAACCTTTTCTCTCTCTCTGTATGCACTCTCTCTTTTTCTGTCATGCTCTTGCTTTCCCTCAGCTTGACATGTTCTTCCTGTTCGCACTGAAACTGAAACTCGTTTTTCTATCTTAAACATCCAGGAGCCTCTTGCCTTAATATAAAGTAACTTCTGTTTCAGTGTGCCCTTACCCGTCACCTTCTTTCGGTTTGCTCACCAGTGTTTACTTTGACAACACACACTTTCCTCGTCGACTCATTAATAAGTAATTAGTCATTTGCGGCCTGGGGAGACCGTTCACTATTTAGATACTACTCTCAGTTGGGCCGTGCCGCCACAAAGCAATCACCAGTTGCCCGCAGCAAGTAATTTAAATCCTTGTATTTTCTACCATAATGATTTTCCATCACTTTTCTCCTCTTGAGTTTGTGTCCCAACTGATGAATTTATTGGACACTAGAAGGACGTAATGTATTGCTCTGCCACTTCCCTGCTGCCTGTCTTCATCTTTTCTCTGCTCTTTCTCTGTCCATCTGCCTTTGGAAAAGGCTGCATGTCCCTGAGGGAATGTTGTGATCCTGCAGCTTGGCAGAGGGTCACATATGAACGTGCCGTACCAATCCGAACGACACATGCCTCCAAGACTTTGAGTATCGACGGGGTCAGAAGTCGCTTCTGCTTTTCTCTCTGCTTGCTTTGAACTTGTGAAAGTCTTGCAGGCTTTTTAGAAGGGCAACGGAGGGAGTGAGGGGAGCTGGAGTGGGGTCCTCCCAAGAGAGTGGTGCTCTGTATCTGGTCTAGTGATGGGATTACTGAGTAAGTAAGTAAATGTGTGGTGGGCACTGAGTCTATCCCTCTCAGATGGTTCTACTTGTATCAGCATACATAGTCCACCGCATGATATGAAAACAATACAGATCATATTTAAATTACCTGACATTACAGCTGAATTTAGCATAGACTGTATGTAAGAAGTGGATGTAGTCTCAGTGACATGGCTTATTGATTCATGAACTACCATTTTGAAGCCTTGAGTTCTGTAATTTAGCCGTCGCCATCTTGGTTTTTGCCCTTCACCATTTTGTTTTTTTGCAACCAGAAGTGACACGAGAGGGTGGAGCTGAGTACAACCAAACACTGAATAATTTTTAGGCGACCAACATTACAATTAACTTTCATGAACTGAAATCACACTGTGAAAGGGTTAAAGTTGTAAGACAAAAACACAGACAACTCCCAGACTGGACAATGTCGTGGTAACGACCTGTCAATCACAAGGTTGCCCCGCCCCTATTGCACCAAAGTCACTGAGATTCATCCTCTCAGGACCATGAAAGCCTGTATAAAATGGCATGGCAATCCATGCAGTAGTTGGATTAAATATTTCAGTCAGGATCATAGACTACATAAGGAGTGGATGTAGTCACTGTGACATCACTTATTGGTTTGTGGACTGCTGTTTTGACGCCTCAAGTTCAGCATTTTGGCCGTCGCCATCTTGGCTTGTTGCAACCAGAAGTGATAGGAGAGGGTTTAGCTAAGTACAACAAATAATAAGATATTTTTACGGGACCAAACTTTACAATTAACTTTCACAAACTGAAAAACACTCTGAAAGAGATAAAGCTGTAAGATGAAAACACAAACGACTCCCTGACAAGGGCGTGGTAGCGACCTGTCAATCACATGGTAGCCCCGCCCTAAAGCATTCCCTCCTTTAAGGTCTATTTGACTCTATGGACCATAATTTACTAAATGAACACCATGCTACCTTGAAGAAGACTTGAAACTAGTGACTGAGACCATAATGTTTACAGTGTTTACTGAGGTAATAAATCAGAGAGAAGGAGGATCGTTTTCTCATAGACGTCTATAGAACCAGAGGAGTCGCCCCCTGCTTGGCTCCACTTTTCAGTCCAGGAAGTTGATGCTTCGATTTCACACTATTTGGTTCTGATCTGTCACTGTGCATTGATGCAGCCATATTTCTGGCTCTTTTATCAACTTTTGGATATGTATTGCTTAAACCATAGCGATAGGTAATAATATAGCTTTACAGCTAAGTTATTCTTGCAAAAGTGTTGCACATTTCTCAAAATATTTCAGCTTTAAATATTTACAAATGTTAACTATTAATTTCAAATTAAGGCAAGCACATCAAAAAATAATCTCATTTGTGTTGCACCCACAGTTCACTCATTGTCTCATTAATCGGCTCGATTCTGAATCGGCAGCAGATGGGCAAAAACTTTCAAGCCTGAGACAAAGGGAGTATTAGAAAAAAGGAACATATCCCAAATCAATCAGAGATGCTTCTCAGACGCAAGAAGCAAGACTGAATAACTCTTTTCCCTTTATTCCCAGCTATACATAACCCAGAATAAAATATCAAAAATGTCCCAAAGATCTTAAACCTCTTTCATATTATCTGTGAGATCCTCACTGTTTTCAGGAACTTTCCACATTACTTTCGGAAGGCGAAATTCAGTCTCTGGCCCATTAGATGATTGTGCATGATGGTTCATGACTCTGAGTTCAATTTGAGTTTCTCCTCAATGAACCCGAGATTGAATGAGAATTATTTTGCTGCCTAAACTGCAGCTCGGTAGCTACAGATATCTACAACTCATGTCAGCTGTCCTTGTTGAATTCACACTAATCATCGTCTTAGAAATAATGAGGTACTGACATTTCACTGTCCATTAAAATGCTTGAGCTGTACTGGAAGAGCAAACACTCTTCATTGAAAACCAAAGTGGAGACAGAAGTTAACCTGGAAGCTGGGGGACGCTTTGCTTGTCAGTGCATGAACAAAACTTACCACAGAAGTTTTAGAGAAAGTGACTCTTCACCCATGATGCTAGTTTGTGGTTTCAGTCATAATCAAGCAGTGTTGTAGTCAAGACCACCTAAACCAAGACAAAGCCATGACCAAGACCAGACTGCATTGAGACCAAGACAAGACCATGTCAAGACCATTAGGTCATTAGAGCTGACCTGAATGCTTCGGAGCTTCGACCATTGCCTTGGTAATCAACCTCCAAATCAGTATTTGAATAGTTTGTTTTTTTGTTTTAGTTTTGTTAAAAAAAACAAAACTAAAACAAAAAACAAAGCATTCAAATCCATACATATGTAATTGTACAGCATAAATCCAAAAATAGCCCATGAAATAAGGACTAATCCCACAAGCAGCAGCATTATCCCAGGCACTGAAACGGGGGACACGGAGACAGACGCCATGCTGCGACTCATTGCGAAGCTTTGAATACTTTCGAATATTCCTCATCGAAGCTTCGAAGCTCAAACAGTGGTATTTGGAACAGCCTTAGTGTACGTATACAGGTACCTTGAGGAACGTCAATAAAATAATCGAAAGGCATTGCAGAGGTGACTTGTATGCGAGGAAACCTTCCTTTGTTTTCTATGAGCTATCACAGTAATGTTGATAATGAATAAATCAGACGATGAACAGGCAGTTTAGTGATCTCCAAGTCCGGGTACTTCAGCGCCTTCATCAAGGGAGTATTTCTGCAAACCAATACACATTAAACTGAAGCAGGGTTTAACCACTTTGAATGATTGGTTGATAAACGGGGACACTGCTAATGCACGTAACACTCATATAAAAGCCACAAATAATGGATGGATGCTCTTTAATGTGTTCTCAGACTACTCCCATTACCAGTAGATAGGTACACACTGGAAAGCCCTCTGGCTCAAATGTAAGATTTTGGCCCTCTAAAAATAAACTTGACTACCATTACAACCATTATGCTCTGAATGTGCTGTGCAGCTTATTGGCTCACACTACAGAACTTCAACCCAGAAAATCTGGATGGCAAATTGAGAATTTCCTCACAGTTTTGTTGAAGCCGAATGGAAGGCTGCTCTCTACTTAAAACAGAAATATACTGGGGCACCAACGAGAGGAGGTTGTTGTTTTTTTGGGGGGAACAGCTGCTGCAAATCCTTTACTTACACCGCTGTTGTTAACATCTCCAGGCAACACTTCTACTCCAACTTCTGCAACAACTCCAGCTCCTGCAATCTGAGTTGAAGATGATATACGTAGGGCTGCAGGGTTGACAAACAGGGTGGGATTAGGTAGTGAAGCAGTCCTGGCAGAATAAGCTCTGTTGGCTAACTGTGGGTTGGTGTCTCTCCCTCTCTCACACACACAATCACAAGCCTGGTCTCCTAATCACTTGTTTATCCTGCATGTTTCTCATAAGGATTTACTTTGATTAGTTTGATCCCGTAGACTTGACAGCTATAACACAAACTCAAAGTCATGCATATTTTAATGTGGACTTGAGGCAAAGAAATAAAGAGAGAGAGAGAAATGATGAAATGCTGTGGTTGTCATACATCGGAAGCCTGTTTTGGAAACTGACAGTCAACTGCCATGTCACACAAAATGCTCCAACTCATCACAGCTGTTTCATGAGATTGATTCAAAGAGTCACAGAAACCGGAGTCGGGGAGTAAGTGAAGACAAAATAAACAAGGGATGCAGCCAGTATGAACAGTTAACTCAGAGTAAAATTATTTGCCCTATGTTGACAAAGTTTGCCTGAAACTCAGCCCTTTTGGCTTCATTCACAAAATTTCAAATATGAACCATCTGTGGAAACCAGGGAGAGAAGCTTTTTCAGTGACTGGCCCATTAAAAGACAGGCACCGTCCAAGAAGACATCAACAACACTACAGCCATTTAATCTACAATCGATACCTTGCTAAGGCTGAAAAAAAAAGCAAAGGAGCCGTGTCTCTAAATTTGCAAGGATCTGTTTGTGCAGTTGGCCTGGTGTTATCTGTGCAAGCCTGTTACCTCTGTGCCTGTTGACTGAGGCTTTTTTCCTTCCTAGTGCTTTCTCTGCTTCCTCCCTCTTGCTCTCTCAAAATAGTCGGCCACTGTAATGGCTTACATGAATGTCTTTTAAAGGGGAGGAACACAGCAGCCATACTTACAGTGCAAACTTTTGAGGCAAACAAAGCTACAGTCACGGTTATATGACGGTTGCTCAGTGGTGCCAAAAACTGGAAAAGTACCCGGATCTTCCAACGATCTTCTGCATCCGTTGTGCCCGTAGAGCAGGTGTAGCAGTCACAGGGTCACAGCCGTCATGGTATCGCCATGGCCTGCTAACTCCACCGCCCAGCCCTCGCTCCAGCCTCGGTCTGGGTCCCATTCACATGAACGGAGGAAGTGAAATAACTATGGATTCAGCTATTAGTGCATTTTACAACTTTTAAGTCCTAATGATTTAAATAAGGACTATTAGGGTGCCATGTGACGCACACGGAGGTACCGCAATTTGGCAATGAAAATTGGGATCAATGACTGGCCCTCCCTGGGGCTTGGGCTGCATCCAATGTTGCATACTATGCACTACATACCCGGTATGTTAACTGTCATTCAACATACATTTGTGTGAATAAACAGCGGTATTATCTTCTCGGATGCACTGAGCAGTCATGTACATCATCACTTCCTGAGAGCCTCCTCGCCGGCTGGAGACAAGCAACCATGGTAACCTGTTCCAACCTCATGGGACCAAAACAAAGATTTGTGAGGATCAAAGTCTTAAGTAATTAAAAAAATATCAACTCGTTCTCATCCAAACTCGTCAAATATATTGACGCTTTGTTAAACCCATCGGCATCTCTTTTCAGTTGCAGTATATACGCATGCTTAATGTTGTGAAGTCATATTATCCGCCACCATGGTTTCAGTTCCACTCCTACGCCAATAACACACGTCCCTGGGAGGTCCCTACAGTCAACTGCCTGCATGAAATAAAAACATGGATTTCATCCAACTTTCTCAAACTCAGAGCTCACGGTTGTGGCCCCTCAGGCACTGCTTGGGAAGGTTGGAAATCTCCTCCTAGACGTGGCTGGCAGCTTCATCCGTCCATCCTCCGATGTCCGTAACCCGCGCGTCTTCCTGGACTTCTCTCTTTCATTTCACTCACACATCAAAGCCGTCACAAAATTTGCCTTCTTACACCTAAAAAACATTTCCAGACTCCTGCCATCACTCCGTGGCAGAGACTCTCATCCACACCTTCATCACCTGCCGTCTGGACTACTGCAATGGAGTCCTGTCTGGGGTACCCAGCAAAGCCTGGACAGGCTCCAGTATGCACAGAACTCAGTTGCCAGGTTCAGTTCTCAGTTGCACCAAGACCTGGCAGCACATCACCCCTACACTCATCCACCTCCACTGGCTGAACGAGCTGAAACTATATATTACGCCTTGCAAAGTTAAATCTTATACTTACATTTCGAATGAAGCCTTATTGACATTACAGAACTGTCCATCAACGTCTGTTATGAACATTGTCATCAGTACCGCATTGCATTGTGGGATATTTATGCTACCATAATGCAGTAGCATGTCCGCTGTGTCATTATTGGTGTTCGCAAGCTAACAATTGTGACATTATCTACGTTTAAAGTTTCAGAGAAATCAACTCCATGTCGTACACAAAGTCTCATTTACACCTGGACGTAGTTGAGAAGGTAAGCCACTTCTCCCATGCATAATGGATAAACACACAGGCAGAAAAAGTGTAGTTAGTATATTCATAATAGCAACAATCCCCTAAGCATAGAGTTTGTTGAATCTGAATTTTTAAATGTTGAAAATGTGCTTTTGCTCGTACATGATCACCTGTGTTTATTAGTTTATCTGTATTTCCTGAAGTCAGTCAGAAATGTTTATGCAGTTCATGCTCGGCCGACCAAGAGCAATGCCTTTGGCCAAAGTGGTTTAAAGCACCTTGATGCCTGGAGGAAACCCTAGTTTCAAGCAGTGGCAGTCTAATTCCTGGTTTCATACATTTCAAAGCACTTTCTCGGCTTTGGAAATCATAGTTACAGAATGTTAAAATTCGCCTTCTGCTCCTCCAAAAACATTACTCGTTTAATGTGTTTTTCTTTCATTCCCAGAGCAGGTCGCTTTCCGTTCACAATCACAGGCAGAAATGCAGACTTCGAGGCAGTTGACAACAAAAACAAAAGACAACAACAAAGACCTAGAGAGACTAACAGAGAAAAAAACAAAGTGACAAGCTGACAGAGTCTGGGATCCTGGGGAGAGTCATTAGACTGATATAATATTGAGCATGCAGCTTGGAGCAGTGCCTTTGGCTGGGCTTTAAGCTGTGTAGTGTTGGTCAGTCGGGCTGCAGCTGGTTGGGAGGTCAGCCATTGATCTGCAGATATAAGCTGGTACTTTGGATCCAGTCCTTCATCATCCTGTGGTGCTATCACCACCGTGGGTGGATAAGCCTTGATCTGCTCGGGGGTTTGCATGTGTGTGTGTGTTGTCAGTGTGTGTATCCTATTTAGGAGAAAGATGCAAGCGACTGTGTATGTCCACATACTGTATGTCTACAGATGTGGTTATGTTTGTGTGTGATGCATGTGAACTGTATGATTCTTTTCAATCAAAGTTAGACAAAGACAAGAGGGACTGAGAGGATAAAAAGAATGGCAGGTCAAGAAAAGAGTGGTTGTAAATGACCGTCAGTGGTAAAGAAAAAAACATCTAAAAATATTATCAGTGTCGAAAAAGTCACATTAAAAGACAAGTGGAGCAACATGAGAATAAGCTTCACAAGATAAAAGTATTTCAACAGAGAGCTGGTGATTAACTGACAGAGTGAACCCAAGTTTACTACAGTTCATGTCTTCTATTTCTGGTGTAGAACTGCCAATATAAGTAGTCTGAAATCTGGGACAATTTCACTTGAATTTATGGGCTGTAATTTGGAAAAACTTGAATTGTCTGGTCTCGTTTTGAGTGATGTTAATGCCTGGTGTCTTTGAGAAAAGTGACACCAAGTTCCTCCTGTTCACTGCCATTCAACTTAATGACTCAGCTGTGTAGCTGCCCTTTTAAACGTGATTTAGTGGCTCTAAAAATGAGCATCGCCTTGTTCACTTTGTTCAGTCCATATAAGCCTTAAACACCTAAGTAAAAGTGTTTTTCTCTTCTTCATTTTTCCATTATTATTATGATAGAGTAGATTTTGAAGAACTGGGTGAAATAGTCTAACAATGCACACAATACTAGTGCTCAAAAACTCAATTTTTAAATAGGTAGTGCTACTACAAAAAAAAATCATCAAATGTGTCCTGTATGTATGTGCTGAATCTGAGGAAAATGATTTGAAATGAAATGCTAATAATCTGTCAGATGAGAGTAAATATTTAAACTGAAGGCTTTCTCCTGTCCAGTTTCCATTATACATGTAGTTTAGTTACATAGATCCTGTAGAGACTGAAATGCTCATTAACAAGGCACAGAAGGTGACGCAACTCTCTCTTGTGCTAAAAGATAATCTTGTAAAACACTAAACTGGGTGCTAATTAAACAACTTTGAGATTTCGTAGAATCACTCTGGTTTCCAGTGAATTCGGATTAACTGCTCCTTTATATGCCAGTGGCTCGATAAGTAAAGGCCACACCTTGTATAGATAAGCTGATCTCGTCATGTTGTGCTGCTGAATTTCTCACTGTATAGAAAACTTCCCTTTCAGTAGGCGGATCAAACCTCATTAAACATGGGCTGTTCATATAATATCAAGGGGCCTTAAATATGATTCACATAAATAAGTAAACCTGCAAACACACATATTCAGTTATGAAGCTGAAGATTGTTTTAATCATTTTTTTTAATTAACTAGACATTGAATCTATAGAATGCATCTGCTACATTTAAACAGAGGCCCCTTTAATACGATTTTATAGTATTAGACAATAACACATCTGTACGCTATCAAATGCTCTGCTCTTTGTAACGTGGGCTGCTGGCAGCTTCTGTTTCTGGTTTGATTTTAAAGGATAGTGACCTTGAACACATTACTTAAATAATAACTCTACAAGTTATCGGTGTTATGCTGCCTGCTTTAGAGATGAACAAGTACAGGATGATAGCATAAAGAAAAAAAAGAAACACTATTGTGCCACAGTGATGTTTTTATGCAGATGATGTTAAAGTTTTCCCAGAAGAAAATACACCCTGTGTGTATACTGCATGAATGACAACATGTTTATGTCTCCTCATTTTCAAGTCTGATACACAAGAAAACAGGGCCTTCACTCTGGAGTGATGCTCCCTTTGTGTTTGCACTTGGGGTTCAGATGTTGCTGCACAAACCTGCAATGTGCAGATGTACATTTTCTATCTGCTTTTCTTTTGTTTAAAAACTTATGAAAAAGCTTGTGAAATCCTGGATGACTGTTTCACCCTGTTCACTCTCAACTTGGCCATCCTCTGGCCCACAACACTGGTGACTGGAGGAGATCTGGCATTGTCGCTCCACTTTTCTTAGTACAGACGAGCCGTGTTATGGCCCAGAGGAGCCACTCTGATTCTCTTTGTCTCACTTTTCTGACATACAAACTGACACAAAACTGTGCACTCACACAAACACAAATCTCTGTCCCTGCTATTTCCAGCAGCTTCTGCTTCAGACTCCATCGGGTACTTTCAAAATTGTGAGAAATCCTAAAAAAAATAATGGAAAATAATAGGGCTCTCAAAGTTAATATATTAACACGTTGATGCAAATTTGTTTTACCGTCACTAATTTCTTGAACGCGTTAATACAATCAATCTTTCGGAGGTTGTAGCAGGCTCACACACTAACATCACATGAAACCAGAAAACCTAAGGCAACCATTGGTACCAACCAGGTCAGACTAGCTTGTCGTGAAGGAGGTTAAATAACGCTCCAAACGTACACCATACTTTGGCAAGGAAAAACTGTCGTGTCCATTTTCAAAGGTGTCTTGACCTCTGACCTCCAAATGTGTTGCTGAAAATGGTTTCTATGGGTCCCCACCAGTCTCCCCTTTACAGACATGCCCACTTTTGGGCTGCAGATTGCCATGTTATGATTGGAGCATATTTTTTATGCTACATGCAGTAACTGTGAGGGTTTCTGGACAATATCTGTCATTGCTTTGTGCTGTTAATCAATTTAAAATAATAAATATATACATATATTTGCATAAAGCAGCATATTCGTCCACTCCCACATTGATAAGAGTATTAAGTGCTTGACAAATCTCCCTTTACATTTTGAATAGATAATGTAATATGTGATTAATTGTGACTAACTATGGACAGTCATGCCATACATCACAATTACATATTTTAATCGACTGACAGCCCTGTAAAATAATATAACAGTGAAATTGTGTATTATTCTAAAATTCAGTTCATCAGGTTTCAGCTCTTTCTGCAGAGCTTACATCCCTCGTTGCCCTCGTCTCCACACCCACCATCTCATGCAAACGGTTTTCCTTTCTTTCCTCACAAACTAATTGTTTTTGATGGAACCGGTGTGGGCAAAAAAAACCCTGAGGTGTCTTTGTAGGTTTAAATAATTGTGAGATCAGTTTTTCCACGGCTTAATGAATGAGTGACAGTTGCAGACATGACTGTATGCGAATGCACACACCTACACTACGTGTCAGAAGATAATTACAGGCTTGTCTCGGCCGCTTCCTGGGTGGTTGGTTAGCGCCAAGCCCTGAAAGAGACGCGGTGTGAAATGAGCAACAGGAAGCAGAAATCTAGCCTTACAGACAGAGTGGCCAGCTGAGGCTTCAACTTGCTGCTTGTGCTCCTTTCATTTGCTGTATGACTAATGAGTCTATTTCAAGCATTTTTTTTTTTTGGCAAAACTGTGAATGTTTATAATATTGGCTGCAGTGTATTGACTACTCAGTGCTCAGCTAAGTGCTACTTAACAGACTCATGAGCATGTGTCAGTGTGTATGAGAGAAAGTTACTCAAAATATGGCAAAATGTTGAGCATGGCTTTGTGGATGGTGCTAAAAAATGACCTCACATCATCAGTGATTCCTCTTTTGGCACCCCTTACCTTTTTATGACTCATTTAGATGTCCTTTCTTTATATCTTTCACACATGCATTGCGTTATGTACTTTTCTGCTTTCACATTCCTGAAAGCACAGAGTGTTGCTGCTAACAGGATTTGGATAACCAACAAAGACCCAAGCAGTTACAGATGCGGTTTTTACAACTGTAGGATTTATGATTAAAAAAAATACATGCATACTAGTGGGAAAATACCTAAAAGGTAGTGTTTTTGCAGTTCCACTCACCAGAGTTAATCTGTGCTATTTCGATGTTTCATTAGCCTGCTTTCACACTTGAACTTAAAGGGGATTTATCATGCTTTTGTGCTTTTTCAGTTTCCCTTTAGTGTGTTATATACTTTTTTGCGCATGTAAAAGATCTGCAGATTTACAAAAACTGCACACCAAAGGGCGTTACTCTCCAAAATACCTGTCTGGTTTAGTACAAAAACAGCTGGAGCAGAGTCTGAAGAGTTTGGTTCAGTTGACCAATCACAACAGAGTCGGCCAGCTGAACAATCGGAGCAGAATGGGGTTTTTTGCGAGGGGAGGCTCAAACAAACAGAGGGCTAAGTGTTGTAGGACAGCAGGTATGAGAACAACAAAGTATTTTTTGAACAATAAAGCAGGTGCAGACCAAAATACAAGTATACACCTGAAAATAAGATTAACAGGTCCTCATTTAATTTGGTTCAGTTGGTCTGGACCAAAGAAAAAGTGATATCCTGTCGCCTGTTGGTTCTGGATGCTGCGCTATAAGTCATTCATCCTGCATCATCGGGTCCATGTAGCACCGGTGATGCAGCACCGATGACGGTCCATGTATCACAGGGACAGCAGCGGCTTTGTGACTGGTCAGCTTTAGCTGAAAGTCAGTTCTGTTCTCATTTTTAGTACCAATTAGCAAGTGAAGCGATCACTGTAAACCTTCTGCTCACAGTGACTGTTCTCTGTGAATGATTAACCTTAACATAGTGACTGCCCAGTGCAATTATTAGGGCTGTCAACATATTAATGCAATCAATCTTTGAGGTTGTAGCAGGCTCATTTTTAGACACCGGCCTTGTACAAACTAGAAAACTGAAGGAATCCATCGGTACCAACGGTGTCACACTAGCTTGTTAGGAAGGAGGTTAAATAACGCTACTAACTTGTGCTGAATTTTGAAAAAACTGGCATGTGAATCTTCAATAGATGAAAACTGTGATCAATTTACCCTAGCCCTATTTTTTTTTCCTAAGATCTGTGCTTATATCATTTTGTTATAATGGTTATAGGGCTATTTATAAATCTAAGTTATTCACCACATCGACAGCTGAATCACGAGGAGTGCTGAGAAGCAACTGACCAAAACATGCACCTGGTTAAGCATATTTGAATCAATCTGCAGCCATAAAAATCACAAGAAAACTCCAAGGCACTCTCTTTTTAAACAATTAAAGTGTCATTATCGTAATGGCGTAGTCATGCTAGACCTAAAAACTAACTCCAACATGTTGCAGCATCAGTCCTTTGTCAGGAATCAAAGTTGCAGCCATGTTCAGAAGAAAGTAAGCATGGTGGGATAAAAAGGACAGAAAAAGGCAAAAGGTTGATAGAGTCACTGTGCAATTAGCCCTGCATGCCAAATAGTGAGCTAAATACCTCTAAAGCCATGGAGGGCCCAGAACATCAGTTTCCACAATAATGGCTATGATTATTATTATGATAAATCGCGATTAACTATTTTAACCGACTGACAGCCCCAGTTATAACATTACCAGTTATGTGGATGTAACTTCCATTTTAGTATGTGTGGAGCCCAGTGTCACTCTGTGTCACAGAGTTAATGAAAGAATATAATACAGTTACTGTGAAGATTAAAGTACGACTACGCCGATCATGTGCAATATGTGTCAGACAGGAACAGAAACAGACAAATGCAACAGAGTTGGTCTTAATTCCTCCAAACAGGTTATGCATGAACGCAACCTTAACTTTAAATGCAGCCACAGCCGTGCTAATTCATTTGTGTCCTAGTCATAGACTTGTCATAGCTACATTTCAAAGCACTTGATGTTGGACTTGTTTATTCAACAACTTGTACCTGCTTTAGGATATGTGATTTTAATATATTTATATATATTGTGTGAAACATAAATGTTTCTGAGAGCATGCCACCATTTGATCCGTTGCTTTATAGTTGTTGTTTGCATCGAGGTGGTTCAGGCCTCAATGAACACTTGTCTTTGTCCACTCTTTTCGTCGCTCGTCCCCTGCACGCAGTGTTTGACCGTGGTCTGGAGGAACAGACCCGCCACTGTCACTCCACGAGGCTCAATGCAGACAAGCTGTGTTGTGGCCCAAGGGAGTCGTGCGTGTGCACACACACACACAAACACACAAACAGGGGGAGCGCCCAAGGGAGCCCTCTATGAAGGGATCAGTGTAAACATCCAGTGGCAGCCGAGGCGTTGGTGGCCCTGTAAAGTGGAAGCAGCGCTCAGGGCATGGTGCTGGCTGATAAGCACTACCAAAATACAGGAGAGAAGTGAGCTGGTCATCCCTGTTAAAACAGCGGCAGCCACCCATCCCCCCGGTGCCATATTACTGCTACAGCACACTGAGGAGAAGTGAAAAGTGGACTTACATTAAAAAGGGACCTCTTGTGGTGGGGCAGATAATGACTACTGAGACGAAAGTAGTGAGATGCCACAAAAATAGGTCTAGTTGGATGGTTAGGCATACAAAATATCTCACTTTGACCTCCTTTGTTCACATCCTGTCTCCTACCAAGAGCCCACGTGGTCTTTTTGGGGGGAGAATTTTATTATATAGCGACAGAGGAAAGACGACAGGAATGCATGACGCAAAGGTCCCTGACTGGACGAGCAGCATCTTAACCCTTCAGCCACTGGGGTGTCCCAGCCTCTCCCTAACAGTAACTCGTTTTAGTTGTATAAATCTGACCAATCCATAACCACAGAGGTGGCAGATCAGGAAATTGTCACATGTATTTTGAACGGCACAAACAATCAATGTTTTCTTGACGATAGTGGCTTCACATCAGAAAATATGGGTCATTTCTGATGGAAATGAAAAATGACTTGTTTGGTCATGAAGTTTGGATGACTATCTGACTGAAACAGTGCAATGGCACACTGTATGAAATACCCTATCTGTCAGTATATAGTATATCGGCAGCTGTTTCATTATGGGCTGCTACGTCACAGGGGTGGAGTCAGTTGTCTATTAACAGCGGAGTTGGTGGTTTGTCCTGCTCTGTGCCATCAACTCGACAGTTGTCAGGCTGTTAAATCAGCGTCATCAGTCGCTATAAGCCTCATATATGTGGGTCAAAGGGGGCCTACTACACCCACTAGTGGGTTTTATCATCTATTCACATGGTAGATCACTGTAAGTAGGTATAAAAGAATGTGACAGCAACTTCTAGCAACCGTAACAATGCCAAAGGGAAAGTCAGGTGCTGCAGTATAGACAGTGTGAAACTCAGTAAAGGGTGGTCGGCGAAGGTGGATGGGACACAAAACACAGGGTTTTGTTAAAAGGGCAGTTGCAGTTTTATTGCCTAAACCTAAATGTTTTTTTGTCTTAACCTAAATAAGCTGTAGTTTTATTTCCCAAGCCTGTTTTTTATTTTTTAATTTTTGTTATTTATTTTTTATGGCCTAAACCTAAAGAAGCTGTAGTTTTATTTCCCAAGCTTAACTGTTTTTTATTTTTATTGATTTATTTTATGGCCTAAACCTAAAGAAGTTGTAGTTTTATTGCCTAAAACTTTTTGTTCATGTTAGAACGGGCTGCTTTTACAACGTGGAAGGCATAGTAGGCCCCTACTGACCCACATCTTCAGGTATTTACAGTTCAGAGACTGATAACGTCTATTTAATGACCTGATAACAGTCCAATAGGGCGGTGCCATGGTGTGTGCTGACGAAAGGCAATTTGTAAATCACTTTGTTAGAAAAGGTAGAGAAGCACTATAAAAGCACAGTGGTATTTATGATTATGTACAGACAGTTTTTGTTACCTATCAGTCAGTATGAAGGCCTACTGGAAATGCCCACTGCCACTGATTTACTAAAGAAAGCAGCATTAATGTAATATACATAGAAAAGCAGGCAACACAGGCCTGATCTGCAACCAGAGATTTGGACCAGTCCAAAGCTGAGAAATGTTTACTCCTTATGCAAATTAGGGCAAACTTTACATGACAGTGCACCAGAAATGTACTAAAAAAAAAAAAAAAAAAAAAAGACTGAGCCTTAAGTAGATGTGGCAAAAATCTCTGTGGAGGAAAAGATCTCTATTGAAGGATTATTTAGTATGACTCAAAGACGACGGTTTCTGGTTATTTTGAGAAAGTGGTGGATTGCTTATTTACTCAATGAAAGAATGATTGCTGTTTGTGATCAAGGCATGAAGGCAGCAAGATGTGTTTGTCATAGTATGAGCACATATTTGTCCTAACATGTTAAATAAAACTGCACCGTGAGGTTTGTATTAATGTTAGGATGAAAAAAGAAAGAAACCATGTTTCCTCCCATTTACTGTATACTGATAGTGTTTGTTTATCTGTGTATATGAGACTGCCCTTAAGTCCACGGTCTGCTTGCATATAAGCCCTAAATTTCAAGTAAATTTCACCCTGTCCGCTCCTTTGGTGATGTAAGGCGTGCACTCTCTCCCGCGAGTGCAAAGTAAGCCACTGAGGCCTCTCTGAAATGCACACCATGAACAGTGCATGATGAAACCATTTTGTAAGGATAAAGTTGTCTTGCAAGGTTGTTAACCCAGTGAAAAAAAGATGTTATTGAGTTTACTTTATTGCAGTTTTCCATCTGCGATGCAGTGGGGTCAGACTGTGAGTCCAGACACTTCTTTTTTTTTTCTTTTCAGTTCATTTAAATTCGTCTATGAGCATTTAAAGCTTTCTACACAATGCAAATCAACAGCTCCAAGAAGGGCAAAAAGTTACTGGCAAATGCCTCCTTTGATGCCGATAAATGTTTCTATCAGTACCTCCACACTACGTCAGATTTAGAAATTAGGCATCGCTCTGACTCGGAGACTTCTGACTTGCTCCGAGCTACATGCAGAACCTGTGTTGACACAAATAGGTGCCATGCAGTTTGACTTACAGCTTTCCTCCTGAGGGGGGAAACAACACATTATTTACTTTTATGAAGACACACAGAGATGAGAAAGCTTTGTTTTCCTTTATAGATCTACTGAGTCTCAGATCTCTGATCAGGGCCCTGAGAGGGGAGGGAAAATAACAAGATCGTGATCGACAGACAGCAAGGGAGAGGGAGGAAAGTATATTTATCATGATGCCACTGATTTTTTTAAAAAAAGCTCTGTTTCGCAAAATACAAAAAACAAAATCTAATCAAAAAATCTGTATCTGTAAATTCCCATATGATTTTTAAGAATATTCTGTGATAGAGTTGCATTTTACTCGAAAACAATCCCTCGAACAAAAACCTTGTTTTTTCTTTTGTATTTTCAGCCGCCAGCAGAGATTTTCTGTTGTTTTCCACCCAAACCTGCATCAGAGTCAGTTATTCTGCACCTAAATCATCCCTCTAACTTCTCTTTGATTACCTCTCTTCCTCTGTGTCGCTGTCACATTCTTCACTTTCCTCATTTTCTTTCACACACATTTCAAACCCTGCAAGACGACTACGCAGTGACTTGGGTCTTTTTCCTGTCTCCTGTATGTAGTGGAGCCCGCTGATGGGGACTTCTCAGCGGTGCCCACTGGTGCACATAATGAAGTGCAAATGGGGCTAATGTACTGGTTGACATGCCAGCTTTTTACAGATCAGGCCTGAATTGATTCACCTGCAATTTTCCAACAATCTGCACATGACAGAGTGCTGAGGAGAGTATGCAGACATTTCACATAGGTGCTTTATTTTCTCCCTTAAAGAGAGCTGAGTTTGTATATAAATTTATCCTCAAGACTGAATGAAAACGAGGTGGAATCTATTTTATTTCTGGAGTTTGGGGTTTTCTCTGTAAGAGACAATTCTCTGACACTTTGCAAACATTTCTTGTGGCACCATTGTGACAGTTTTTAGACGGACATTGTCTGAAATGTTGGGTTAGCGTGACGGCTGACATCTTTCTTGTCACCTTGCCAAAACTGCCTCCGCACGGCTCCGCACAGACGTCACAACACTGGCACATACAACAACACATGACATCTGGACCAATAATGTGTCTGCTGTTGCCATGCCTCGTTCGACTCACTCACAGCGGGAGGAAGCATTCAATCAATACATCAGGAATATTGATGGTCCCCAACGTGAGGACAGCTGAATGACGTACTGTAACATTTGACCCCCGATCGTGATCGCCTGCATCACCTGACCACACATCTGCAACGTGCAGTCAAGTCAGTCAATAAATCACTCATAGATGAAGTCAGGAGAGAAGTGACTTTTAGTACCTTCTCAGCAACCCCGGCTCCCAGCACCATTAACGCGGCACACTTCATCAGTCCTAGCTGGCTTTTGTGTTTGTCCCCAGCGTGTCACATCCTTCAAAACCTCCCACAACAGTGTATTCATACAATTTATGATCTAATTAGAGGGCATAATGAATAGTCAACCATTTGTAACGATCGTGATTAAAATGTTTTAGCGATTGCCAAAGATTAATTGTTTCAGTAATGGCTTCGGATTGATGTCATTTGCATACATATGGCAATTAGATTTTTTTTGTTCGTCCTCTCTTTGATATGCACACAGCAAAAGCTGTTTTCTGACAGTACTGTATGTTTTCAGTCAGGCAGTAATTTCCAATTAAAACTTTTGAAAAAATACCCAAACTATCAGTAGAATTAAGTTCAAAGTACTTCAGTCATTCATAGTGTCTGATACAGACACTATGAATGACTGATACAGTAGAAGTTCAAGAGATCTGCTTTCAGACACTGATATGTCTTTATGTTAATAATTGTACAACATGTGACAGAAGAGTCAGCAGCTCTACGAGGCTGCGATTAGACAAAGTATTGCTTTGAGCTAAATACTAACATCAGCATGCTAACGTGGTCACAAGGACAATGCTTGCATGCATATGTTTAGATCTACCACCTCGGTTTTGCGTGTTAACATGCAATGCAACAATCCATCCAGTGAGATACTCCACCGATTGACTGAAAACTGAACGTTAGGGATCACCAAAGTCATTCAACTGTTTCCTCTAGCGATCTTGAAAATTTCTAGTAAATTTCATGACAATCCGTCCAACATTTAAACCGCAGATGTCAAATACATGGTGGTGCCGGTTAATTCACTGAATCACCAAAGTCACTGAGATTCATCCCCTGTACAAAATGGCATAGCAATCCATGCAGTAGTTAGATTGAATATTTCAGTCAGGACCATGAGGAGTGAACATAGTCTCTGTGACATCACTTATTGGTTTGTGGACTGCTGCTTTGAAGCCTTGAGTTCGGCATTTTGGCCGTCGCTATCTTGGCTTTTTGCAACCAGATGTGACACAAGAGGGTGGAGCTAAATACAACTGAACAATGAATATTTTAGGTGAAAAAAATATTAGTTAACTTTAATAAACTGAAAAAACACTGAAAGGGTTAAATTATAAGATGAAAACAACGCTGCAGTAGCAACCTGTCAATCACAAGGTAGCCCCGCCCCAAACCATCCCCTGCTTTATGTCTATTCGACTCTAAATGGACCATAATTTACTAAATGAACATCATACTGTATTGGAGAAGATGTGAAACTAGCGACTGAGACCATAAACTCCTGTTTACAATGTTTACTGAGGTAATAAATGAAGTGAGAAGTAGGTTCATTTTCTCATAGACATCTATAAAGTCTGACTCAGGAGTCGCCCCCTGCTGGATATTAGAAATGAAGCAAATTTAAGGCACTTCAGCATTGGTTTCAATTTCCAGTGGGTGCCCAGTGGTCTGGACCAACCCTGCCAGCCCTAGAGCAATGCCACTGACATGGATGAAAAGCAAATGTCAGCTATTAAAATATTTGCCTTGTGCGTCACAAGCTGATTTGAAAGCATCAACCTCAACACTACGCCTCATCTACTGCTTGTCCTGAGGTGTTTCCTCACCTGAACCGAGGGTCTGGAAGCAGAGTAGTAGTAGTATTTCTGACACAACCTTACCCACTTCCAAGTTGCATAGAGAAGAAAGTCCGAAGGGTCATCAGGATGGTGCCCAGTCACATCAGTGTTAATCTGTGTAACCCTTCCTACATCAGGTTTACCAATTTGCCATAATCTGTTTCGCTACATCCCGAGATTACACCGCTTGGCCCCCTTCTGTGTCCATCCAAATATTGGATCAGTCCTGGATCATCCGTCCAGCTCAACGAATCCAGTGCGAAGTCTAATTTTTATCCCCTGCATGCAACCTTATGTCAAATAGGTTTTACTGGAAGCAGCGTCTGCATGTGTTTGGCTCGGCTCGTTCAAATGGCAGCGACGGGGATCAAGCTACTGTCTGCTACAACATGACCTCATTTCTTTAGCTAATCTACAGCAGCAGTAGTAGTAGTGAGTTCCTGAAATCCAGCATTAAAAGCATTTACATACACTTTTTATGTACATTTCTGCAATTATGAAAAATTAAGTAAAAGAAATCCATCGTGACACATATTTCGTATTTGTGCTAATCTGAAATCCCATGCTTGCACTACAAATCCAGCGACTAAAGGTCGAGATATCCTACATGTAGGGCGCCAGACTGGTAATGTTCATGAATTTGACATTTTGCATCGCGATCAGAGCCGGGGCTGTGATTTACCTGAGGTGACTTGCCCTTGGCCACAGTGGGTGTTGCGCTGTCACACCCCTCGGTGTCATCATCCCGTTGGCCTGCTTTGTACACTCTCGCTGCACACACACACACACACAGCTCTGCCATTACAGTCAATACCCACCCACATCCCGTCTGTTTCTTTATTCAGAATATCATGTATTGTTTGTCGCCTCTTTTTCTTTGACAGTCTTTATTTCTTACAGTATTTTGGAGATGAGCTTAAATATAATGTGACACGAGGAGATAAGGAGAGCTTGGGGCAGATTACAGAAAACAAAGTCATTGACTGCTCCGAGCTATTGGCTTTGATAAATTTCACTTTTTATGAGTTACAGTTTCATTTCCTCTCTCATTATCTTCCTCTTCTTCCAGTTTTTTAAGTAAATAATGCCTTAATTATGTCTCACACCACCTCCATGATAACTTATGTATGTGTTGCATTCTGCCCCTAAAACAGCAGCCATGCATTATGCAGAAATGGGCTCCACATTAGTGCTATTTCATCATATTATTATTATTATCCCAGCATTCTTGAGACCGTTGCGTACAAAATGATGTTTTAAAGATTACATGAGGCTCATTTGTTAAACGTTCAATAATATGTGGTCAAAATAAGATTCATTCGTTCTTTTTAATGTGAAAAGCCTTCATATAGCATGATACTTTTTTAGTAATTTATTTTTTCAGCCATTAAAACAAGGACTTTTTTTTTCCCTTTCATCACAGTCATATACAGTATAGCGCTGTCCATTTTGTTTAGCTGATGCACGAAGGTTCTCATTTAATGAGTGATAAACACCCATAAGGCTCATCATTGTCACTGGAGATTATACTGATGCCACCCTTCAAAACACCCCGACCATGAGACATAAATTATGTTTTTATTTTTGATTTATTAACAGCAACATAATGATTTCCTCAGAGATGCATTTAAGATGTACGGTATGAAACCTTGCCCAGGTTTTCAAATGAAACACTCCTTTCCTCAGACAATCTCAGGAGCTTCTGTGAATTCGCCTCAAATTCATTTCTCAGTGCTGCTGCCCATGTGATTGCTCTTGATCTGTCATGGATTCGTTCGTGCCATGAGGCTATGGCCAGCTCGCATTTTGAACCTCTTCTCATTTGAAGTCCGCTGCTCTCCTCTGACAGTTATTCCTTCTTCTTCTTTTTTTTTTTTTTTTAAAAGGCGTGAGTTTGTTCCCAGACCTCAGGTCCGAGCTCCATATGTCAGCCAGATGGCTGCTTTTCCCTTTAATTAAAAGAAAACACTGCGAAAGAGATGTTAGACGATGCATCATCCTGCTCTGTGAGTTTTTCAGGCATCCACATATGGATGATGAGAGAATGTGGCTGAAGGCGATGAACTCCTCTCCTGTCCTCTGTCCTCTCTGACTGAAAAGCAAATGGAGTGTGCTTTTCTTGGACAGTACCGGCAGAGCATAGCTACCTGATTGTGAACCCGCCTAGTGTTTGGTGACAGTCAGCATCTCCTCAATTAAGTAGCACTCAATACAATCTACTGGAGGTTGAAATGACTAAGAGGCACTTCAAGTAGTACTCCCATTGATCAACTTTGTCCCTTGATAGATGGGTAGCTGTTAACCCTTCACAGCCCCACTCACCATCTGGTTTGGATCACACAGATATTGATCTGTAAAGAATGGTGAGATGAGTAGGCAGTCAATGGCAGCAAGAAGGAAAATTGACATTTCACAAGGGTAAAGTGAAGGGCCGGATAAGCCTCATCCAAGGCAACAGCATTTTTCCAGCAACATCCCAGTGAAATCAGAGGATGTGGGTGAAGGTTAGGTGATGGTAACCTGCCTGAATATACCACAAGATGCAGGACTCTGAGTCCTTTTGGAACAACTTAACATAGACTGTATCTACAGCATGGAGTCAAGGAAGTATTTTTTGCAAGCTTATTATATTTGATTGCACTGTATAGGTATCGGGCTGCACGGTGGTGCAGTGGTTACCGCTGTCACTTCACAGTATGAGGGTCACAGGTTCTCCCCCTGTTTGCATGGGTTTTCTCTGGGTGCTCTGGCTTCCTCCCATGGTCCAAAGATATGCAGATTGATGCAGATGCAGATGTGAATGTGAAAATGTAAATGTTTAATTTCCAAGTAGTCAGAATTAGAAAGAGCACACAGACAGAAAGTGGAGCTTTCGAAAAATAAGTAATATTAACAGTCTACGGCGGGCTAGCACCTCTGTCAGGATGCTATCACACAAGATGAAAAGTCAGAGAAATCACCAAAAGTTCACAGAAAACATTGCATGAATGCGCAACAAATTGCATGTTAATCCATCAAACAGATGTCAAGACTTTTCACCATGAAACACCAGTGTCAAACTGTGGGGTGTGCTTATGGGAGGGAATCACCAAAGGGCCCATGATACAATATTATCATGATACTTAAAGCTGAAGTAGGCAGAATGTTTTTGGCATCACTGGGCAACAATTCCATAATAACATTTCACCGTATTGTAATTCAAGTGTCCTGAGAGAAAACTAAACCTCTGCACCTACTCATGATTCTGTTTTAAGGCTTTACAACATCTAGCTCATAAGAGGCTTTGGCCAATCACAGGCCATTTCAGAGAAAGAGAGCGTTCTTGTTGGCTGTTCATTCAAAGGAGGCAGCTGTCATCATCACAACCACTTGCGATCTCTGATCAAACTGTCAAACTAGGCAGCACTGATCAAATATGAATTCTGTTACTGTAATGACTATTTCTCTCCTCAGACGTTCTCACAAACATCTTGTAGGCCGGTGAGTGTAGATTAAGTTGGCACCAATCGGCAGCCTCTGCCATCTCTGCCATGACCACCTGACGGACGCTGCTATGCCGCTAGTGCGGCTAAAGGCTTTGCATGAGTTCTTGTAGCCATAAAGTCTTATTACACGTGTGTAATAAAAAACTGTGAGAAGAATTTCTGCACTCTGCCGGTCACTTGGACTCACTTGACTTAATTAAGACGTTTTGGTCTGCAGACCTTGAAATTCCAGATGAAGCTGTACCGACTGAAATGAGATAATTAAACAAAGTGAATTAAGGTGACATAGTTTTAAACTGATATAAAAGAAGCTACAGTGCAGGACACCAAAGGCAGACGGGGAGCTCCGGTGAAAGATGTACAATATGAGAGAAAAGGCTTGGGTGTGCAGAGAGAAAAGAGATAGAGACAGACAGAGGGAGATAGGATAAGAGACATGGTGAAAGTGAGACAAACGGGGTGAGACAGAGAGAGATGCAGCAGAACGCATGGGTGGAGATGAGCTTTGTCTGGCGAGCCCTCTTTATCTGATAGTGTTAATCTTGTCCGCCGTTGGCAGCGTTGCCACGCACCAGCACTTTTAACTAGCTCTGATAATGGCAAGAGCAGCATCAAACTCATTAATTGAATTAGCTCCCTCTTTATCTACGCATCTGCCTGTGTCCGCTCGCCCCTAAAAACACACCACCGACAACTATTCCTCCGCTAATTGACTCGGAGCGTCTCCAGCGCAGCCCTGTTTCACATTACTAATTTATTGAACCAGCTCCCTGCCTGGTTCACCTGTCATTGGCTACTATCTATTTTGATTTTACCCCGAGGTGATGGAGATTAGTTTTTTTCTGAGGGAGAGAGACAGGGAGGGAGGGGAGGAACATAAAGTAAGCCGGGTTCTACGCCCAACAGCTTGTGTGTTTATTTCATAACTGGATTTAGCTGCAGCTGTTTGAGAGTTTAGGGACGTGGGCCAACAAAACTAGCCTAATGTGATTTGGCCAATTTCGCCTGCTGTCAGTGAATTAAATTCAGCTGAACTACCTTTTTAACACTAATTTGGAAAATAATGCCCAACCACGAGTTTGCGTGTGTTTTACATTCATCTGACTAACCACCTGGCCAATTTGTCACAGACTATATGGGGCTTTTTTCTTTCAAACGTTTCAGCGGGGTTAGTTAACGATGCCTCAGAACCTGGCTGCAGGCTGTGTATGAATGTGCTGCGACTCATCTGTATTGCAGCGTTTCTCCACCTGGCTCTCCCTTTGCAGGAGCCTTTCTGTGATGTACTGTACGAGCCAACGGTGGTTTTCTTTGTGGCTGAGCAGATATCAGAGCAATTGTTTTAGCTTTCATTTATCTCCACTAAAGGTTAGCTTTGTTCACCAACCCCCTCTCTGCCAATATGTTAACATTATATCACATACAGACGCAGACCAAGGTTTGTGTGTTTGTGCGAGGTTATTGGGTTGTATTATTCTCCATCTTTTCTGGAGCATTGATGTGTTATCAGCTAACACAGGAACCATTTTCTATTTTCATGTATTCATTCAACAGAAGTGGCAGAAGTGGCTGACATAACCTTGCAAATGCATATATATACTGTATCTCTTATTGTTGGGAATACATGACCAGAACAGAATAAACAGCAAATGCCAGTGCTGACAACAACTTCTTATTCTAGCCTCTTAACCAATAAATCCCTCTCTTCAACTCCGCTCTTAAATGTTTTCCTCCCCATCCTCCAGCCGTCGTTTTTCATCCACACTGATACGACGCTTGTCTTTTCTAATACGTCTGGTTGGTCTCTGAAAACCACTACCCCCTCTCTCTGCTCAAACACCTTTAACACCAGGCGATCCCTCCATCTCCGTGCTCACCACTAACACCTTTACGCCACCTCCTAACACCCCATTCACACACACTTTTCTCCCTTTACTTGTGTGCCCTTTTTGTCACTTATTGTGATGGGAACCACAAGAGACTATTTACTGTAGGCATCAAGTAAGACATGTTTTTGAATGATAGCATATAATCATGGCAGCAATGTTCCCTTTTCATGAATGATGTCCAGTCATTATCATCTTATGGTCTGCTGAAATTGGCTCTTCCCTTCCTTTGCCTAAAACATGCTGTTTTTTCAGTTGTTTTCAAGTACAAGACAAAGCTCCTGTAATGTTTGAACTCCTGAGGACCGGACATCACACTAGGGCTGTGTCTGCTATTCAATTACTGTATTCACAGTTCTCTACACACTGGTGGAATGTAACATTTATTCAAGTACAGTGAACCCTCGCTATAACGCGGTTCACCTTTTGCGGCTTCGCTGCTTCGCGGATTTTTTTACAGTGCATTTATTTTGCTCTGAATCCTGATAGAAAAAGAAAGAGTACCAACAACGACCCATAACGATGTTGTTCTCTGGGAGAAAGACTCCTGCTCAGCCTGCAGGTGAAACAGACGCTACAGCAGAGTGAGGACGGAGAGGCTCAGCTGGAGGGACTGTGAAAGACGCCAGTGACAATGTTTCCAAGCTTGTATTCATTACTATACTGTCCTGTATTCAAATTATTGTTTTACAATACCGTTCTTTAAACTATCATAGTTATTTGTAAGGAAACGTTAATATTTTTATTTCTTAAACAAATTTTGGGCCTGAAAACAGGTTTTGATTTTTGGTTTCATTCTATAGTACAGTATTGCATTGTAAAATAATAGTAAAAAATAAAGCTGACTACTTCACGGATTTCACCTATCGCGGGTTATTTTGGGAACGCAACTCCCGCGATAAACGAGGGTTCACTGTACTGTACTTTTTGAGGTACTCGAACTTCACTTGACTGTTATTATTTGCCACTACATTTATCTGACAGTTACTAGTTCTAACTCATACTGGCGGAGTCCTCCACTGGACTCTATGGATTATACTCTCCTCCAATCCCGAGCATGCATTTGCCCACTGAACTCTACATAAGCGTAGCCAGCCAATCAGGATGTGCCAACCTGAATATGCCAGGACTGGTGAAAAAGTGTTTTTGTCTGTTGTGTTGCACCTGACCCCCCTCTGGACATGATACACCTAAATATTTCCATGCTCCTTGATGACCCGGGTAATGTGTCTACTGTTGGTCTCTTGGTCCCAGAGCAGTTGCGTACTAATCTGGATTTGCTTCTGCTGTGGCAGCCTAGGTTATAAAGACGTAGCTGGTATGGATCAGTGTGGTTGGGTCGATGTGGTGTCACAGCAGGGTTTATATCCATCGGATGCACTTCACTGTACCCATAGTTTGAATGCAGGTTACTATTGTAACCCTAGTTCTATAATTACAGGTGGAACCCTCTACTAAGGGGGCACTGTCACTGTCAGCAATGGGTGCTGCCTTATTAACTGTGGGGTTCACACATATTTGGGTAGGCATGTTCTGATTGCTGTTTGCATGTTCTCCCCATGTTAGCGTGGGTTTTCTCCGGGTTCTCCGGTTTTCTCCCACAGTCCAAAGACATGCAGGTTAACTGTTGACTCTAAATGTCCCGTAGGTGTGAATGTGAGCGCGAATGGTTGTCATTACAAGTAATGATACTCAAAATACTGACAAATTAACACAGCAGTGATAGTAATCCAATAATCTAATAATCTAATAGGTGTAATAACAGAGCATTGAGCCCTTTCACTTTTGATACTTTAAAGTGGCTAGAATTGATATTTTTATAATGTCAACATAACAAACGACAATGTTGTGTTCATAGCTTGTTTCTGCTGCCCGCAAGTGGCCCAAAAATGTGTCACTTCCAGTTTATGCACATTTTATTGAAAATACTTCTGTACCTTTACTTATGTAAAATTTTAACAGGAGTATAGTCACTTGTGAGTATTTTTATACTTTGTACTTTTATACTTATGGAACAAAAATCCATACTTCCTCCACCCCTGCCACTGACACAGGAACTCAATATAAAGGACTATATCGTGGGTTAGATGGCAGGATCAAACATTAACATTTTAAATGTCTTTTCAAGAGACATTTGACTTTTAAAAATGTATTTTCATCATTTTAATTGTGTAGAATTTTATAAACATTATTATCTTGATAGTTTTACTTCTGTACAACATGGTGTCTAAATATTATTATTTGTACACACGCCTCAGGGTTTCACAGCTTTATTCAGACTTGTTTGTATTCCATTTCCCTCCCTGCTGTGTGAAGTGCATTAATGTTATTGCACATTGGTATTTCATGCAGCATATGAGAGACATGCCAGGGTGCGAGGTGTGTTGACATGTTATCTGGGCAGTGGCCATCCTGGGCTGTCATTTCTCAGCATCAATCAGGGGAAAGCTGAAAAGTGTCTCTTCTGACAACCTCATCTCATCTGTAAATACTCATCCCACTGATGCAGGTTTTCATGGAATTAATGAGGCAGCTTCATGTGCTGATGCATGCGAAAGGGGGGCTCCCTTCAAATTGCTTTCCTTTATTACCTCCCCCTCCTCCTCCTCCCCCCTCACCAGGAATCATATTAGCCAAACCAATCTCATTTACAACATGCCATTTGTTAATTTAGCCCACTTGCTTGCTGGTTATAGTACATGCGTGTCATGTGTGTTAGAAACAGAGGAAGAAAGAAAGAGTAGTTATTAAAACTACAGAGTTTCAGGACCATGGACAGCACACTGACACGGTAGTTCAGGAGTTCATTCTACACCGGTATTGATCGACCAACTAGTTAACTGACTGATTAGTTAATTAGCCTCTCTATGAAAAGCTGATTTCAGTGAGAAAACACCATAGAGGGCAGATGTATTTTTACAAAACAAACTAAACCAGCACATTTTCACATTTATTAAGGAGCATTCTTTTTTTCTTTTGGTCATAAAATGACAATGACTAAGGCCATCAACTGGTAATCCAAACTGAGCACTAATGCAAATGCAAGAAGCTACTGGCATCTATAATATAAGCTAGTTAATAATCAAAAAAATGAGAGCGAAAGAGGAATGAGGTGCTGCTCGTCATCATCATGGCACCTAATTTATTTCTACTTTCAAAATGGGATTTGATATTTGATCAGTACCGCACTGTAAGAATTGAAGGGGACATATTATGCTCATTTTCAGGTTCACACTGAAGAAAGATAGAAAAATATGTCGCACCTTTGCTAAATATGTATGAGTTCTCCAGCTGTGGGCGGTATATTTTAATGAGCCTGCATGTGACATAGGAAGGAGAGCCAAATCTGACTGGCTTCATGTTGAATCTCGTTTTCTGATCCAGGCAGCCCACAAAAATCAGACTGGATTGTTGTTCATGTGTTGGTAGGCTCTCCAGACACCCAGATGTATGTGCACAGTTAGGTAAGGCCTCATGTATTGTTCATAGCTACAGTACACTTACAAAAAGTACTTACATACTGATAGGGGTCGCCACAGCACATCACTGATACGTACACTGATTTGGCATAGGTTTTACACCGGATGCTTATCCTGACACAACCCCCCAAAGCGGAGAACATGCAGACTTCACACAGAAAGGCCCTGGATTGGGGATCAAACCCGGAAACCTTCCTGCTGTGAGGCCAAAGCACTAAGCACTGCACGAAAAGTAGTGCACTACAATTCAAATTAATATGCCAGGGAATCACAGTGAAGGGGGGTCGGGGTGGATGGGTGGGTCAAAAAACACAGGACTTTCACCAAGGAGACCTTCGTCACGTTACCGATGTACATAAGTGACACCACTACTGGAAATAAACTAAGTTGTGTTGTTGCATAATCCTAACCAAGTCCATCTTTTCCTAAATCCAACTAAGTCATTTTGTTGCCTAAACCTAAGGAAGTTGTTTCCTGTGACGACAGAAGTTTATTTTGAAAAGACTGTATGCATGTAACAAGCTTAAACTGACAGGTGGTGCTAAACATTTGTTGGAAAATTAGTGAAAAAGGAGGAATAACTTTTTTGTTCGATATTATACCAACTGAGAAAATCTTGATTAAACACTGAAAAATGTAGTTTTTCATAACAATTATGTTTCCTTCAGTCCATCTCACAGGTAGTTAAATATCATCTCCCTCTGTAAGTCCACTGTCAGCGCTGAATCTGCGTGTGAGTTAGTAATTACTGAGGTTATGACTGGGAAACAGGAGGGCAGACGGCAATCAGTCGTCTCCTCCTAGTTACTGTCTGCGTCTTCCACACAACACCTTTATCTTTGCTCGTCAGGAGCAGCGACCAACACAAGGCCAGTTATCAGCGCCTCAGCGGACTGGATCAGATCAAAGAAGGCCGGTAGAACACTGAAGGTGTAATGACTGTGCTCGTCTAAGGACTGCTGCATGGTTTGTCATGTCATTATCCCCGCGTTAACACTGAGGTTTTTTTCTTCATCTTCTTCGAGTCTTTTGCAGTTCCAGAACGAGGACAACCTCCAATTATTTTGATGCAGGGACAAATTACCCGGCGTTCATGTTTCACTGAATCAAAATGCTCTTTCTCCTCACCTTTCTTTGTGCTGTTGGTTATTTTACTTCAGGTCTGGCTTTTCCTGCCATCTCGTCCTTCATTTTCCCCACATAAAATATTCTGCTGCATTCGAGCCAGTATTTCAAACAAGAGCAATTTGTCATGTTGGAAAAGGAAGCAATGCAAGCGACGCCACTTCATGGTAATTACATGTGACAGAGGAGGAGGAGCAGGAGGACAGCAACAGCATGCCAGTTCGCTGGAAGAGGTGGAGGTCATGGTTCTTTGGCACCTGCGTCCTCCCACAGACTGAGCAGGAGTAATGGAAGTGATGGAGGGATAGAAGGGTGGGGCAGAGGTGGCCCGGAGGCTGGAGAGTCCTGGTAAAGCCCCAGGTGTGGAGGGGGGGATGACCAAAAGTATCTGAGGAGGAGCTAGCTGCCTATTTGTTAGGGGTGAGGAAAAAAAGGGATTCATCTCTTATCGCAATTTTATTTTAACAATTCTGAAATTATTTTTTTAAACACCAGGATCAAAATATTTGCTTCATTTGAGTCTATGTGAAGGTAGAAGGAGGTTACCGCCATACGTCATATCCGCTCCGTATCCGTCACCAAAACAGCAGAGTAGAAAATGGCGCAGGGTCAGCGTGGATACGACCTGCATCCTCCCATATTAAATCCATATTGACACATACAGTAAAGCATGCAAACACTTGCAGGAGAAGCAGAGCTAGACATCACAGCTAAACCTACGTGCCAACTTTCACATCTCCGTGGTCAAATCGGCCAACGTTTCAACTGTAGCGCACCACTACGTCCAGTTTTCAAAATAAGGTGTTCACAAAGGGAATGGATAATGGAAATAAGATTGATTGGATTATATTCACCAGAAGTATAAAACATTATGTGTCCCTTATCAATTAAAAAGAAAATGCCACTAATTTATGAGAGAAATGTCTTTATTCTTTGATTTTTGGGTTGCTGGAAATTTTTTGTTTTTAGAAAAAAATGCCTGACAAAGTAAAAGTCCCTATAAGTGTATGATTTCACTTTTTCCCATGATCTGCTGTTAAAAATCATAAGAAATCATAATATTGAATCACAAGAATTGCTACAGTTAAAAATCGCAATACATATCGAATGGGTACCTGATTATCAAATCAAGAAAAGCATCCTGCTATTTATCGCTCCGGAGAGTCCTGACGTTGGGATGTAATATGGTGTAATTAGACATATCATATAAAACGACTCCTTCATTCACTTTCTCTACTCTCACGGTGGTTCAGCACACTTTCAAAGGGGTTAATTTAAGTCACTACTGCAGCCCTGAGTCACGATTCGTTCAGGTTTCATCACTGCTAATTAAATAAGTATAGTCACTCCCCTAAAGGCAGCTAAACAAGAAAAAATTGAAAGCATCCTAGTTTTTTCACTTGATAATTACATCCAAAATGGATGCAGGACAGCAGCTGAAAGAGTTCCTTTGTCAGTAAGATTTTGTAAGAAAAGTGTACTTATTGTTTTCTTATCATCCAGCAACGACCAAAATCCTTTCAAAAAGTGTTTTTTCATCTTTTGTAGCTCCAGTTTAGTGATTTTGATCATTCTGTTACTATCATCTAATATTATCTTTATTTACTAGTGTCCTTCTTATGTGTGAGAGAGACCATGAGTGTTTGAAACTTTTGTAGTGTGACCCTGAGACAATTAAAGCCCACCGCATTTCATTTCTTTTGACGTTTTTTGTGTCAGAGAAAGAGAATAAAAGAGACCAGGTGTGTTTCTGAAGCTCTGAAAGCTCATTTGTGAGCAGTTTCGAAGACAGTTCCAGTATCATCCAATTTAATGTTTTTTTTATTTTATTTTTTTAACCCGTGCACGTCTGTGCATTTCAGGGTCAAGCTGAAGGACGGCGTGGCGTTCCTGGGAGCCAGAGCCAGTAACCCCGTCACGTGGACCGTGAGTCAGGACGTCAGAAGCGAAGGACACAGGGTCGTCACGCTGCACTGCCGGAGGAAGGAGAACGGTTTCAGTCAGAGGTACGTCCAGCTGCCTCCTTTACACAGAATTAATCAAGGCGTGAATGAAATATGAAGTAAACACCCTGCTGAACAACCACAAAGCGGCGACGTACTTGTTCATTACTAAGACAGGTGTCAGTAGAGAGTGATTGCAATGAGTGAGGAGGAAAAAAGGCTCGACTCAGCACCTGAAGCATTCGTTCCTTGGCACTACCATGCATGCAGGTCCTCAGCCATCCCCAAGAGTAGTTAGTAAAAAGTACTGCTCGAGGAACACAGTGTTGCCCCTTGCTTGCACTTAAAGGATAAGCCTGGACATATTCTATATTTTACTCTCAACTAATCCCATAAAAAAAGACCAAAACCAACAATGGATAGCTGATTCCTTTGTGCCCTAGATGCCACTGTTGTCCAAAGACAATTAGGAAACACATGACTGAGTCGCAGCAGGTCACTGGGGGACATGTTTCTTCATTACAGTGAAGATGGGCACTGTAGTTTATTCTGAGTTTATTGTGTTGCCTCATAATAATCTCAATTTACTCCTGTTTGAGTCACACTTGCTAAAAACTGTTGTCAGAAACTATTCAGCCTTTCTTAAAAAAATGACAAAATATATTTGTGACATTTTTTAAAGCATTTATAATTGAGATTTTTATCAAATGTCAATGTGAAAAGGGAGCTGCCATAGTAATGAACCTACACATAATTATCACCTGAATCTGCAGATCGCCTCGGCTTTAGAGAGAGAAACCAGTATACTGTTACAGCAATATTGCTAACAAGTTTCTATCAACTTAAAAGGTGACATCTCAGTGCTATTTCCGCTGCCCCAAAGTGGCGAAACATTGTAGGTTTATACTGTTCATGTCTCCTTAATGTGGAATAAGCAGGAATCATTTCCCAACAGTAATTATTTCTCAATAACTAATCATCTTAACTTACCCTTTAGTAGAAAGAAATAATTAGAGGACTTTCAAGTCACGTACCAACAAAACAACTGAGCAGCACCTGCTGAGTTCACAGTATACGTCCAAAATAAAGAGTGAAATATCAGCGCTGTTTTAGGAGATCAGTCAACGTATTCCCACAAATAGCTTTCAGGTCGGACTAAATCATCTCACTGATGGTTATACATGTTTTATCCCATTAACTACAAGTTGTACTGGATACCTTTTAAAACTGATTTCCCACCTTCTGCAGGACCATTAATTTCATTTCATTGCACTATGAAAATCAAACGGCAGCAGAGACTCACTTGCTTTGAGATGGGCAATCCATCACAGTTGGCTATATATCCTGGAGGTTTGTCAGAGTTTTTAACACTCATCAAAGATGCTCCAACATCCCAGCACTTCAAGCTGGTACGTTAATGAGCTACAGTGCTGTATGTTGTCAAAAATCATATCTGAAAGACAAAAAGTTGGCTGATGAGAACAATTAAAGAGGCTGATTGGCAGGGTCCCTTTTCACCTTAAAGACAAAGACCCAGCTCTTTCTTCAACACCTCCGCACCTACTGACATTGATGATACTGCTGATGTTGATGACGATGATGAATATAATATATGTCTGCATCTATCCGCCCTGCGCATTGCTTATGTGCTGCCTGTCGGCACCTCCGTCCAATCAGATCCGAGGCCGTTGTTGGCTCCTGCTCACATTGCTCCCTCCCATCTAGATCCTCGCTTGCATTGTACGACTTCTCAGGTGTACCTCGCTTTGGAAAAAAGCGTCTGCTAAATGAAACTGCAGCTGTTTTCCATTCTAGGATTTCAGTTTTCGGGTTGAAGGACATTAACAGAAAGTGTATTTGTGACTGAGTGTGTTCAATAGCTGACAATCACAACTCTGTTGAGTCCTTACTCTTAACTCCAATATGCAGCTTTGACATAAAATTTATGAAGGATTAAGTGTCTCAAGTAAATTGATTTTCACAGAAATTAAATTGAATAAAAAAAGGCACAAATTTCATCTAATAACTGTGGTATGATTTGAAAATGTCTGATAGTAATGTGAGTAGAGTCTAGTTTATGGGCAGAAATGTACCAAATCACTTCTCCAGTCCTTTAAGTATCATTCTAATGTTTATCGTAATGTTTTACAAGTTTGAGAAACTCACTTAACTTACCATTATGTGTAATATGTGACGATTTCCAGCTCTGGTGCTGCTCAGTGATTAAATAAATTCAAAAAGTTACAGAGCACAAGAAAACATCTGCACCTTTCTAATCATGACAACAGGGTCGTTTCTGCTCACATCAGTTTGTTTCCATTAATGAATAATAATTATAATAATATAATAATAATAATTTAATAATTATGTGTATGTGTGTGTCTTGTGTGTGTGTGTGTGTGTGTGTGTGTGTGTGTGTCATTGCACAGTATTTGACATTCAACTCGACAGTTAAACGGTTTTAAGCAAAGATGAAATATCTGCACACAGGAAGTGACACACCCCGGCCGGGCTGTTATTTCCTCCCGGGTGCCAAGGTGACGACAGTGATGAATGACGAGTCATCTATCATTTACATGTGTCTCTTCCACAGACCCGCTGAGGTGCAGAGACATTGAATTATACAGAACTGCTCAAATCAAGGTCATACATGTTCAAGCTGGTATTATGTCCTGAAATTCTGTGCTCGACAAAAGACTACCTTGTAGTATGGAAATGAAAATGAAGCACCTGCCGTGACCCTCTTTCCCGCCTTCTTTAGCTTACATCAGTTGGAATAACTGAAGCATTGAGTGAATAAAAAGCATCACTCCTAGTCTCTGCAAAAGATGAAGATTATCAAGACACTGAACTTTAATTTAGAAATCTCTTTGATGAGGTCAAACGGTTACAGAGGAAGTCACGGTCATTTCTATTTTACTGAAATATTGAAAACATCGTGATACGGGTGAAACAATAAAAGTGCTCCCTTTGCAGTGGAAACTTTCATCCTGAACAGAAGCCAGCTCAGAGATTATTCTTTGCTTTTTGCGCTCTCCATACACCGGACTACACAAATACACCATTTGACGGGCTTTTATTGGTCTTTGCTGTTGATTTCAAAACTGGAACAAAATGAACTGTCTGTACTCTTGCCTGCTGAAATAGTGTTTTTAAAGTACTTTTAGGAAAGAAATTGGGCCTCGCCGTTGCAGAATCCCGCTTCACTTATGAGCCCAAAACAAGGTTTAGGAGTAAAGATGCCCAGTCGCATCATCTATAATAGCTCTCTGATTGGTCAAGCTTTCACCTGGAGGGCTCTGTCGAGATTTCCCAGACTACAATAGACAAAGAAATACATCTTGTGAGATTTAAGTTGGCTTGGAGGCTACAACGGAGCAAGATTTGTTGAATTTAGTCCAAAAGCCTTGAATGTAATTTCCTAAATTAATTTAATCTTTTGGCTCCCTGGAATCTGCAAGGATTTCCTTTCCTCCTACTCACCAGTAATAGGTTCATTTTATTCCACTGCTGTCCTGTGGGTAGGTTATATCCCATCAGTCAGGTTAAGTGCAAAAAGATCTTCATTAGCAAGAAAATGAATGGGGGCTAATGGAAATGTGCAGAGATGGAAGCCAAGGAGTTTAAAAAGACAAGTGCCCTGAAACATTAAATTTCTCCTGATGTCTATTGAAGCTCACTTTGCCAACCATTAAAACGGTATCACTGCCAGAACCTGAAAGATAAACACTAGGAGCTGCACGCACCTCCAGTGGCTTGTGGTGGAAAATGCGACATTACGGGCCACAGTGTGACCGCCACGTGACCAGCTCCAACAGGCTCGGTGATTAAACTCCCAGCAGCCAAACGGGAGAGGTGAGAATCGACTGTGGACTGAGAGAGACTGCTTTATCTCAGTGTAATGATGCAACATAATGACCACTTTGAGGAGGTATGTCCCAGAGGTGTGCACGATGCTCCAGAACAACAGTCCAGTGAGGCTACTTTAACAGCCATGTGTTCACTGCACTGATCTCCTCTGCTCTGCAGAGCCAGCTGAGAGTTGAGGTGTGAAAAGAGAAATAAAAGACAGGAGTGCTAGCAGGAAAAGAAGTGAAACAGAGTCTAACGGGTGACGATGCATGTGAAGAGATAAAGTTCATTTCTAGTTTACAGTTCGCAACAAATAAAAGCTTTAACCGAGTGCATCCACAGAGGAAAATAACAGAAACTGCAGCAGACTGACAGATTTTGATTTAGCTGCAGCACAGATGCATGGTTGGATTACATCCATTCAGAGAAGGCTGTGAATCAGTTAAAGTATTTAATCATGATTACTCACGTTTGGCCATAGTTAATTGTAATTACATTTTGTTTTATCTGTTCAGAATGTACCTCAAAGGAGATTTGTCAACTATTTAATATTCTTGTCAACACTGGAGAGGACAAATAAATTGCTTTATGCAAACATATGTAAATATTTATTATTGGAAATCAATTAATGACACAAAACAATGTCAGATATTGTCCAGTAACCCTCCCAGGTTCTGACTTTAGCATCAACAATCTGCTCCAATCAGAACATGGCAAACTGCAGCCCAACAGGCAACAACAGCTGTCAGTGTGTCAGAGTGCTGACTTGACTAGGACTTGATCCAGACTGACTGGGACTATCATAAAGTGGGCATGTCTGTAAAGGGGAGACTGGTGGGGACCCAGAGAACCCATTTACATCCACACATCTGGAGGTCAGAGGTCAGGGGACCCCTTTGAATATGGACATGACAGTTTTTCCTTGCCATCACTTAGTGTAGGTTTGGGGCAATATTTAACCTCCATCACGGCACGCTAGTCTGACCTGGTTGGTACCATGGTGAGGTTTTCTCGTTTAATAAAATGACAGTATCTTATAAAGCTTTAAAACATAACCCACTACAACCTAAAAGTCAAAAGTTGCATTCATTTGTTAAAGAAATTAGTGGCATTAAGAAGAATTCCCATCACCATGCTATTATTATTATTACAGCCCTCGTTTATGCATGTGCATGTTCACTGTGTGAACCGTTTTCTCTCCCTGCAGTTCTTCATGCAAACCACACTCAATGTTTTGACAAATTGATTTAGCTGCAGTATGCATGGAAGCCTGCATGGATGGATTACACCTGTTTGGGTTTCAATATCATGCTGTAAATTACCTGTCTATTTAAAAAAAAAAAAAAAAAATGGCATGTCAATATACACTCAGCATAAGGTCTCAAAATATTTGGGATTTCATATTAGCTTCAGTGTTCCCACTTTAGAAACTAATCCAGCAGTTTTAGTTTTTTCAAATGCTGATCCGTGTCTCAGACAGCTGCGGTCAGCGTTTTGTACTTTGAGGGCATCTGTATGCAGACAGCAAAGCTTGCAGAGTGGGTAGTGTTGGAGATAAGGAAACCCTACAGTGAGCCAGACCTGAGACGTGCATTACAGAGAGGAGATAAACATTTTGTTGTGTATCCTCACCGTATAACGTTTGCTAGGAACGTTAATAAGTCTTAATACCTGATGATAGTGCATTATAGAGAATGCACTTCATCAGATATACAACTTAACTCAAGAGTATCCAAATTAAGGCAAGCATGTAGTAACTAAGCAACCATGTTTTGCACACAAAGCTGTCATGACCTATCAGAACCCCTGTCCAGACACGACATCTCTCGTGAACAATCTAGTTTCTGTGGCCCCTCACAAAGCTGATTTAGCCACAAATAGGCCACAAGACTCCAGGCTGTAATAAAGCTGACTGATGCAAGATCAAAGTGGCCCAATGGTCATCAGGCGATGCAGGCCGCTCTGTTATGGAGACGTATTGGCAAGATGATTACGGTTAGGCATTGACCTTGAAGGGTTAAGGAGAGTATCAGTTGTCGGGCAGCGAGTCATCGGAGAGTTTTGGCAAGTTTTCGCACTCTGCCCGTTACCCTCTAGACACAATGATGCCACGATGCAAACATTACAGCCCAATCTCATTGCATCATCAGCCATGCATGTCAGGTATGCACACAGCCTCTGGTTCCTTTTTAATGAACACTAACACAATTAGGAGACCCGGTTTGATTGAGGGGAAGCATTAAAAGAAGGAAACAAATGAAGGTAGCAGTTCGGTGGCCAAATAATCAGCATGTCAATCAGTAGCGTGTCTGAGCTGCGATGGGAGTTCAATTTGTAATTGCAGGAGGCGAGGCGTGGCGTCTAACAACTGATCAGCGTAAACCAAATCTAATGGCCAACATTTCTCAATCTGCCCACAACCTCACATGAACACATGCACAGAGAGACGGGCCGACTTCAAGGGCAGGAGAGAGTTTGACAAACATAAGCCCCTTTTCAGACACGGAAGCTAAAATCTTTTGGGCTTTGGCTCCATTTAAACATGACAGGAGCATTATGGATAGAGCTGCAATGTTCGCGCAATATTTGGCATCTGGCACACAAAAGGGAGCAGTGGAACCGCTGACGAACAGCTGTGAAGAGAAATAATGATGTAAAGAAGTGTTCTCCGTTCTCCCAAAGGCTGCATCAGGGATGACTTTTAAAACTTATTTTCTATATGAAGTATGTTTATTATCAGACCCGATTAATCTGCTGATTATTTTCTCATTTAATCAGTCCAGTAAGGCTTTCAGCTCACCATCATGTATGACCAGCAGCAAACGCTCATATTTGACAAGCTGAATGTTTTGCTGGAAGGAAAAAAGATTGAACAATTATCAAAATTGTAACTGATTAATTTTCTGTCAGGCATCGATTAACTGACTAAACATTTCAGCTCTAAAATGACGACTTCATTTCATGACCTTTGTGAGTGCAAGGGATCACTCACCCATGCCTCTCCCTATGCCACACTTCTCTGATCAATCCATTTATTAATATTATTATAGAAACTGAATATTCTATATTATGAAAGCACTGTAAAAAAAGACATTAGGTGATCATTGCTCACATGCAGAATTTTCTGGATAATCATACTGTAAGCAGTTGGCATAGATGAAAGGTAAAACGTTAATGAGGGAAACTGATGGTCTGACAGTAAAGCAGAATAGAAAATCAATAAAAAAAATTTTATTGACTGATCTGACACAAGACAAATTTCCTCAGCGCCTTCAATTTGGTCACTCGCAGCAGCTCCTGGTATATTAAAATTAATCTTATTTTCTTTAAGTGACTTTTTCTTTATGTATTGCAGCGCTCTGGTGAAGGCTGAATAAGCATATCTCTCATACACTGTTTGTAGCCATAGCTACAAAAAATAAGGCACTGTAATTCATATATATATATATATATATATATATATACCACAAAATCAGTGTGCAATTAACGTAACTGTGAACCAGGAAATTTAAATAGCAGCCAACTTTGTGGGGGGAAGACAAAGTACTTTCACCGAGGAGACTGGTGTTTGTGTCTCATTCAAAACCAGAAGTCAGTGTTGATTTATGTCATATAAGTTACAGATCAAGTAACTTCTGTAGTTATTTTAAGCCAAATCATGATCTTATCCTAAACCTAACAAAGTAGTTTTCTTGCCTAAGCCTAACTAAGTAGTTTTGTTACAAAATCCTATCCAAGCTGACCTTTTCCTAAACCTAAATAGTTTTGTTGCCTAATCTTAACCAATTTGATCTTTTCCTTAGCCTAACCAGCACTTTTCTTCCCTAAACATAGTGAAGTTGTTTTCTGTGAAGACAGAAGTTTATTTTGAAAAGACTGTATGTATGTAATGAGTGAAAAGTGACATGTTTGGTTGGACATTTGAAGGAAATGAATAAAAAAGAGGAATACCTATTTCTTAAGATATCATACGAACCGTTGTACGAGAATATGTTGCTCCTTGCACTACTGTAGCTCTTCTGCTAACTCAGCTAACTCGGACTTGTAGTGTACTGAAAATGCTCACAGAACAGGAAACGACTCACATAAAATTATCAGCAGACGTATGTAATGAAGTGTCTGGAGCCATGTGCTGTGAAGAATCTAATAATCAAATGTGTTTTTCTGACTGTAAATATTAACTGAGTCCCGTTTGTGTGCATATACTCGTACTGTCTGACATAAACACAAACAAACAAACAAACAACAAACAAGCAAAACCCTCCAGCGTGTTTTCACCCTCAAAGTCGACGGGATCATGAAACCTGCCACCGCATTCAATCTGTCTGCTGCTGCCAGAGACGACTCCCGCTGTGAGCGAGTGAGAGTGAGGCTTAGTCTAAAGGGCTGATGAGACAGCTGTACAACACCTACAATGATGCAAGCCTGTAAAGCAACGTTCTGAGGGCTGCTGTCTATAAACAGCAACACAGCCTCACGTCTGAGTGACAACGCCGGGATGAACAAAAATATATTTGAGCTGACAATGTGTGCTTTACAGCAAGTGTTTCACCGGGTTTCTGCTTATTACTGCTGTAATGACATGTATTATAGGTTAAAAAAACAAAAACAAACAAAAAAACAATATATAGTCTTGCAGGGAAGTTGCATGAAAAGTCTACGAGCTGTGCTGAGCCTTTGATGACGAGTGTCTGCTCAGTGTGAAAGTAGGTTAAATATTCAAATTGTTCTCCAACAGTTGGTGAAATCATGTTTTAAGCATCAGTGACATCGAGGCTCATCATCCCGCGTTCACCCCAGCCATCTGCTGAGGGAGGTGACATGAGCCTCTGAGGGTCCTTCTGCGAAACAGAGGAAGCAAGCATCACTGAGGGGGAAATGGAAACCACAAGCTTGTTTTAGACTGACGTGATTAGCATATACGAGAGAATGCCACAATTCCCATATAAACAGTCCATAAAGATTCTGGTTTGATAAGTTGGTCTCTGCTGAGCATTATTATATCTCCATGCAAGATTTCCTTCAGGTAACACCTATATCCGTTTTTATTATTATAGGAGATTAACTGCCAAGATGTATAGATAGCTGTGTTCTTTAGGGGGGCGATGAGTCACTGTGATCGGCTATGAATTTATTATAGACATTCATGGTCCCAATAACTTTACTGTATGCTGACAGATTTGGTTTCAAGTGTAATATCTTGGTCCCCAGATTCATGGTCTCCAGAGGATGAATCCCAATAACTTTATGATCCTCTGACTTTTTGTCTAGCATTGCACATTCATTCATGAAATACCCGCAATGCTGCTAACATTCCCATAGTGCTGATGACCAACTGTAAGCGTTTTAACATGCTAACTAACATGGTGAACACGATGAACACTGCCTGCTAAACATTAGCATGTTAGCATGCTGACACTAGCATTTAGCTAAAAACATCACTGTGCCACCTCACACAGGAGCTAGTATGGCTGTTGTCCCAACCCCAGACCATGTAACCTCACCAGCCCTCATCAGGCGTAGAGCACACAGTGACTCCATATAATGTACTTAAAGCAGTCAGTATACAGTATGTGTACAAGAAAATAGAAAAAAAACAGCTCAGGAACACAAAAAGTAAAATTAAATTTTATATATATAAATATTCTTATAGATAACTGATATTTTCTGATACATAATGTGATTATTTGCCTATTTACTGCAAAGAGCTCCATGGTTTATTATCTTTTTATTGGATCAATGTTCAAATCTAACGTCTTTTTTTTTTCAACTCCAAAAAAACAACAACAAACAAACAAGGCAATACCTTCTTTTTAACCCTGTAGTAAGGCCTGTTACCTGAGAGGCAAAATCATAGACGATACATAGGAAGTGGACATTCACTGTGGGGTCACCCACTGGTTAGTGGACGGCTGGTTGGCTTTTGTGATTTTCTTTTCACAAAAGGATATCAAAACACAAAAAAGAGGTTATTTGATTTTCATTTTTCAAAAATTCTAGTTGAAATACCAGGTGATTTTCTTTATCAGGGTCAAAAAGGGATGAATCACATTTAAAAAACAGGTTAATTTTCCTTTTCTACTTCTAAACACATTTTCACATTCTGTGACCGGAAGTTGCTTCAGAGCGTGTATGAGGACTTTGGTAAAGTTGGAAACATATTCACAGATTCAAACTTCCCGGATCATAAACAAAACGCTGCTAAAAGTCAAACGGCTCTTTCTAACCGTAGTGAGATCATCTACGAGCTACAACCTCATTTCAGTTAGACAGGAACCAGTAAAAGAAAATCTTTTTTTCATTAAACCATGCGAGTTTTGCAGCTAACCAGAAGACGAACGCGGATCAGCCCGTGTTGGGCGTTGGTGTTCGGCCCTGTATTCCCTGCTGTGTTCAGTTACTGTACACACCGGTTACCTGGGCCTTGGGAGTGGGAGCAACCTGCTTCGAGCCACACATGGAAGCTGTGGCATATTCACAATCCCATTATGCATGTCTAAGCGGCCCTGAAACAGCATGTACACTTTAACCCAATTTGATTGATTGTTCTCATGATATGGTAATAATAGCCCGAGGCCTTGTATGGGGTGCAATCTTCTCCCGTTCTCATCACTTTCTCACCCCATCTCAATGACAGCTCCCCTCACTTTCTCATAAGAAATGCAAGACAGATATTATGTGGCTTCTCTACCATCTACCATTAGAAAATAGCAGAAATGTGTCATTCGCGTATGCATTTTTTATTATGAGCAATAGTGTCATCCTACATTGGATATGGTGATTATATTCTGTATACGTTGGCTGTGCGTGTAATGTGAACATGTAAAATTAGCCTGCAGAGCTACAGTTTAGGCATAAATGCAGAGACGAGGGCTGATTTGAATAAAGAATGGTTTGCTCATTCAGTGCTGACATTTGACTACACCCTGTGAACCATGAGCCCATGCAGATGTACATTGTTTGCCTTAGTGAATGTGTGTCTACTACTCCATGCCGGAGAGTCGTTAGAGGCCGGAGTAATTGACAGAACAATGATGAGTGAAGATTGAACGTGAAAGCAGCTCAATATTCGGTCCTCTTCAGTTCACAGGGAGAGGTTGGGGGGCCCTGTGCTGTTCTTTCTGATTGCGTTGAGCTCAGCTCACACGCCGAATGAACACATACAATCAATGGCCAGATCAAGCAGGAGCAGTGGGACTGCATTTACAACCTGAGTTAAATCAAAGGTCCTTTCAGTGCAATCTGATTCCAGCAGAGCAACTCTCTATCCATCAGCGAGAAGCTCGGATGTTAATGACCTGCCTGCCGGGGAGTCACATATGCACCTATTTATGTGTGTTTGATTAAGTGGGAAATGAAAGAATAGACTACCATTAGTTTGGGCCTTGAAGAACGTGGCACGTTTGATTAGTTGTGCGTTGTAATCTGTTTAATTAACGATGGCTCAAAAAAATGGAGATTTATTGTGAGTGTGTTTGTGGGAGAAAGAGATGAAATAAATGGAGAGTAAGGAACAGGTAAGATGTATTTATGTGTGTTCGTGCACGCATGTCCTTGAATGCGTGAATGGTCTTTTGAAAGCAGGGTTACAGATGATGGATAGCGGAGACGCAGTGATTACCCTCCCAGGTGGTCTAATTTGTATGTTTGTAAATTGCTGTTTTCTTAAATTGTTTCATCACAGGTACAGGTGCTACCGTAGCATACAATTTGCTCTGAAAAATATCTGAATACGTTTCGTAATCCATTTAAGCAATCATCCAGACATCTTATTTCCCCTGTTTGCCCGGAGCGCCGCTAAATGCATCGGTGGAATGCTCCCTTCTCACTGTCTCCTATCTCATATTAAAAAAAAGATTTCTACAGCAGTCCAAGGCAGGCAACTATATAAGTGATCGCTAGATGGATCCGCAGCATTGATCGCATGTAATTTAATTTGAATGAGTGGCATTTGAGTCCTATGTGTTGCTTGGCCTTCCAAAGCTTTATGCCATCATAAAGGCTCCATAAAAGGAAACAGCTCCCTCAGTCTAGACAAAATAAAAAACACAAGCTTTATTCATTCCCTCAAACCTGTCGTCATTAATTGATATCAAAACAGACGCAATGCCACTAATGAAATATAATTAATTTAATCTGGGAGGGAATGATTCATACCACATCCTCCTACTCAGAGATACGTGCTGCCTCCTCCTCCTCCTCCTCCTCCTCCTCCTCCTCGCCTTCACCCTTAACAGCTCAAGACATGAATTAGATATTTACTGTGTGGATTCTGACCTTCATGATATCAGTGAACTGCTAGATGTGCCTGTGAAGTAAAACATGCTTGATTGAGCCCTCTGGGACTGGCATTGGTTCTGTGGCTAATCCAGGTAATGAAATCAACTGGGAATCAACAGGAGGTTAACTTCTTTGGTTATCTATCGTCTCAGTCTGTTGTGTTCAGGAACCACATTTATAAAATGGTCTTTTCATGCTGTGAAGTAATGAGTTAAACATGACACAAATCAGATAGGGAGCCCCGCCATGATTATTTCTGTCTTGTGCATTCTTGTTTCTTTGACATTTAGGAATCAAGCTTATTAATATTTTTTTTTTCCTTTTTTAGTAAAAACAAATCAAGGTCTCCCCTCCTCTTACCAAAGCTCTCTAGTTCCTCAATCTGACTTTTATCAGCAACCACAGCCAGCGCCGGTGGAGTTGCCCACAGTTGGAGATTGGCCATGGAGCCTGCTGGTGTTTGATAAGGTGGGCCTATTGGCCCTGGGACCCTCGGCTCAAAACCTCTGATCCACTTCATCTCCTAATAAATCTTTCACTGAATCCTTGCCTCCCGTTAATGCTTTAGAGCTCTCTTTGAGGTGTATTTCGTATTTGAGGTATACCGCAGGAACTTGTCAAAGGATTTTCAGACTACAGCATCCACCAATAATTCCACCATACTGCTCAGAGCGTCGGGCTGCACGATTCGGGCCAATAATCACGATCAATACTGAAATGACGATTATTCGATTATTCGTTGATTTTAGGGAGAAAATATTTCATTACAATTCCATATTTGAATAAACAGAGTGCAGCTTCATTCTGCTGATGCCGCCGTGTGCCGACGTAAAACAAACAAAAAAAAACCAAACATGAATATAAGACGGCTGAAAACAGGCCGGGTTCGATCGGCTGCTCACTGATGCTGCTTCTCCAGCTGTTAGTTTAGGAAGCAGCCGAGTTTTTTGAGTGGAGCACCCGTTTTAAGTCAAGTCAAACTTTATAGTAAAGCACATTTAAAAACAACCGCAGTTGACCAAAGTGCTGAACATGTACATAATGAAATGAATAAAATGCAAACAACATTAAGAACATTGCAAAATCAATAACTATAATGTGCATATAACTGAAGTAAAGAGCAGCAGCACAACAGAAAATAAACTTAACCAAACGGCAGCGAGAAGAGGTGAGTCTTCAGCTGCGACTTAACTGACTCTACAGTCTGAGCAGTTTTAATATTTGGAGGTAAACTGATCAGAGATCAGGGGCTCGGTCTCTGTTTCTGAGTCTAGTTCTGGGGCCGTCCAGGAGCATCTGATTGGTCGACCTCAGTGCTCTAACTGGAGTGTGAAGGTGTGATAGTACTGATAGACAGGGTGGTGCCAGCACATTTTAAACCTTAAAAACAAACAGTAAAATCTTAAAACCAATCTGGAAACAGAAAGTCAGTGAAAGGAGGCCAGAACTGGTGATATGTGATCACTGAACAAACAACTGTTGTTGTTGTTGTTTTGAATATCATATTAGAGTATAGAGCTCCACCGATTAGTCAAATGATCGGTTAGCTGATCAAAAAGAAAATTAATCGGCAACTATTTTAATAATCAATTAATAGCTAATCATAAAAATGTCAATCAATCATCTCCTCCAGTGTAAACATTTGTTGCTGTTCTGTGTTATATTGTCAATAAAATCAAATAGGGAAGAAATCACAAGAGGCCCTGTGGTACATTATACATACAATCTGTAATATTGTATTTGTATTGTACTAAAATATTATTCATAATATACAATATTATGATACTGAAGTCAGGATACGACTTTATTGTGATTTTGTGTTGCTGAGTACAATATATTGAGATTTATCACCTTTTTGTGTTTTTCATTGACAGCTGTTTTATCTGATAAGAAACCCTTTTCACTCTGAGTTTTCATTTTCATATCTAGAGGTCAGAGGTCAAGGGACCCTTTTGAAAATGGTCGTGCCAGTTTTTCCTCGACAAAATTTAGCTTAACTTTGGCGTGTTATTCAGCTGTCTTCTCAGCAAGCTAAAATGACGTGGTTGGTACCATGGCACCAACGTCAGATTGTTACGAGGTTACCAGTTTATAAAATAACAGCACATCCGTGCAGCAATACCATATTGTGATATTATGTTGTTTAGATTATTTCCCCATCTCTAAAATCAGGGGAGACATTTCATAGATTAAACATCAAATCAATTCCCCAAGAAAATTATAATTTAGTGATAATTAAAATGAATCATGAGTTGAAGCCTAATAGAGTGAGGCTAAATTGGAATTTAATTAATTTATAGGCCAAATGGGCACATTTCTATCATTAAGGGGTAAATGCAATTTGGCTTCTATTCAGTTTGTTTGAAGAAATTGTGAGTGTGCAGGTGAGAAGCAGAAACACAGCCAGACTAACACCTCACAGAGTTGTTTGCTCAACTGTTCTTAACACCAGAAGGAGAGAAACGTAAGGGACGGCAGAATAAGGATGTGAATTTCCTCTCCCTCTCTCATCCGTTGCCTCCCTCGTCCAGCGGGTGAGGAGGAGAGGTTTCTGTTTACTTGACAGATTAATGAGGCAGGGGAGCAGAAGTAAGGGCTGAGGTCAGCGAGGGGGTCACAGTAGGGCCAGCGTTCTTATTAACCCTGTCCAGATACACCTATTTAATAAACTGAACCAGGGAGCAGTTTGTTTATTTAGGTTTGTGTCGGGCCCAGCACATGCATGCAGGCTTCTTTCCTGCTTTTATATTTATTTGCGAGTGTGAGAGAGAGGGAGGCAGACACAAATCATAGTGGTGTCAGTGATGAAACTGGATCAGTTCAAGGTAACACAGCTTCATAAATCCTGCATATAAAAGCGAGCGTTGAAACCTGAAAACGCAGGAAACAGGATTCTGGTACATTTTAATGAGACAAACTACACCAAGCTAAAAGCTCCACTATGTGTTTTAGTTTATCAAACCATTTCAGTGATATACAAAGGAAGCAAACACACTGCAAAATCTACACAGGACGCAAACCAATAATCCTAATTAAAAGGTCGCTGTCACCTGCTTTTATTCCTTCTTTCGGTGATCGACTATGTGAATCAATAAAACCTACTAGTAGGCGTAGCAGGCCCCTCCTGACCCACATCTATGAGGCTTATAACCACTGATAACGCCCCATTTTATGACCTGATAACAGTCTAACCAGCTGACTGGCAACAGACATTTCAGAGAAAAAAAACAAAGATCCAAATGAGAAGTTGAATATGCCACTGATCAATGCACAAATGAGTTATTGATCATTCTCATATTCATCATCTAGTAATACTCTTTATAAGGAACTGTGCAAGATACCATATATATATATATATATATATATATATATATATATATATATATATATATATATATATATTGTGTAATTGGATGGAAATTTCGAATTAACCTCATCTCAGATTGTTGCCCAGTAGGATTACAATGTAAGTAAAAAAAATCAGCCACAAAGTGCCAAAGTTCCATGTGAATAGCCAGTCACACAAACACACCATGTACCGCTAAAAGACCTAAGAGTATGTGTGTGCCACAAAACCTCCTTGTAAGTACACCGCCACTCAACATTAATGAAAATAAGAGTTCTGCAGAGGACTGCTCCCCACAGCCACTTCATTTACATGATAGCCACAGGGCTTATTACATTAACACGTAAATAGCAATGATTTATTAACACTTATCATCATATTTGTTGAGAAATCGAGCACTACATCGTGCACTCCACTATGTGGACTATAAGAACAGTGTCTGTGGCAATGCATTTGTGCACAACAGGCACCATTGTGAGCAATAATTTTAAAGCATTAATTTTCTCTGCAACACGGTCAAGTCACACCTGCAGCTACAGGCCACAAGAGGATCTACATGGCTACCACTCAGTCGTAGTTGTTGCCACATGCCAGCCTGCATTCACCACACTTGGCCTGCTCATCTATTAGACAGTGTTTAACCATCACACAATAAATGCAGAGTGGCAAACACTGTAGCCTTGATTAGACCGATCCAAAAAGGCAAAGTCAGAACTGATATTTATAGACTATTAAAATGGAGAATAAGGGCTCTGATAGGAATGTATAAGTCAAACGCCTCATGCTTCTCGCAGCTAGCACTTAGTTGAGGTCATCTTTCTTCTAGTTGACAGACCTCACAGACCAAGGCTGTAATCTGTATCGTCTTGCTAGAAGTCAGGAAATCACAGACACTCCAGAGCAGAGCAACAGTACCAATACTTTTTCTTCCAGCTATTTAAATGCTCATTTTAGCCTTCTCTGTGTAGATGTCACAACTACATATTGGGACTGTCAGTCCATTAAAATAATTAATTACAATTAATTGCACAATTGTTAATTACAATTGATAGCAATTCATTTTTTTTTTATTTGTTCAAAATTTATTTTAAAGGAAAATTTATCAAGTATTTCATACTCTTAACATGGGAGTGGGAAAATATGCTTGCTTAATGCAAATGTATGTGTATATTCATTCAATTCAATCAATTAACAACACAAAGCAATTAATATATTGTCCAGAAACCCTCACAGGTACTGCCTTTAGCATAAAACAATATGCTCCAATAGTAATATAGCAAACCACTTAAGATGAACCAGCTTTTCTCCTTAAAGTGATGAACTGCTCCTCTGAGCTTTTTTCAACTTTTTAACTAATTAGTAATATTTCTTTTAACCCTTTAACCGATGGCATTAATCTGTTAAAATGCTTAATATTGGTTATTGGTTAAATGGTTAATTATTAACATCCCTGATATATAATACTCTTATCAACACAGGAGTGGACAAATATACTTGATTTATGCAAATATATGTATATATTTATTATTGGAAATCAATTAACTGATGCTGACTTGACTATGACTTGATCCAGACTGACTGGGACTATCATAAAGTGGGCATGTCTGTAAAGGGGAGACTGGTGGGGACCCAGAGAACCCATTTACATTCATACATCTGGAGGTCAGAGGTCAAGGGGCCGCTCTGAGAATGGACATGCCAGTTTTTAGCTCTGACTGAGGCTGGTTTTCATGGTCTATCAGTTATTAGCTGTCGTTCTCTGAACTCCTGCTGCAGGTCTGGCTGCTGGTCTCTCAGAGGTTTTACCAAGTTGAAGTGTTTCCTCTCTTGGTCAGACATGTTTTATATCACCGTTTGAACAGTGGTGCTTCGGTGTATATAGATAATGCTAGTACTGGTCACATCCAAACGCAGTATAGTACTGTTTTAAATCCATCAGTACCCCGGTACCAACTTAGTACCGGTATACCGAACAAGCCTAGTTCGGAGCATTATTTATCGTCCTTTGCGAGAAGCTGGTATGACGTGACGCTTCACTCTATCCCAATACAACCTAAAGATCGCAAGTTACGTTAGTGTGTTACAGAAATTAATGGAGTTAAAACAAACTGTGTTAACGCATTAATATCAGGATAACTTTGACAGTCCTACGACATACTGTATATCTGTTGAAGTTCCTATGAGAGCAGGAGAGGAAAGACAAGTGAGCCGGGGAGGGCTGGAATGATTACATGGCAAATTTCCTCTGTTCCCACAGTGTTGTGGTACAGAGAGGTAGATTGACTCAAAGTACAAAAACAGGGGGAAATGAATGAAGCTGAGGGAACAGTAGGCCAAAAGCAAAAAAGAAAAGATAGAAGTATAAAAGAAAAACCCCAGCAAGTGCGATCAAAGAGATACCTCTCAGGCCGCAAAACACAAAGCCTAAAATCATGCTCATCACGAGGCAGCAACTGAGAGGCAAAATGAAAAGAACAACTTGATCTAATCCCTTGTCATCTTTGTGTATGTGAGCAACAAGAAAAGAAAGAAGTGCCATTTCTGGTGGAGAGTTTACACTCCAACGGGAGAGAGATGAGCCAGTCACACTGAGTTGATCTTATTGTCCAGGATAAGAGGATGAGCACCAAAGCCCTCTGGAGAATTTCACTAACACTCCTACAGCTCAAAGAAATCAATATGGGGATAGAAGACGGCATTTATATGCTGGCTGATTGTGTTGTATTGTAATCGCTGTCTGAAGCGTGGCTCGTAACCACCAGCTGGTCCTTGAGAGCCGTTTAGAGCACAAAGTTTAAAAGGCGATGGTAGCGGGTGGCTCTCAGGCAGGCCTTGTGTGGGCTCCCAACCTCGCCTTGACTGTCAAGGAATTATACATCCATAGAGACTAGAAGAAAAACAAACTTCCCCTCACCGCCGCAAATTCTTTAATCTCGCAGTACAGAGCAGCTGACTCAGAGGTAAAAGTAAACACTTATGCTCAAAGGCTTCACAGAGGCTGCATTTTATTTCTCTTTTCAAAGGTTAAAAGCATTTTTCTCCTGATACAAACTTGCTGTGGTATTCCCTGTCTGCAGCTTACAATCTGTGGTACCTTAAATTTATGCATACCTTAACAACGCATCAGATGAGGGATGTATTTTTCAACCACTGAAACTGTGAACATTTTGTCAACATCCCAACTGCTAATTTAAAGTTTTGGCCTATATACATTGGTTACCACCTTGGTTACGCTCACTGGCGTTGTTTTTCAATGCAGGAAATGTGGCCTTATTATGAAGCCTCGAATTCTGCATTTTGACCGTCACCATCTTGGTTTTTGTCCATCTCTATCTTGGTTTTGACTGTCTCCATCTTGGTTTTTGTCCATCTCTATCTTGGTTTTGACTGTCTCCATCTTGGTTTTTGTCCATCTCTATCTTGGTTTTGACTGTCACCATCTTGGTTTTTGTCCATCTCTATTTTGGTTTTGACTGTCTCCATCTTGGTTTTTGTCCATCTCTATCTTGGTTTTGACTGTCACCATCTTGGTTTTTGTCCATCTCTATCTTGGTTTTGACTGTCTCCATCTTGGTTTTTGTCCATCTCTATTTTGGTTTTGACTGTCACCATCACGGTTTTTGTCCATCTCTATCTTGGTTTTGACTGTCTCCATCTTGGTTTTTGTCCATCTCTATCTTGGTTTTGACTGTCTCCATCTTGGTTTTTGTCCATCTCTATCTTGGTTTTGACTGTCTCCATCTTGGTTTTTGTCCATCTCTATTTTGGTTTTGACTGTCACCATCACGGTTTTTGTCCATCTCTATCTTGGTTTTGACTGTCTCCATCTTGGTTTTTGTCCATCTCTATCTTGGTTTTGACTGTCTCCATCTTGGTTTTTGGCAGTTGTTTTCTTGGGTTTTTGCAACAAGAAGTGCCACAAGAGCTGGAGTGCCATGTGGAGCTCTGTACTACCGAACGCTGAATAAGACATTTGGGCATTTAGGTGACCAAAATGTTACAAGTGACTGAAAAAGGGAAAGGGTTAAAGTTACAAGAAGAAAAGACAAACACCTCCCAGACCAGACAACGCCATGGTAGCAACCTGTCAATCACAAGGTAGCCAGCAGGGGGCGACTCCTCTGGTTGTATAGAAGTCTATGAGACAATGATCCCCCTTCTCTCTGATTTATTACCTCAGTAAACATTGTAAACATCAGTTTATGGTCTCAATCACTAGTTTCAAGTCTTCTTCAATACAGCAGGATGTTCATTTAGTAGATTATGGTCCATTTAGAGTCAGATAGAAAAAGCAGGGGATGCTTTAGGGCGGGGCTACCTGGTGACTGACAGCTTTCTGTCACAGCGTTGTCTGGTCTGGAAGTTGTCGGTGTTTTCATCTTACAATTTTAACACTTTCACAGTGTGTCTTCAGTCATTTATAACATTTTCATTGCCAAAATATGTCTTATTCATAGTTTGGTTGTAGATAGCATCTCACTTCACTTTGCAAAAACCCAAGATGCCGATGGCCAAAAACCAAGATGGTGACGGTAATCTGAGGCTTGTGTTTTCATCTTACAGCGTTAACCCTTTCACAGTGTGTTTTCAATTAAATTAAGTTAATTTTAACATTTCTGGTCACCTAAAAATGTCTTATTCAGCATTCAGTTATACTTAGCTCCACCTTGCTGTGTCACATCTGGTTGCTAAAAACAAGATGGCGACGGTCAAAATGTCTCAAGGCTTCCAAACGTTAACCAAACCAAAGAGTGACGTCACCGTGACCACATCCACTTTTTCTACACAGTCTACCATGAACAAACCAACCAAATGAAATGGGTTGACAGTGAGCGCCCTGCAGGTATTAACTACTTTTTTCAATATAAACTCCATTATGTTGATAAAAATATAATGTGGGCTTCATTTATGTTTAGTTGCATATAAGCAGAATATTTACAAGGCAGGTTTTTTTTGTGATATGCATCAGTGTTTGATGGTGAAGGTCTCTGCGATTTCCGTTTGAGGTTTATGTTTCGAGGAGGAAGTTGAAACGTTCCTTTGATATGTTTTCCCCCCTGAGATTGATTCCTATACATTTTCAGGCGCCCTGTTGCTATGTGATAAGCAGGGTATTTCAGAAGCAGCGTGTCGAAGGAAAGACATAGCTCTTTTCCAGATATATTATAAGAAAACTGCTGTTGAGATGTGTAAATACCAATTTAATACACAACATTTTAATTGATGATTTTTGGTCATATAATGAAGGAAAAAAAAAAAACTCTCCCAGGACTTTGACACGGCCTTTCTGGTCATGATCGGACTCAGATTCAACTCCGAGCAGACGAGCTCACCGCAGAGGTTTTGCACCATGTTAACATCTCCAATTTCCCAGGAAATGTCTGTGTTTCCTCGGCCGCTTTTTCATGGTCATATTGGCTTTTTGCTGCGATGCGGTGCAGAGTGGCGACGCTGCCTTTGATTGGCTGATGCATGGAGCCGCATCTGTTTCATGCAGGAAGCCCGAATCCTCTCATTTCACACACCGTTTGAGAGGAATATAGGAAAAATATGGCACAAAGAAAGAAAGAAAATAGACCAGGAGGCAGCTGAGAGAGGAAAGATGCAGCAGCAGAACAAAAAAAAAAAAACCAGAGGGGGGTTATTTCAGAAAGTATTGAAGAAGAGACAGACCAAAAAGGCAATTTGGGAGAAGAACTGCATTATATCTCTTTCAGGTTTTTGTTTTTTTCCCTACACTCTGCAGGCCTACTGCAACAGAAAACTAATGTGTACTGACAGGGACAGGGCTGACGTCGCAGGTTTGATAGATCCTGGGGGAAATCTCCAGCATACATAAATTGGTTATTTTACGTTTGATCTGCCTCTTGACAAGGTTGCGTTTTATGATCTCTTACATTATCTGTCTGTCACATGTCAGTGTTTATCGCTCCATAAACACATCCAACCCACACGGATGAAACAGGCATCACAGGATGGAGAGACACCAGTCCCCAGCCAGACGGCACAAGGTTAGGCTTATAATGTTTTATGAGCGGCATACGTTTATTACTAATAACTGTGACGAGGCTCACTTAGCTGTCTATTGGAAAGCATTTGTTCCGTTTCAGTTGTTTCACAATTAATATCCATGATTATACTCTGACGCAAAATTTGAGCCGTTTTTGCCCTTTTTTGTGTTACTCTGTGGTCTGTTTCTTTCTCTGATGCCCTTAATCAAACCTCCCAAGCCCGACAAGGCGTCCAACGTCCCTGCCGGCTAAATAATGCTCCTGTAACAATCTTCGCCAAACTATCACGTTCAGTTGCACGTCAGCTGCAGTTCACCAAGGCGGTAATGTCTGGAACGAGTTCTGCTGCCTTCAATAGGATCTCATTAGCATCAACGTGGCAAAGAGACTGATATTAGACCTGAGATAGAGAAACTCATTAGAGAGCTGCCTGGACTCCCTTGGGATGCACACACACACACACACACACACACACACACACAAAATATGCTTTCTGCTACACCAGATCCTAATTATTAATCATTATAGTCTAATCACCCCCAACTAGCCTACGTCAGGTTAAATGACCTCAATACACACACACACTCGAGATGAACTAGTCAGAGGTCTAGTCTCCACTGTTAATGTGCTCTGACCTTTATAACTACACTGAGGTAAGCAGCAGATGGAGCTCCTGTTGACACAAGGTTTCATTCATTGAAGATATTATCCGATTTCCCGTGAGGCCTTCGAACCAATTAGAATCAAAATATATTTGTTTGACATCGGACTCTAAATGCAGAAAACGCTCACAGCTGGAGGGTAAGTGAACTACAAATAATTGAAACAGCTGCAAAAGTAAATCATCCGTGTCACCACACATGGGGCACACAGAAGGCAAGAAAGAGCAGTAATTACCAAAACATCTTCTCCACACAATGACAATTAAAGGAATAGTTCAACAAGGTTTGGAAGGGTGTTTGGTTTCGCTGCAGAGAGAGAGATCAGATCAATACCGTGCTCATGTACATATGGAGCTAAAACCGACAGTCAATCGGCTAAGTATAGCATAAAGACTGGAAGCAGGGGACAACAGCTAGCCTGGCTCTGTCATCTTTAAATCACCTTTAAAGTTCGCTAATCAACTCATCATATCTGTTTTTTGTTTAATCCACACAGAAATAGAAAGGTATAAAGTTTCCTAAATAGATTCAGGCGTTCACACTGGAAATATTTCTCTCCTGCTGCAGTGACTTCCTGGAATCTGTTACTGTACAAGTAAAATTTAATTTCATTACAGAGTCCACATTTTCACATTTGTTTGTGGACCCATATTTCCCAAAAAGTTTTTTCTTTAAAAGGAGCAGCCAAGTGTCTGGTGGACTTGACTAAAATCTGAACTTACAGAATGCTGAAGTTTTATTACAAATTTTTGCTTTTTACAAATAACCTGCAGCGTTTACTTAATTATATTCCTTTAAATAATCCTGCTTTAGTTTATTAATTTCTAGCTGTTGAGTAGGTTGATGTCTATTATCCAGCTTGGTCCAGTGTGATTTCTATTTTTCATTATTGATGCTGAATGAGAAAATACATGTATCTAGACAATTTGTGGTTATATATATATATATATATATATATATATATATATATATATATATATATATATATATATTCCTTCTTTCATAAACTTATGATTTGCACATTGTTTTATTTGAGATAATATTTATGGGTTATTTTTTTGCCTGTGCTGTTTTCCACAGTGCAGTTATGGACATACAAATGAGATGTCTGCCATCTTACAGGGTCATGCAGTGATATTTTTAACTCGAGCATGTGATCTGGCAGCATCTAGCAGTGAGATGGAGACTGCAACCAGCTGAAGCCTCGGCTGTGCAGGAGAGCGACGCTGGCCTTCTCCAGAGACAGTTGTTGTAAGAGCAACACAGGTCATTTGAAGCAGAGTCAGTGCCTCGAGTGTGGGTGTCGAAGGGAAGTGAGTGGTGAAGCAAGAGAGAGAAAGGAGCAACAAGAACGAGTGATGTTGTTGAAACATGGCGGTGCAAAGTGGCGGACTCCTTGGAGTGGAGAGTGGAGAGGACCCGCTCCCTATGTAGATATACGTAAAAGACTCACGCTAAAGTAACGAAAATGCAACGAGTCTTAGTTTAAGGTGATTATACACTAAAGAAAACATACTCCATTTCTGCCAATAGATCCTTTAATGTTGTTATACTGACATAAGTTTGGAATAAAACTTTATGAGCAAGGTTGTAAACTGTTTTGCCTCCATCAGCAAAGCTTATGAGGTCCATTAACACTCATCAGTTTAATTTTTCAAATAAAACATGAATTATAACCAACAGACAACAAGTCTTCTGATGGTAGCGTAGCGCCAAGCACCTCCCAGATGAAGATCTACCACCTGAAGCAGGAGCAGGACTTCTGGCTCCTTCCCCATATTTAGACCCTCACACACTTGCTAATTAAGATTTTACGCTGTTTTGTTAAGAGCAGAAGAAGAAGAGCGTTGAGATTAACGCAGGAGATGGATCTTTATGTGAAGGCAGATGGCCAGCAGGAGCTGCTCATCCCGCCCACCGTCACACCTACTTTGTTGAGCTAATCTCGCATGTCAGGATTCAATTATGGCCGAGGCAACTGTGCATACTGTTGTCCATACAATTTCTCCATCTGTTGATATTTTCCCGTTGCCAGCCGCTCTGGACCAAGAAGTCTGCTTTCTAAAGGGAAAAAGTAGTGCTGAAAGAGTTCAATCAACAGAAAAGTAAACTATTTCAAAGTCATATTTTGAGCTGAAATGCCAAATATTCACACATCCCCCGCCTTTTAAATGTGCGTGCTGTTTTGTATTGCTGTAAAAATGAATTTTGGACAAAACAAGCAATTTGAAAAAGTCACCTTGAATTTTAGGAAACTGTGATGGTTGTTGTTGGCTGACAATTTACAGACAAAACAAGCAAACAGAAACTACTTAAAACCATCTTGCTCATGATGGCCTTTCAACCAGAGATAAAAACATTTAGTAGAAAATAGCAAGATTGCCATCAGTAGACTTTAACAGGCTGCGGCAAACTTACGTCTGCAGATACTATTGACAGCAACAAGTATAAAATATGAAAAATGTCATTCAGTCACTGAATGTTGGCCAGGAACAAATCATAATATCTTTCTTCATGCAGATGACCGCCTCACGTGTTTGACTGACCCTCAGTCAGCCGACACACACTGAAAACTGACTGTCCAAGGTCACGAACACAAACACCATCATCCTCTAACAAACAAATTATCGCTGGCAGGAAAAACCCACCGCAGGAATCTGACCACACTAAAACACGGTCACGGGCAACTTTTTGTGGCCAGCTAGTTTATGTACAGCATGTTCTCACACTGGCTGAGAAACCAAGCTGTTGGCCATGAAGTAAATCCTGTTGTCTCATTATTAACAAAAAATAGGGCTGTCAATCGATTAAAATCCATGACAGCTTTTCCTTGCCAAAACTTTTTGTGCGTTATTTAACTTTTGTGGCAAGTTAGACATGATTGGTACAGATGGATTCATCAGGTTTTCTAGTTTCATATGAAGCCCGCTACAACCTAATAATCGCAAATTGCATTAATGCATTAAAGAAATGATTGGTGTTAAAATGAATTTGCGGTAATGTATTATTATTATTGTACTTGTACAGCGTTCACCTGAATGGAGCTGTTTGAGGTATTAGTAGTGCACACACATGCTTACTGTAGCGACTCTCCCTCTATTGTCGGACTCACTGCCGATTGTTGAAATAGATTCAGGTTTTGATGTATCATTGTTGTCAGTGCTAACCAAATCACTGCCGTGCACGAAAGGAAACCCCTCGGGTCTCCAAAATAGACAGCCGACATCTTCTATCTCCACCTTCTCTCAGAGCCAGAAACCCACGGAGGTGTTAAGAGTGAAAAGAGGAAAACATGGCTGCATGTTTAACGGGGCTTTTGTGTTGCTTAGCTCCACTTTCATTTTCCTGTTTTTGAACAAAAGGAATATCATTCTTGTCATTCTTCTTGCTGTTGAGCTGCTTCTTGCCACTCAGAGGCCCTTTGTTACTACAAAGGTGTGTTTGAAATGTATCTTACAGAATTGAAAGTCTGTGTGCATCTCCTCTGAGTGGATTCTTTTACCTTTTTTCCTGTTTGTGCTTTCACACTTAACAATAGGACTAACAAATGGAGATACCTCAAAAGCCTCCTCAAAGTGACATGACTGATTTTCCACCTCATTTCACCGCAACAAACCTGCTACGACACCGGGGCATTGTCGCTGTTCGCTTTTGTGGCGGCACAGTCACTTCTGTGATCCAGTACACTCCTATTGTAGCCCTTTTAACCCTGTTTCTGCCCTGCATTTTGTCTCTGTCTCTGCATCCACCTCGGGCAGGAGAGGTGATAGTTGCCAGTGAGTGTATTGAATTGTATGGTAATCCGGCCAAGAAAAGGGCACACGGTGCAGTTATGCTCCTAATGAGACATGGAAGAAGTAGGCTGACCTCTCCGACCGTTGGGCTGCAGACATTCATCATCCCAACCACATGCTGGATGAAGGGGTGAGGGTGAGAGAGAGCCAACTGCCCTCTATTGGCAGGGACGTAACACTGCAGGGGTGCCAGATTAAAGCTGGAATGAGTAGAAACGGAGCAAATATAACTAAAAGAGGTTATTTTTAGAAAACGGTCACTATATCCTGACAGAAGGACATGAGACAGGTAATCTGAATCCTCCGGTGCTCCTAATGGCATCTGCATGATTTCACAACCAACCGGAGGGAAACAACCAATCAGAGCCGAGCTGGAGTCCATCCATCTATCCACCCATCCATCTGCAACTGCTTATCCCATTAGGGGTCACAGGGGGGCTGGAGCTGATCCCAGCTGGAGCTGATCCCAGCTGGAGCTGATCCCAGCTGGCCCTGGGCGAAGACGGGGTTCACCCTGGACAGTCCATCGCGGGAGCTGCCCTCTCAAACATGAATCAGTACTCTGTTACTGTAATGACTATTTCTCCTAAAATGTTTTCACAATCATTTTGTAGTTACTGTTTAGCTAAAATAAGAAAGTTTGTGACCTGGCAGCCATGTTGAGTGTAGCTGAGGAAATACCAAGCGCCGCCCACCACCTGGGGCAAACTGTCTCATTTACAGCTAAACAGTAACTACAAGATGTTTCTGAGAACATCTGAGGAGAGAAATAGACATTACAGAAACAGAGTATTGATTCATATCTGATCAGCGCTGCCTAGTTTGACCATTTGATCGGAGTTTGCAAGTGATTGACAGCTGCCTCCTTTGAATGAACAGCCAACAGGAATACGCTCTTTCTCTCTGAAATGACCTGTGATGGGCCAAAGTCTCCCGTCATGGGATCGATTTTTTTAAATCCTGAAAACAGAGCCATGAGGAGGTGCAATATGCTGAAAGGTTGTTATGTAATTTTTTGTCCAATGATGCCAAAATATTCTGCCTATTGCAGGTTTGAGTTAAACGGGAGGGGATGTAAAAAGAGCGACTAAAAGACTAGAAAAAGACAATAATAAAGACAACAGAAAGAGTCAGACTGAACAGCGAGTGAAGGCCAGTTGTATTGTAGTGTTCAGCACTAAAGCCCTGATTGCAGCTTCATTGTAGAGCAATTGATTTGGCTGTAATTGTACACCATAACCACATAATCACTGCAGTCGCTACCCCTGAGCCCCAGCAGAGGATATCTCACTGCAGCTCTGTCTTAGAGAGACGCTGAAAAGAAAAAGGGAGTGAGGGATGGACCCGAGCTTCGGCCTAAAAGTAGCATTTAACATTACATTTAAGTACCAGCTACAATCTGCGGTCTACAGTATGGGTTTGTGGGATGTTTGCTCTCAGCAGTTCCTCCGTTTTGCTTTTGATGTTGAACTCTGATGAAAAGGAAATGGATTTCAAAGAGCAAAAATTAGCCTAGAAATTGGTAAACGGCACCCCACACGAAAACATGGTTAGGAAAGTGCAAACATAATGTTCTCAGTTATTTCGTGTTTTTCTCAGTTATGTCATCACAACTCATTTGCAGAAATATTTAGAAATGCTTTTGATTTTGACTATTTGATAAATCCCTGAGCAGGTTTTGGACTTGGGTATTTCTACAGTACAAAACGTTTATTCCCAACAATGTGAATATAGACTGTATATTTAGATATAAGTGTTAAGTGGGGATTGTTGGGGCGATAAGATGTGGGAGAAATGTCTGTTCCTATACATCTTTTGCAGATGGATGTACTGCCTTGATTGTCTTGATAAAAAAAAAAAAACATAGGCTAATAATGTATTTTTTTGCAAGCATTATCCAAACAGGAGTAAATATTGCGTTTGTTAGGGACTATTTTCAGCTGTGGATTGATACACATTCGGTGCTCTACTGAGTATTTAAGGCAGCAGAATGGCGCATAGTATGTAGCATCTGAAAATCAACTGCAGTGTCCATGTTTAATAAAGACGACATGCTGCACAGCGAACAGTGTTGGCTTTATGTGTTTTTTGGTGTTGGTAGGATTAACTTGTTGATTTCATGGGATTTGTTCACAGTAACAAAAAATATCAACTCCCACCATCCTTATCCAGAAGTGTTATGGATGTGTTTTAGGTAAATAAAAAATGGTAAAGTTACTGTGTGAACAATATCACAAAGACCCACCACACACCGCAGTACTGTATACCTGAACAACTCCTCTGTGTTGAATTCAAACAGAATTATATGTCAACAGCACTCAGTGCGTGGTCAGATTCACACCGACGGTCACCTCTGATCGCCCCGAGCCAAAGCTCCTCTGTGGCATTTGGAAACATATTTAGTATAATTCAGAGCGTTACCCACTGAAACAGAAAAGCTTTTTTTTTTTTTTTTTTGCGCCTGACCCAGAATCGCTATCCAAGCTGTTTTCATCCACACTGATTTTCAGCTTCCAAAACTGTTCTCCTGCATACTTTCCCACCAGAGTGGGTCCTTAAATCTGCACTTTGAAGTGAGGCTAGCGTCTGAAGTGCGAAGGGGAGTTTTAAATACAAGCTTAGCCAAAACATGTTCAAGGAAAACCTTGGCTCTTACCCCCAACACCCCCCTTCCTCATGCTCAGTTTGGGCTCTCTCCAGGCTCATTTTCATGGTGCGACAACCAAACAACAATCATACTGCTCAGGACAGAAATAAAAGAGTGTGGTACACATTATGTTATTTCTTTATTATTAAAGTCTAAGACATATATTTCCTCCTTGGACCTTTTGTTTTTACTGCCATCTAAAGCAGTAGTGTTGCACAGCATCAGTGTTTACCGATGTGAGCCGCTTCCAGACCCTCAAGTGCAAATTGTATTTCTCAGGACAGTGTGCATATCTGTGCTGGGATGTTGGAAAAGGTGTTGCATCGAGTTTCGTTTTCGACAAGGAAGACCTGAGGGAGGCAGCAGCTTGATCAAACGTAGCGCTCAGCAAATCAAATAAGTTCGGAGGATTTTATTTCGCATTCATTGTTTTTTCTGCTTTGTTTGCATCTCCATCAGCTGAGAGAAAATTATTTGCTCGGCCCTGGCAATCTCTGCAAGAGAAGCTCCATATTGCAAGAGGAAAAAAATAAATTGCTTTTTTTGCCAACATCATGGCTCTGCATGGATGTGAGAATGAATTTCAATGGCGCCGCGATTAGTTTCATATCAGATTGTGAGACGAGGGATACGATGTTTCAAATACAGCATATCCCTCTGCAACATCTGCATGTAACACAGCAGAAGCACCGTCCTCTACTTGTACAATATCTGATATATCAAATACATAGAATTCATCTCTAATATCAATTAGTTATCTGCTGCTGTCTCACTCCTGTTAATGGCCGATAAAGACGAGCGTCCCTTCTGTTTTCCCTCTCTCTCTCCTCCTTGTTTCTGCTGTTTTCTTCATCCTCTTTTCAATCTTTCCTCATTCCCTTTATTCACTGTCTTCATCTCCTTCCTTTTTTGTACTTTCCTGTTGTATTGAAACTATTGCATGATTTCCTTGACCTCATCTACTTTCTCATCCCTTTTGACTCCCACCTTATTTCTGTCTTCTTATCATTTTCACCTGTGCCATTCCAATTGCCACCAATCTTTCTTTACCTCTTTTCTGCCCTCCTCTTTTATCTAAATTCACTCCTCCTGACACATCTCTCTCTCTCTGAACCCTCGCAGGGCGGAGGCACCGGGCTACCAGCGAGTGCTGCAGGTGGACCTGGAGGTGAACGGGCTGATGGTGACTCAGGGGGGAGGGAGGTGACCTGGCAAGTGGAGTACCCGCTCACCCGCACCCTGACCAGCGAGGTGCCGACTCTCATCCGCCTGGCGCCGCAGGACCTGGGCGGCATCGTGCCACTGGCCATGGTGAGCAGTGGGAGATGAAAGCTTGTGTGTATGCAGATCTATAATAATAAGATCTATAATAGTTGAAATCACTCACTGTTGAAGTGTAAAGTCTGTATTCATGCAGGTTAAGGCAGGATTACGCCATGACCAGGGAGAACACTTGATTCTGTAATATTCTGCATAACTTAAGATAAGATAAGATAAGATAAGATAAGATAAGATGAACCTTTATTAATCCCCGGAGGGAAATCTGGGACACCCAACCAACTCCGCCCCTTGTGTCAGTCAAACTACCATCCTACCAGCAGACCTCAGCAGATGGAGCCCAGTGGGTTAACCTTTAACCTTTACAGGAGTGCACGAGAAGAACAACATCCCAACTGGGAGAAACCCTGCAGACACAAAATACCGATTAGAGAGACAGACCATGAGCATTATTCAATAAACGTTTACTTAAGTTAGGACATTTTCTGTATAATTTCATTATTAAGTTGTTATATTTCATCAGATGGAGGAAAAACAAAAAAAAAAAAGGATAGATATTGGCAAAAAAAAAAAAAAAAATCAGCACCATATATCAGCCATCAGCTGTCCTGATTCTGTAAAAACAAAATAATCAGCATCGTCAGTGGAGCTGAGGCGGTCCGGATGCAGCAGAGAAGGCAGCTAGCACCGAACGACCTGGGACGGCACCCACCTGTCACTCACTTTAAGCCTTGGCATAATTCATATAGGTGAGTTATATAAAAATTCACTCCTGCACAGCTGCGATGAACGGGGTTATTAGCTCTCGAGACCAAGACCACTTTTTGCACCAAGCTGTCAACATGTTTATTTCTGCTGTAAAGATGGGTGTCTATGGTGTCTATGGGGGTGACTCCCTGTCGGAGTCAGCCTCACGTAACCATTCAAAGTTCTGCATTCGCTTCATTTCTCAGCACTGGAAGTTGCCGCTTCAGTTTAACACAACTTTCGACCTTCTGGTGTTCACCAGAGACCAATCCAAAATACAACAATGGAAAACCTACTTGAATACAACACAGACAGACATTTGTTGTGTTACAAAAAGGGGACCTGAGTCCGAAAAGGTCCAAAAAGGACCCAGTACAGTCAGACTCAGTCTAGACAGTAGCAAGGATAATTAGACCCTCGGTGCCACATGTCATTTTCCCTGCACTTCACAGTTCACACTTCACAGTTCACACTCATCTCACCTCAAGAATCACATCATGACTCATCACAATGAGAGCAGATAGCGAGCTCAGACCCACTTAGGTGTTCAACACAGACCTAGGCCGAGGTGGAGAAAGGATTCAGGTCATTTACTTAAGCAAAAGTACTAATACCACATTGTAAAAATACTCTGGTGCAAGTAAAAACCATGTATTGTAAATGTGAACATTTTCAGGTAAATGTACTTAAAATATTAAAGTTTTGTCCCCTGTGACTGTTATAATATCATATATTATATTATATCATTAGATTATTATTACTCATGCATTAATGTGTCAGCAGCATTTTACTGTTGTGTCAGGGGAAGATCATTTTTAAATTTTTGTATAACTAATGATTATTTTAAATATGGATCAATCTCCTGATTATATTCTAGATTAATCAATCATTTCTTTGGTTTATAAAAATTCTGAAAATAGTGAGAACTGCTGTCACAATTACTCAGAGTCCAAAGTAAAAACTTCATATCATTTGTTTTGTCCAACTTATAGTTAAAACCTCAAAAATACATACAAATCTATGATAAATCAAAATAATTAAAAGGAAATCTTCATATTCGATCCACTCAAATACACTCAAATAATTATCATAAGTTTGTGTCGACTATTTGATTGTCATCCAACCATAAGTGGTTGGAGATGAATGGATGCATAGGGATCAGGTCTTGGTTAACAGGAATCAAGTGGACCTGTGAAGACCTCTAAAAAAATACATGCAGTGCAGCCAAAAATATCTGCTGTTCTTCATCATCCGGCTCCATTTGATATGACTATCAGATTAAAAAGTGCTGCATTTGAAGGAGTTCACATCTTTAACCCCACGACAACGATACTAACCACACAGACAAGGCAGCCAAGGACCATTTTATGACTAAACACTGGAATGCCTTTGACTGGCGGAGTGAGCCATCTGTCCGAAATCCAACGGAGCATGTTTTTCACTCGCTGAAGACGAGACTGAAGGCAAAAAAAAGAGCAAAAAGCAGAGCATCACCAGAGAAGATACCGATGCCTCCTGACATCTCGCAGTCAAACACATCAGAGCTCATTTAACACACTGAATATCAAATGAGATGGCTTCATTTAAGCTGTTAACTTTTCAAATTATGGTCTCCCCAAAACTTGGGGGCTATTTATATATTTAAGAGAAGGAGCTGCGTCCTAGACAGCATTGACCAATAAGGCGGCCCTGTACATCCCCACGTACACAGACGGACGGTTGTGATTGGCCTGTCTGAATCCAGGACAGGGTGGGCCGTGGGTTTGTTAGGGGCCGGACTTTAACACAAATTTTATATAATGACCATATCTAGCTATAACTTCAGGGTCCGTCCCATGATGCCACATGGCCCACAAAGACCTTTTCTCACAGACTCACCCTGGTAAAAAGACACCTGGATAACTTGATTTGAGGTGAATCAACTTCCCAGTGCAAACATATGAATATCCCTTAACGTTGTAAAATGCACTGGTACCAAATCCAGAGTGATTTCCTTCCTCCGGTCTACGACACCGAGGTTGGAGCGATGGCTGGGAGGCGGAGTTAAAGGAAACGCTAGTGGATGCGGAAGATTGCCAAAAAGATCGGTTGATGATGAAATGATGTTGTCATTCTCTTTATACATCCATTTTCACTGCTGTTCTAGCAACAACTTTGCATTTATAATTAATATAAATAATCTATGAGTACCTGGTATATAATAATTCATATGCTGTTCGTCTCATGAGGATATAAACACCCTCACATTGAGTCTGAATGCGTCACTGTCCTCACACTTTCTTTCTGCCCTACTGTAGAAACAATAGAAAGCAGAGGGGGAAAAGCAAATGAAGAACACCTCAGATTTTGCCAGAATGAGCTAAATATCGAAACAAAGATTAACACCCACATCGCATCCTGTGTTTCCAAGGATGACAGTCAACAGCTTTTTGTTGCAGAGCAAATACTGTAAGATGTATCCAAGGAGTAGCACAGATGGAGAACAAGCACAATGCTTCCATTCAAAGACTATTTTTCTCTACAATATGAAAAGAAATTATTATACTCTATATTTGATATTTGTCATGCAAGCGCGTCTCTTTGTGGATTGACCCTTGCTGTGAGCATCTGACCCCTGCATGGCACGGTATGAAGACTCTTCGTTAATGCTGATAGAAGGAAATGACTGTTATCCGTCGGTCCCTTAAAAGTATTTTTAACACAGAGCTTGCTCTTTTTAATTGTCAGTAAGCTGACTAATACAGCTCTCAGACTTTGCTGACTGAGAAGTTAATTGGGTTTGGATTTAGACAGTCCAAACATGGTCGAATTGGCAAGTGGTTTAAGATTGCTAATTGTATTATGATAATGACAATGTAAATTGTTTTTTCTAAAATGAAGGAAAACTACTCAGTATGCTGCAAAGAGATAAGCAGTTTTAATTTTTCTCACTGACAATGGACACGCAATGCCCTTGAGCACTTCATAAACTTTTATTGTGACAATTTGGCGAGGCGGCAGTTCACCGCAGATTTATGGCCTCTGGCCAGTAGAGTAGCCTTTAGACTTTGACCACATTTTTCAACTTTTAATGTGGTTTTAAAAGAGAGCAGCTTTCTTTGTCAGTGTTGGAATGACGGTTGTTTTTACATGTAGATAAAGTGTTGAATTAGAAATGCAGCATTTTGAAAAGTTGCACGTCAAAACTATAAGAACAACATGATTTAATAAACAGAAAAAAAACAACCTATACGTTAAAAATGATAAACAATACATATTCTTAAAATGCTACTCACAGACAACCAAAAATATAATAAAAGACAAAATACTATGCAACATCAACACTTTAAGACTGATAAAACCATCCAGTTGAAGTTGATTTTAAAAAAAGTCTTAAGATCAGACTTATCAGAATTACCTGAAATCAAAGGCTCAATTATATTTAGTATTTCACTGATTCCAACATTGATATGAATATTAAATCATCAACTTTATTGTTGAAGTTTGGGACCTTGTTGAGTAAGTGTCCTAGAAAGTTTAATCCTCTGAGCCAGCTGGCTTTACTGTCGTTAAGAGGTTGTAGCAGATTCAGTTGGTGTTCGTCCCCATACGAGCAATTTCATGGGGTGAGACCAATTTTTGAAACTTGATCTCACTGTATAAAATGACCTTTGATGACCACTAGGATAATTACTGCCTCATGAAACTTAACAGCCACAAACTAGAGACCTACTACTACTACTACTACTACTACTACATCCTGGTAACTACAGACCTAGAGCATTCGGAGGATGGATGGCTTTCCTAGCTACACTGACTATCAGGGGCTTTCATTCATTCATGTTAATTTCCTCTGTTGGACAGAGGCTAATGCAGGCATGTCTAAAGGGTAACCCTCAAATTGCAGAAATGTGTGCTGCTATCAGCCACACCAGAGGAGTGGATGGATGACGCCTGCACTGCAAGGATTAAGGTAAACCTTGAGACAGCAGCCTTTTGTACAATTGTAAAGAACATGAAATTTATATTGTTATTATATCCATCTGTCTAGTGAAGCACCAAAAACAGAACAGACACTCCATATTTTGTTATTGAAAAATCTTGATCCCTTCAGCAAAAATGTATATTCAGATTATGGTCCGTAAATGACAGAATCAATATGCTGATAGAATTATCGTTCATCAAGTTCACTGTACCTCTCAGTAGTACACATGTTTTGAAGGCAGATGAGTTAGAGTTAACACGTAGATTGATTAAACTGGGTGTTAGTAGTTGATCAGTCTCCACCTGTGCAGCTGAAGTCGTGGTTATAGACACCAATCACAGCTGGCACTGAACAGCACTCATCTGTGTACAGAACGCCAGACAGCTCCGTTCAATACAACTCATCTCTGGTTGATCGCTTCTGGCTTCCACTCCCACAGAGAAGCACACGCATGTACACGCTCCTACGGTATCCGCCTGCCAAACACAAAATACAGACAGGACTCATAACTGTCTTTAGGATGACTGACTAATAGCAGCAATGGAGAAAGGTTGAAGGTAAAAGAGTGGAGCAAAGAGATGGAAGTACGAAAACCAAGTAGGGAAGACAGGGACTGGAAACAGAAAGAAAAATGAATAATAAGCTGCCAAATAATCTGTTACCAGAGGGTTATTTCTTAAAGTCAAGACGTGCATGCTCCTAGTGGCAATCACTGCATACAAACAAGAAAAATCAGCACTGCGTATCTATCCTGCAGCCATGGACACAGCCCATCATTTCAGATCTGGATCATTTGTATTGTAGCCTAATCGATAAGGCTAGACTGATATTTTAGCTTATTTCTGCTAGTTGAATGTCAAATACGCCGCAGAAAACATTTATCCTAACAAGCAATTTAACATTAGATGAACAGATGACACTGTTGTCAGGCCATTAAATAGGACTATCAGTCGCTATAAGCAACACAGACGTGGCAATAGGGGCCTACTACACCCACTAGTAGGTGTTATTATCTATTCCTATAGATCTGTATGACCTCTAATGACCGATGCAGGGGCTCGCCTCCCGTCTGAAACCAAGAGCGTGTAGTCGTCTTTTTTAAACATAGTTATTTAAAGCCAAAACACCATGTTTTTCCCTAAAACTAAGCGTTTTTGTTGCCTAAACTTCAAGAAGCTGTAGTTTTGTAGCCTAAACCTAAAGTTTGTTTGACTGTTTTTGTTCAAAACATAGTGTTTCATTCAGTTTTACATTAGAAGGTGTTGCTTTTAAGTTTTGCTTTCACTTTTACAATGTAGTAGGCATAGTAGGCCCATACTGACCCATATGTTATGGTGACCAATAATTCCTAATGAGTGCTGTTGAACATTCACTTCAAACATGGGAGTGAGCAAATATGCTGCTTTATACAAATGTAAGTATATATTTCTTATTGTAAATCAGTTAACAACACTAATCAATAACAGATATTGTCCAGAAACCCTCCCAGGTTCTGACTTTAGCATCAACAATCTGCTCCAATCAGAACATGACAAACTGCAGCCCAACAGGCAACAACAGCTGTCAGTGTGTCAGAGTGCTGACTTGACTAGGACTTGATCCAGACTGACTGGGACTATCATAAAGTGGGCATGTCTGTAAAGGGGAGACTGGTGGGGACCCAGAGAACCCATTTACATCCACACATCTGGAGGTCAGAGGTCAAGGGACCCCTTTGAAAATGGACATGCCAGTTATTCCTCACCAACATTTAGTGTAAGTTTGGAGCGTTTTTTAACCTCCTGCACAGCAAGCTAGTCTGACCTGGTTGGTACCAATGGATTCGTTAGGTTTTCTAGTTTTATGATACTTGTATCTTCACTCTAGCTTTAAAACTTAAGATTTTGCATTAATGCATTATTAATGTGTTAACTTTGACAGCCCTATTTATTATTATTATTATTATATTATTATTATCGTTGTGGTTATTATTTCAAACAAAAGAGAATAAAAGAGATTGCAGCATTAATATCAGGAAATTAAACTTTCTATTGGAGCATTCTTCAGTTAATTTGTATTGGAGACCAGATGAAAAATCAATTAATTGAAGAGGAGTGCATTTTCGAAGATTCAGTTGTTCAGATGAAGACTTTTTCTATCTTTTAGAGACTCTGTAACCTCCAGCGGTTGTCTGGTTCACATTATAAAACACACTCTTTGAAATTCTTTAAATCAATAGATTTAATAGCACCAAAACTCTCGAATGATCAAAAGTGTGAAGTGAAGAAGAGAAGCTCAGAGAAAGTTGTGCAGAGATTCTGCCCCCGCTGTACTCCTTTCCTCCAGACGCCAGGCACATTACTGAGATATTATGAACCCACTGAACTCAACTTGTGAACGCCGTCACAAAAGATAAAATGCCTGTATGGATTTTTGTACTCGCCTAATATGATATTCTAGCGAATAAGCAATATCAACCTGGAACAAACAAGGTGGAGAGGCAGCGAAAGCGTTTCATTAACAAGCATAAAGCCGGTACATGCAGAGAACATGCCAACCGAGAGACTTTCACTGCGTCCTCCCATGAATTTTTGATCTCCCTCTCTCGCCACGCTGTGTCTCTCTTTTTCACTCATTAGAAGAGACAGCGTGGCCCCCATAGCTCTTTACAGAACATCCCAAATGCTATCATTAGCATTTTATTCATAGTCTCTGAAACAACTCACTCATTTCAAAACCAATAACATTAGCTTTGTTCTCACAGTCCCATAACATTACAATCAGGGCCATTAGCAGGGAGCTCAACTTTTCTTTTTGGTCACGGGTGGGTGCCTTTGTCTGGAATAATTTGGCCAAATTGCAGCTTTGTCCATATTGACTCCACACCAGCAGTGAACAGATAGTGATAGACCGAGGCAGCAACAGAACCAGTACAGTAAGACGTTGTGTCCTCTGTGGGCACCGAGAAATAAATAAGTCAAAAAGAATAGTCTTCATATCTGTAAGTTGCACACACACACAGTGCTATCACAGCATCGGGGCCGGTCAGCGGTATCCAAGCAGGCTGCCATCAGTCACACTGTCACGCTGTCAGGAAGTGCATTTGGAAATGGCCCGGCAGAGCACTAATAGGCTGCGCAGCGAGGCTATCCACCAGCATGCTAAGTGTCCTCAAGGCAGCATTAGCCATCTGCATGCAACCATGATGCCCCTTATAGCTTAATTACGTTCTCTAGTGTACAGTATACTGTATATAGGCCTCTTCTCCATCTTTCTCCTGTGCATTCTGACAACATTAATTCTCCCTCTCGCTCTTACCCCTAGTGGATTGAGCCTCATATGCACAGCAGGCTTCTTTCTTATCTCTGGTCTTGATTATTCGATACTGCAAGTCGGAGCAAGAGATAGAAAGACGGATATGGAGATCAAAACAAGGAAACTCTTTTTCAACCCAAAAATAATTTTAGGGTCATGTATTTTACTCAGTTATGTATCTCAGTTATGAACATACCTGCATTAGAGCCAGACCTGCAATGCCTCAAACATGCATTTATTTTCTGTACTTCTTATCATTTATTGACCAACATATGCACCTGTACTTATAGCAGTCAATTCAGGGGGATGGTTTAGGGTGGGGCTACCTTGTGATTGACAGGTGGCTACCCCGGCGTGGCCCACGTTTTCATCTTACAACTTGAACCCTTTCAGTGTGTTTTCACTTCATAAAAGTTAACTGTAAAGTTTTGATCACCTAAAATTATCATATTTAGTGTTCGGTTGTACTTAGCTCCACTCTTTTGTGTCACTTCTGGTTGCAAAAAAATAATTTGGTCTAATATTCGGCCACCTGACGATTGAAAGTTCATTTATTTTGAGAAAATGTGCATATTAAAATGAAAATCCACAATGCGCTGTATTGATATGACTCCTCCATGCTTGAGAATCAAGAAGCTTTCCCCTCTTGTTTAAAATCAAGCTGCCTTTGAGTAATTTAGATAACGCCCATTTACCATGTTGTCATGGCAATGTTTGTAACTGTGAATACGAGGCAGTGTAGCAGAGGAAGAGCAACACTCCCTTGATGACTGACACACACTATGTGCATGTCCTCTGTGCTGCACATGCCCACTTTAAAACTTTATTTCCCTCCTGCCACCTGACATATCTGTCTTCCTCTCTGGCCCAGGATGCAGCTGCTGATGTCAGTCAGGCTTTACTTTGACGCTAAGCCTGTCCATTCTGTAATGTGTTGTTGTGTGTTTGTTTATTTGTTGCTGGCTTGCCTTCCATCACCCTTTTCCCCACTCCGTCCGTCTGGCTCGAGAGCCTCCGACTCGGCCTGCCGGGGCCACGGTTCAGCCCAGTGCTGGCTTATTCTAATCAAACAGAAAAACAGGAGAGGAGCCCTCAGAATATGGACAGGATTTATCAGGGTGGCCGATTTACCACTGCTGACTTTAGCATTTCCTCGCCTAATGTTAAAGAGTGAGAAAGTATGAGGAGGGAAAAACAACACAGGCTTAATATTTAATCTCACTAAAAGAATTCAGAGCTCACAGTACACAATAACAAAACACAACAGATTGTCAGGCCAACAGGTTACGTAATAAATCAATATCTAATTAATGAGGAGAGTATAAATCACAGCAGGTCCTGATTTAATAATCAATAGCGGTATTTCTTACTCCTGGTCATGGCAAAATGCCCCCAAACCACCCTCAACTCTTTATTTGCTAATACTGCAATTATAACTGCTTAGTTGTGTTAAATCAGTAGAGACACAGGAGTTGATTATTCAGCTTATTTTTTCTACAAACTTTTTTTATTGAGTATGCAGTACACGCACAAAAGAGACAACATGTAAGAGATAATGCTGAGTGAGGCGGTCATTATTGTGACATAAACCCTGACAGAGCGATCGCAGAGGAAGCATGCACAGCCTGAAGGGGTTTACTTCACAATAATGACATCCTCGCTGAACATTATCCTGCTTATTACACAGGTGCTTACTAAGAGTCTAGACGTAAGAGTCAGAGCTGTTAACAGCGACACCTGTGGCCGTGAAGGCAATGCCAACCAGCGTCCTGTTGCCCGAGCTACGTGAGCGATCATTGGTTAGCTACCTGCAACGGTCTGCTATAAAGAATTAAAAGACCAAACACATTACTAGTAGTACTCAGCAAAGCCATGTAATAACATCTGAGTAATCATTCTGTAAATGACATTTTATCAATCCACACTCAACACTTCACACTAAAGTTCCTGACAATTAAAACACAGTTTCACCTGAAATGACAACTTCCTCACTCGTTGAAAAGTCTTTCTAACTTCTTTTACTTGTTTCTATCACATCTTTGTCATTTCGCCTCTCCGACTTCAGCATCGCAGTACAGAACAACTTGTCTCCTGCGCCTTTTTCCCCAAGCCATAACCATAAAAAGATTACATTCTATGAGCACCGCTCTACGCTGCTGTCCTATCACAAAAAAGCCTTCAGACGTGTTGATTCCCCTGCCCCCGCCTTCACTTTATCTCCTGCTATAGGTTGTGAGATGTTCAGATGTAGGTGAGTGGCAAGGAAGCACCGTATAGGTGCTGCAGGGTATGGACTTTTTATTGATAATTGATATGAAGTGAACAGCTGAGAGTGCTGCAGTGGCAATATAAATCCGACTCACGAGCGCTGTAGGCCAACACAGTGCAGGACCTGTGAGCTTATTGTCACTCACAGCAGGTTAGTGAAATGGCTGAGCTGTGGTTCTGAGGCATCTGTTCAGCCAATGAATAATAAATTGCCAGCCAGTGTTGAGCAGTAGTGAGGGCCCTCATGTAAGCTAAACATATCTCGCATGTCTCCTTCCCCTCCTCTTCTATTTGAATATGGATATACAACACAGTGCACCTTCTCTGGTACAGGGTGTACTGGAAAGCAGTGCAGGGTACACACACACAAGGTGGTACTGTGACAGTAACATGAGTGTTTTCATAGTAGCCCAGCTACCACACACACCATCATCAGCATCGGTTTATAGGGCACAAGAAGTGAAAAACACTGACTGAGCAGGTAGGGGTCTGGAGGCTATAGGCTACAATAAATATAGGCTACACCTCATTTCACAAGTCAGCAAATTTCATAGGAATTAGGTGATAATTAGCGACTAACCTATTTGAAATTTCTTTGTAATTACTGCCAAATTATCCCAATATTACCTCAAAATGGATAAACTATTACTTTATTATAAACATAATTTTATAATTATATGCTAATATAGCAGCTAATGGTTAAAACAGGAGAAGCAGCTGTTGTTCATCGGAGGTGGAAACTAAGAGAAGACTCCTCTGATCGGACTCAGATGTCCCCATTGTGACGTATTGTCCACACTAACGTGACCTGGTAGCTGATGTCGTGATTCAGGGAGGTTTTTACAAGTTTCAGTTATTTGCTTATTATGATTGATTTATCAGCAGACACGTATACACGTATAGAGAAATAAAGCATATCAATTAACTTTGTATTCTTTTCCTGGAAATGTACTAAATAAATTACTAACTACTGGAAAATAATGGAATATAATTATCAAATAATGTTTATAACAAAGTAATTTCAAAATAGGTTACCTACTAATTATCACCTTATTACTATGAAACTTGCAGACCTGTAAAATGAAGAGTTACCAGGCTGTGATATGTAATTAATAAATAATTATTATTGCAAGGGTTTAGGGCATTATCTATAGTAATAATGGTCCAAAATCATGTACAATTGTATAATTTTAGGTCAAAAATCTTAACATTTTCTTGGTGGAGGACCCCAAAGCTCCCAACCCAAATTTATACCGTTTATTTGCCTGTATTTTTAATTGAAAAGACTGATCTTCTCATGTTGCCACTGCACACACAGGCCTTCTCGGCTCAATAACTTGGCTTTATTTCGACATATTGTTGACGTGTTGTCTTACAATGAGGACTTTCATATTCTGTTTACTGATTTGGAGGGCAAATCAATTAATATTTGTCGCTGTCCATTGACGGGGGTTCTGAATTGAAGTTACTGACACATATAAGGAAAACATACATAGCCCCAGGGCCTCAAGTCATTTTAAGGCTCCCTTGTATATACAGGAATAATAATATCATGGAAATGCTTTTCCCTTTTAGTTCTGGTCCAGTTTGCATTCAAATTGTTTTTTTCTAAAATAAACACAAGCTGTAGACTGTAAACAAGGCACATGAACTGGCAGGTAACTCGTTGATCGGTCAGTTTTAGCGACTGTCATCAGCGTCTGGACCCACATGGGCAAATCCGGTTCCAGTGACTGACAGCAAGAACTTTTCTGATCCTCCTTATGTGTATATTTATAGAAATAACTGAGCAAGTAATTAGCTGAAGGATTATGAGCATCATTAGCCAAGACTCCAACTGGACCTCATATATCATAAATAGTTACTAAAGGCCTTTGCAGGCGTGATGACATGAAATTTTCAACAACTGCAACACTTTTTCGATAGGTTTGAACAGATTCAATTCATTTCATTCTATTCAGATTCATTGAACAGAGGACCAACTACCAGGCGGACACCCAGAGAGAGACCCAGAGCTGCATCTGACCTTTGGTCTGAAGTCAACTTTGTACGGGCTAAACTACTATAAGCTAGTTTCCTTTTAGCAAAATGCTCTGAGTGAATTTTTATTGAACAGGCTTTTATTGTGAAAGGTATGAAGAGAAGGAGAGGATCTGATATCCGCTGTCTTTGTCAAGGTTGAAAGTAGTAATCCAGTCTGCAGTCTTTGTTGGGACCACACAGTTGTGTATGTACTGAATATCTTCCTTATGCACAATGTGATTGGTTGATGCCTTCATTCACGATGAGAAAGCTCAGACAAAAATCAGCCTTGCTGCCACGTATTCGCACTCTGTGTGAAAGCACTCATGACAAAAACAAGTTAGAAAAATATATTGATATGCAAATGAATCTGTGCTGCCCATGACAGACAGAAAAAGAAGAGAATACAGATATTGTGATGATATTTTCAAGGTTTCTCTCTGCTGAACTGGAACTGCTAACACATGGTAGTAGGACAGTCTGACTGAACCACACTCACGCGGTGGCATGCATTACGTGTTAGATTGGAGATAAATTGTGACTATCTTTTAAAGGAACAGTGTGTGACATTTTGGGGGATCATGTAGCAGAAATGAAATATTCATAACTATGTTTTTATTAGTGTATAAATCACCTGAAAGTAAGAATCGTTACATTTCCTTAGCTGCGTGGAGTCCGCCATGTTGCTCGGCCATGTTTCTTCAGTCGCCCAGAATGGACAAACCAAACGCTAGCTATAGAGAGACTTTCACATCTTTATCTGAAGGCCACTGTAGTTCTCCGACACACGGTCACCGCGGGGTAACGCACAGCGGCCGACGTTACTCTTGGAAAAGGAGGAGTGAGCAGAGGGGTATTCAGCTGGTTGCAACCTGCAGCCACACCACTAGACGCTGCCAAATCACACTGTACTTTTAAAACATGTGGGCAAAGCTGACTGACAGGGATGTACTTGTAAATTACATTCTATCCAAAACCAGTGTACAAAAATACTAAAAATAACTAATCAAGCCTGGAGCCGTAAGCATTTGAAATGGTTAATATTGCCCAATAAGTCACCCATAATCATTTTTTTGGTTTAAAACAGTGAATCTTTAGGCAGTTTCCAGGATCATGATGGCCTCATACATCCAAAAGTGATTTCAATCATGCTCCATGGCCACCCAGTCACCAGATATCAGGAAGACAGTGTATACTGCTCAGAGTTTTGTTCCCTTGATTCCTCTACACCAGACATCTGTCCTGTCCTTGAGCTTTCTGACGTTCACATATGGTCTGACTGTTCCCTGAAAAAAAAGGCACTTCTGTAGGTTGTCTGCTACCTTTACACATCATTCATCCACAACCATATCAGCCCCACACACTCCACCCTTTTACCCCGGCTGCACAGAAGCGTAATGGCCTTTTATCGATTCTCCCTCCTCTTCGCCGTCTTTCTTCTCTTTTCTTGCTCTCTACTCTGGACTGCAATGAGAGGTTGTTAAGATAAGCTGCTGCTTGAGGAGGGAGCCATGCCTCTTTTATTATGAGCTGGGCAGCAAGTGTTTGTTTCTGTGTGTCATACATGCATGTGTATACATATGAGTGGGTTGGTGTATATGAGATATGTATATAGGCTAATAATACAGCCATTTGGAGAAATGAGTGTTCATCTGCATTATGTACAAATAGGCTCCATGAAGGACATGCATTTCAGCCCCCAGGAGGGTATTAGTCACTCCAGCTGTCTGGCCAAATTGCACTTAATTCCAGTCATGTGCTTTTGCGATTGTGCGCATTATATCTGAGCTCACACAATATTCAGTTCCTTGTGGCACAAACAGTCTCCGTAATACATGTCAACGCTCATTAAGACTTCTCTTTTCGTCGTGTTGTTCCAGTGTTAACGGCTCATTAGATGAAAAGAGGCCCTTCCCATCACGTGTAGCTGTACAGAACACACGCAGAACATTTTTATCGGCACTTCTTTGTCTCCAGACAGAGTACGTCCTGTCTCATCATGTCATTATGGGCAAAGATGTTGACTGTTCAAAGAGGAGCAGGGATGAGAGTCGATGGAAGGTCTCAGATGGTGATGGTTGGCTTTCAGCTCTCAAAGAGAGATGGTATACTTTCTGTTTTCCTTCAGTTTTCTAAACTCCCAACAAATTAAGCCTTTAAAAATGGACCTGCGTCTGCATGATCCTGTTTAAACTGATGTACAATAAAAATAATGTGTTTTCCAATAAAAATGAGAATGATATTTAAAAAAAAAAATCATACCCTCATTCATAAATCAAATCAATAGCAATTGGATGTTTGTTTCAAAATCCTGCAGCCCTAGTTATGTGTCGAACATAACGAAACTATTAAACCGCTGCTGCACTTCATCGGTTCGTAAAAAAATGAGCATATCTCAAAAACTAAAAAATGTGAATAGTTCAATTAACTTATGGAGTATCATGTTTCTACATTTTAGAAATCTTTTGTGTGTTTATTTAGCAATATTTAGAAACACACAAAAAAAAACTTTTGTATTTGAGATAAGATAAGATAAGATATTCCTTTATTAGTCCCACAGTGGAGAAATTTTATTTTTTTTATTTTAAATTTTTATTTATTTATATATATATAAATTACATATTTATTACTATTATTATTTTATTATCATTATTATTAATAATGACAAAATTTCTATACTAAAATAATTATAATTTATTGACTTGTGTAAGGGAAATGAAGCATTTGAAGATGACTTTACAATGAGCAAAATACCAAGTTGGGCACTGGTGCACAGGGTTAACTTACACCTCCAGGTTTGTGTGATATCATTATGACACATTTGCATTAGAAGCCGAATGAGTTTTTGTCTCAATGTGCAAAATAGCACTAAATATATTAGCTGTCTTTCACCAGAACACATCTTTTCCTCCCTGCCTCTCTCCAACGTCCAGGAGCAGATTTTCTCTCCCTCGTGGCAGGCCAAACAAATTCACAGATGCAGCGACAAAGATTTGTGATAAACTGTCGTTTCAAACGTGAATATGTGAGAAACAGCTTTGAAAAACCTGCGTGCATTTTACCAAACAGTATTTAAACAGTATTTCCCTGGAAACCTCGGTGAAAACTTGGTTGTATGTCCATGCTAACAGACCCTGAGCCATCGTGGACAGTTAATAACGCTGTCTGAGTCCCGGCTTGTTTTTCATTTATTTCAATTCATGGGCAAAGAAATGTAGAATTAGACAGTTTTATGAAACATCAACTTGTTGTGTGGTTATTTTGAACTTGTTGTCTTTCTGTAAAGAAAATGAGGGAGCAATGCATTCAATACTAAGAAATGTCACCTGATAAAGACTGATGTTTCCATCCTTCATCTAGGACTCGACTATTGACATTCTGGGAGAAATAACTTTCTCACAGATATCGCAGAGAGCTATCAGAAAACAGAAAAATGCGATGTGCAAATGAAACAAGGCAGAGAAGACCTCTCATTAAAAGGCTTTGGGTTCCTTTATCGACGGTGGAGCTTAAATTATAGATTTTTTTTTTCTCAAAAGGAGCATGAGGGTGGAGAAACAAAGCAAACAGTGAGGCGCCAGTTTTGATGAACAAAGCTGTCTGGAGACCAGTTTTCCTTCGCCTTTCAAAAGGGTTAGGCCTCTTATTAGTAGTCTTTTATTGAAACTAAGCTGTGATGAGCGGGATCCTCTGTTATAGCACATATATCCTCTGTACAACCAACACACTCAGAGCTGCAGGATTACCAGACGTTGTCTTAATTGATCTCATTATCTTCTTCCTGCTCTTCTATAAAAGCCTCCAAGTCTCAAGTGCATCTTGTGATATCTCTATACCACCTAACATACAGTGTTATAGTTGAAGACATTGTTCTTTTTCCAGAGGTGTTCAGGGAATAGCTGTAATAGATCCAAATAATAATAATAATAATAATAATAATAGGAAGAAGAACTTTATGTATATAGCACTTTTCAAAAACAAGTTATAAGTGCTTTAAAAAGACACAAAAACTAGAAAATTCATGGATAAATAAATCTAAATGAATATAGTAATATGACATTGACTATAATTACTAAAGCACAGCATAAACACGTTCAGTAAATTGGAAGAATAACCGATTCAAGAGAAAGCGAATCTGAAAAAGTGTATAAGAGAGATTTGAAAGAAGAAACTAGCCGGTTGCACAATTAATCAAATATAAATTATGATTTTGGCTTCCCACAGTTAAATGAATATTGATTTGCTTTGTTGTTTCTATTTCACAATGCAGTTTAACAGGACATGAAACTGATGTGCTGCTGAATGCTAATTTTCAACTCTTGTCCCTAGTTGGGCTTTTACATGTACAGAATAATTAAAATATACAGATAATATAAAATATAACAACACCACAATACACTGCAAATATGAAAATACAACACACATCATACATAACCAACCACAATACACTAAAACACCAATACACCTTTGTAATTTACAGTAAAACTAGCTAAAAATGGATACAGCTCCGGTTTGCTTTTAACCAGCTCTTAACCTTTGCTGTAAAACATTTTATAAGTGGAATTAATTTCAGCTGGTAGCTTCAGCTTCAGCTTCGTTGTCATGATGTGTTTAAGTGTAACCTTGTAAAATGTAGTTTTTGGTAAGAAACCTGAATGAATCCACTTGTTTGAAGGAGATGTTTTCACAGCAATATAAAACAGATAATAGAGGGAGCTCTGACCTGTTTAACTTCCTAGCACTAGCTTATAATACGTATAATTAGAACTACTAATGCCAAAATGTATTTTAATCAAAGCAAATATTCAAAGAAAAGTACAATCATATATTTCCTCATCATTTGAATTGTGCTTTTATGCAAATAATCACTGCAGCTGACACAGATAAAGGACATTTACAATTTAGCTCAACATAGAAGTGAAAGCAGCACTTTGTTGATTTAAATATAAAATTGCAATAAAAAATATTTTATCCCATAAAAATCAATGAATAATCGAGATAAATCATGATCTCAATATTGAGCATAATATTCATAATTATCATTTTGGCCATAATCGTGCAGCCGTCCCAGCCGCCCTGGTCTCCTGCGGCAGGTCCTTCCAGAGTCCTGAGTCTACTACAAGTGATCCTACTTCACGGTTTTATTTTGACGCATGTCGTCATATATACTGTATAATGTCACCAGGCAACATTCCTTCTACGTCTTAAACTTCCTCTCATCTTCCCTCACACCGGCTAAAAAATGCTGTTAAGTGTTCTTCAGTCCAGCTTGAAAACTAAAGGTGGATTTAGCTTTCAGGTCGAACACGATGAAACAGCCTCCCCCTCAGCTGAGTCAGTGCCGCTTTGAAAAAACTTCTAAAAGCTTATGTGTACACACAAGTTATTGTTCCGCCACTCCTGTTTGTTTAGTTTTGTTTTATTTGCCGTTATTGTGCACTTTGAGTGATTCATTCAGGTCATTTGCAATTTTACGTGCTGAATTTTACCCCTGGTGTGTAAGATTCATGTTTTATTTTACTCCCGTCATTCATTTTTTAGTGGTTATATAAAGCACTTTGTTGGAGAAAGTAAATATTTTACCTGTTTATAGTGTGTTACCACTGTTGAATCTCAATAATCATTACACTCGATGCGTCTATTTCAGGTGGAGACATTTAGTGCATCAACGAATTGACCACAAAGTTACACAGTTAAATTTAGTGGAAATGAGCCGAGCTTGGAGCAGCAACAAGGATTGTGGTGAGAGAACTAATCTCAGCCTAAAAACACACCGATCGCAGTCGCAGCAGTAGTATCGCAGCTGATACTAACTAATGAAGCTTCTATTTATGCATCTGGGATTATGAGTATTACTTTGAGACATATTATCAACATACAGTGAACTGATGTTCCTGTCAGTTATATTAGCTTGTTGCAGATATACTGGTATCAATATAGAAGTCTGCCAGTACATAAATTGCAGTACAGACATGCCAAAGATTATGTCTGAAGTTATTTTGAAGATGTGTCTTAATTAGAGACTGTCATCCCCAACTCGGTAATTTCGGCAAATGCCCAAAAACGATGTAAGTGTTAGTAATCCCTCCAGCAGCCATATTAATTATGACTCTTGTCCCGTCGGAGCAAAAGAGGAAGTCTTGGTCGCTTCAGTATTATAGAGCCACAAAGTACGCACAGGGAGGAGATCAGGCTGGATGAACAGCTAATCAAAACGTTCAACAACAGTCAACATTGGTTTCATTTAACCACAATCTTTACCTGACCTTAACCAAGGGGCTATTACTGTAACCATGACAACGATCGTCTCCTAACCTTAACAAAGCTGTCATTTTCACCTAAACCTAAAAGCTCCTAAACCAACCTTAACCACTGCATCACAGGGACGTCACAGGAGCTGATAGTTTGATACCTAATCAATGCCAAAATTCCATGATGGTACTATTTTATCATACCACAGGTACCGTGAGCACAGGGGACGCATCATACATCCCAGAGACGACAGAAAATCTCCCTGATTATGATTATGCTACATTGTGAAGAAATCCTTGCTGAAAAAGGGAGGAGGAGAGCTAGTGACATTAGCCGTTAGCAGCCGGTGGGTCTTGCTTGGCTAACTACCAGAGCTAACAGCTAACCAGTGGAGCTAGCAAGGCATCATACATCATGATGCGTTCAAGCTCTAGTCAGTAAAACTGGGTAAAATTTACTTTTCAGTGAGAAACATGAGGGCGAATCATCAGGTGTGCTGGAAGACACAAACATGCAGCAGGTTCCTAAGTTGAAGTCTATTCCAATTTCTGTGTTACATAGTCAATAAACCATATATACTATTGAAGTACCTCAAACAGGACAGAAGTGAGATATACGACCGTGAGCGTTCATACAAAGGTATAAATGTCCCTAAACAGAGAGACTCAGAGCTCTCAGCTTTGAACAAACTGTGTTGATGGTTGTTACAAGTGTATAATAAAACTCAGAAAGATGTTTTTGAGTCCTTATTTAACAGAAATTGTTACCACATCGTGGATTTATAAAACATTTCCAAAACCAATATGCAGACTGTAATAAAGGAGTGTATATTCAAGTGCATTGGATTTATTGGTTTGTTTTTTATAGACAGTGTTATAGAATTGGGTATCGAGGAGTTTCGCTGGTATTGACTACTACATCTCTGGTAACTTGACAACCCTATTTTGTTGACTGATCATAAAACAGAGTTATTTAAGCACAGGCAAGTCCTGCCGATGTACTGTATTATTATATGGTATTTTATCAAGAGGAATGAACATTGTCCGAAATATAATCCAATGTCTTTAGGGTGAAGTCATAAACATTGATATGGACCTCAGAATGGGTCAGCCAGCTGTACTGATTTGTGTCTTACTGTTTTCCCTTGCAGGACACAGAGATCCTCAACACAGCTGTCCTCAACGGGCGAACGGTCGCCGTGCCAGTGAAGGTGGTCACCGTAGGAACCGACGGAGCGGTGTCCGACGTAACGGAGTCAGTGGAGTGCAAGTCAACAGATGAGCAGGTCATCAAGGTTAGTAGTGGCCAATGTGTTTTGAGCAGCTGCTTTCTGTTTTACCTTTTTCCAATTCGCCTATTGTCTCCTGCTTCACGGTCAGCTTTCCAGTGGTGCGTGGGTAGGCGGGCAGAATGAACAAAAGGTAGTTGTGTTGTAGAAGTGGTTTGTGCACATTCATCTAGGAGGCAGGTGCTGGATTTCCTCCAGCAAACTTGGGCCAGGCTTTCTCCTCTTTTTGTCAAATGGTAAGCCAGAAATTGAGAGCTTCTCCTCAGGTCACAGATCAATACCTACAAAATTCTACAATCAATAAATAAATAAACAAGGAAGAAATCAGCAAGAATTATCTGCCTCCATCAAACAGGCTGCAGAAAGACAGCACTTCCCCTGCAGTTGTGCTTTTAGGTGAATGCACTCTTCCAGCACATGTCCACAGGCTCCATCGTTTCCACGCTTCCCATTCATCGTCTATGTAAGCAGCCGTGCAATGCATTCTGGTAGCGTGGCGGCATGATTTGAGACACGGGCGTCCCGCTGGCCTCTCCTCATTTGCATATAGTTGAGGTCTAGGCTACTTAATGTAAATCAGGGGCATCCAGTGCAAGTCGCCACCTTTGGACACTCCTGAGAAACTTTTAAAATAAACGTTGTCGATCTAAACTAACGAGAGAATTAGTAACTGCATGGCTTATTTCTGCCATCTAATATGTCAAGAACACATAAGATAAGATAAGATAAGATATTCCTCTATTTGTCCTACAGTGGAGAAATTTACATTTCAGTTAACTATTTTTGTGATATAAGAAAAGAAAGTTTCCAAACGAGCCACCATGCTTCTGGTTTGCGAGTTGGGAGCAGCAGCCCACCAGGAAAGGCGTTCGTCCAATCAGGTGCCTTGTGTCTAGTGGCAGCCAATCAAGCATCCAATGAAGCGAGGCGATAAAAACGCCTCGCTTCATTGGATGGTAGCTGGATGGTACGGTGTCAAAGACGGAAAATATGAGCCGTGTTTCTAGAGAGAGGGAGCAGAATGTACAAAATGTTAGAACAGTAGCGGTAAAGACAAAAAAAAACTACACGTCTGCTTGACATCTGTACTGGCTCATATGACACGAAGGAGCAAAAATTCAAGACGCCAGCAGCTTGGATTCACTCTCGACAAAAAGCAACTCCAATATCTCTCTGCTCATTCCACTTGCCTCCAGATAATGTTAAAAATAACGTTACTGCGTCCTATATATATGGTATGTTATGAAAACATGACATCAATTAAGTCATTTCCTGCATTAAAAAGGTTGCTGTTTGAAAGCTGACTGTGTACTGCATATGCACCAACAAGACAGCCCCTGTGTGCAACTTCATTACCACTTGCCAATAACATGACTGACAAACCATAAAAGGTGACAAAATGTTCACCCTGATTGATTTCCCATCTTGAGCAAGTTTCAAATCTCTGTAAGTTGATTTTCATTGGCTTCCTGAAAGCTAGGTAATTAATCTCAAACCTTATCGAGTGCTTCGGGAAATAGAAACAGAAAAAAAAAAACCAAAGGTGATGTGTAAAGATAGAGCTTTTCACTGTGGCAGCTCTAGATTTAATATACGCCCTTCCACATGTCCCCATTGTATTACGTGAGAGGAGGAATGAGGAAGTGAGAGAAATGTTTGTTCTTAATTGTGAGAAAAGAAGAGTGTGTCTGTGTTATATTGAGGAGCTGATTTGTGTTTTCTGTGTACTATACATGCATATCAGAGAGAAGAGAAGGAGCAGATCTCTCAGAGGGTTTAATTATCCACTGAAGTAGCACCACACATTGTGACGCTGACCTCGGTAGCGTACTCCCCTGCCCACCCGTCTAGTTTTGGAACAGTAAGCGGTGCCCCTCCTCTCTCCACCCTATTTTCAAAGGAAACTTAAAATAAAACTCGTTCTTGATCAGAAGGCATCGCCATCCTCCCTCGCTGTTTCTCTGAAACTTTGAGGATTACTAAGTCCTTCTCACAGCACGGACCATGACTCGAAGATTACCAACGCCAGCCCCGAGTTATAAAAAGGACCTCAGTGGTGGGTTTCTTATTTACCCACCGCAACAGCTTGTATCTGTTGTGCATCATTAATGATCCATTTCTAAAGCATACCATAAGTTTTTATGTCAAGTGTCTAACTGAAACACAATATTAACTTTTGATAAATTGCTTAAAGGGATAGTATGTATGTTTTTACATATGTTTTAATCCTTTAATTGTCAACGTGTGAACAGGTTGTAACTTCACCTAAAACTTTCTGGGTTTCCTTTATCAGCCTGTAGCTGCTTTTAATGTGAAAAACGGATTTTTTTTTTTTTAACGAATGTGACGTCATGAGTGTATTTAATTTAAGCTGCGCTTACAGGGTTAACAGTGTGCAGCTATAGCTAATATTCAGTTAGAAATGTCCGCTAACACAAATACCAGTCCCCAACACAAGTGAGACTCCAACATAAACGCCACAAATATACAGATAAATACTTTCATACAGCCCCTTTAAGGAAAGACAATATTGAGATTTTATTCTGCTCGCATAACATGTCTTCTTTCAGACTAGTGAAAAGAAAACATCCAGAATACACATTTAGATATTTACTTTGTTTCACTTTGTCCATTTGCATCTGAAGACTTCTCCTCAATTCACCAAAAGTTTGCATTAGATAATGTCTCATTTGCATAAAATTTCAGAAAACTTGTAATACAAAGAAAAAAAAGTCTTAATGTAAGAAATCAACTGGGGAAGTTTAATGGTGATATCTATGTTTTTACCCTGTTCACACAGGATGTCTCCCCTTAATTATTCAAGTCATTATAGTCATATGGTCTTCTGTGATAGCGAATCAAAAATCTTTGGGTTTTGGGCGTTTTTACCCATCCCCCTCTTTTCTGGCTTTTTATATAGCATTAACCAAAAAGCTAAGAAAATAATCAGCAGATCAATCTCTGCCATTTTGGCTGGGTCTCTCTTGTAAAGCGATAACATTATCATTAACAGTTTTATGTTAAACTTTTAACTGCCAGGAAAGAAAATGGAATAATTTGCCCTCTGGCGTAAAATTGGCATGTGAATCTCTGACATGAACTAATATTCATTCATTTATATATATTTTTGCTCATCCTCTGTATTTCTTTCTCTTAGCTCTCTCCATTTACTCTCAGACCGATTATTTCCAACGGCTTGCACCGTGTCACCACGTCTTTTCACGGAAAGCCAAACTGTGACGAGCGCTTTGTGGCGAGCATAGACTGCTCTCTTCCACCGGGGAACAACAGCTGGTGTAGCTCTATTATTGTCCGGGTGGAAACAGTAGAGATTATAGACACTGTTCAGTTACAAAAACAGGCTGAGATTAAAAAAATAAATAAAATTTAAACATGTCATAAATCAAGAGAATTGCAGGAGAATTGACACCCTGTCAGGAAATCGGGAGAGGACAATGAAGAACAGGGGTCTCACTGGAAGATCGGGAGAGTTGGCAGATATCTATGGTGCTTAAAGCGACTGATTACGCCTATTTAATAGCCTGATAACATCGAATCTGGGTCACGAGCGGTAACAGAGCAAGCTCTGAGATCACATACTGTATTAGCGACCCAGAGCTAAGCTATTGGAGAAATCAAACACTCAGAATATGGTTAGGATAAGAATAATTTAGTCACATGTCTCATTGAAGATGCTGCCATTGGACCAGCATCCTTCAACACAGACAACAGCAGGTTTTAAAATAGTTACTAGTCTCTAAGTTACAGACAAGCCGACAGAAAGCCCATTTTGTTGTGGATTTACCTGAAATGCCTCCTCTAAAGACAGGATGTCAACGCCAGTCGCCTCCGCTACCATTAGCATGAGGACCACAGTGCTCTGTAGTAACAAGTGAGGCCAGAAATTAGCAGGACTGGCTTCCAAGTCGGGCTTTGTGACTGCGTATAATGAATATTTTCTCTTAAAATAACAAGTAGAAAAGAATAAAACAGAGCGTGAATGTAATTTGTCAAAAATGGTTTATCGAATCTAAAAAATATCTTGAAAGCAAAGGATTACAATATATCCTCCCTCTGGGTTTTCTTTCCAAAAAGCAGATTGATTTTAATATAAAGTGAGACAAATAGTAAGAGGAACACAATCAAAACAGCCAAGTGTTTGATATTCTGTTTTAATGTGAGTTGTGCTAGATGTTTCTGCTTTTATCACGCTGATGTAGAGCCCTGAGATGTATTCAATAAACCCAACACTAGGATATTATTTATAGTTTTAGTAAGTCTTTCTAGTTTACAATGATGGAAATCACACATACTTGCCTCTCTAGGGAAGAATCAAAGACAACATCACTTCTTCTCAGCGCCCTGAATTTCAGTTAAGAGCCATATTTTTTGAGGTAAGTGCAGTGTGTCAAATGCTGTGCTCTCTCAGGAAGCAGACATCTTTAGTCAGTTATGATTTCAGTCATAAAGCATCCATGTATCACTCTGAACGGTCCGTGTCTGTTTGTGCGTGTCACTCTGGATAAATCCTCAGCCGGCATGTTTAGCAACACAATGGATCGTTTCCATGGAGAAGTGACATTGGTTTGTGCGTGGTTTCATGACACATTGGTGGTGATACATTTTTCATGCGGCGCAGGAGATGTCACCTTCGAGAGATCTCATTTAAATCTTTATGGTTATCATCTTCGATACCCTTCATAAAGGAAAGATGAAGATGGATCAGGAACGTAGGAACAAAGTGGGACAAAGCTAAAGACTGAAAGGTAGAGATGGGCTGACATAAACTGATGTTTAAGTATGGGGTGAGAGGGGGGGGAGGGGGGGGGGGGAGAGGGAGAGAAAGGGGGGAGAGAAAGAGGGGGGAGGGAGAGAGAGAGAGGGAGAGAGAGGGGGGAGAGGGAGGGAGGGAGAGAGAGGGGGAGAGAGAGAGGGAGAGAGAGGGGGGAGAGAGAGAGGGGGAGAGAGGGAGAGAGAGGGGGAGAGAGGGAGAGAGGGGGAGAGAGAGAGAGAGGGGGAGAGAAAGAGGGGGGAGGGAGAGAGAGAGAGAGGGAGAGAGAGGGGGGAGAGGGAGGGAGAGAGAGAGAGAGGGGGAGAGAGGGAGCGAGGGGGGAGACAGAGAGGGAGGGAGAGGGGGAGACGGGGGGGAGAGGGGGAGAGAGGGAGAGAGGGAAAGAGAGGGGGAGAGAGGGGGAGAGACAGAGAGGGAGAGGGAGAGAGAGAGGGGGAGAGAGAGAGGGGGAGAGAGGGAGAGAGGGAGAGAGAGGGGGGAGGGAGAGGGGGACAGACAGAGAGGGAGAGAAAGGGGGGAGGGAGAGAGAGGGAGGGAGAGAGAGGGAGAGGAAACGAACACAGCAAGACAGGAACAAAACCAGGTGAGGCTTAAGAGACTCAGTGAGGAGTGAGGTGGATTTTTCAGGTTTTTTCAGCTCACTTTCTGGATGGTTGCCTTTAGAAAAACTGCACATTAGTGCAGGACCTGAATGTGTGTGTTTCTGTGACTTCAATGTGCACACACTTCCCAGATAGACTCATTTCCATGCAGTGTATAATCCATTATCATCAACACGCATCAACTGTTCAGCCCCAACCAGGGTAAACGGCTCTAATTCTTCAAATGAAGAAGCAACCGGTTTTTTGTTTCTGTATTTTACATGTTTACCAGTTTACATGAACACCTAGCATACTGTAGTGAAAAATACTTCTGAAGATACACAAGTGCAGTACTCCTCTGTCCACTGACTCTTTATATACAGTAACAAGACTACAAGTGAAGACAGTTTGGCTTTCCGTAGAGGCACTACACTAAATTTAAAGTGGACCTAATATGCCTTTGTGCTTTCTCCCTTTAGTATTCTCTATAGTTTGTTGTGCAAGTAAAATGTCTGCAAAGTTACAAAGCCCAAAGTCCACAGCAAGAGGACTTACTCCGCCACAAAAACACTGGATCTGACCTGCCTTTCCTCCGTAACGTGGTGATGTCACCAAGTTACACATTTTGCCTAGCGGCTAGTTTGGCACGGCTTCAAACAAAGTGGGCCAGCTGACCAATCAGAGCAGGCTGGGCTTTCTGAGAGGGCGGGGCAGGACACTCTGAGTAGTAGCCATGCTAAGCACTAACAGTCCAGCCTCTTCCACACAGTCAGGCAGTTTATTAATTAAACACTGGTATTGGATCAGTACTCGGAAAACTTTCCAACCGTGAGACCTTAAAAAAAGGATCTCAAACCAAAGTGGGGGGAAGGAGGATTTGTTAGCTGCATTCTGGTGACTTTAAAAGAGTGAAAATAACAAAATAATTCAATGCAACAGCATGTTTATGTTAAACTATTGATTTTACCTTTAAATCCCAAGAAAGAAAACAGAATAATTCACCCCTCTGGTGTGAACTCTCACAGAAGGTCCTTTCGGTCACAAAGCAACGACGCCACCTCTGCGCTCTGAAACCTCTTATTTCCAATGGCTAGCGCCGCGCCACGGCAGATTTTGGCTAGATGTACACTGTGGTGAGCGTAGCTGCACTGTGTCACAAGCATAGACGGCTCTCCTCCGCCGGGGAACGACAGTCGGGATTATACACACTGCTCAGTTACAGAAACAGACTGAGATAATGAAAGGGAAAAACAAAAGTGTGAAAATTTGCAATAAATCGGGAAAAATACGGAGGACTTGTGACAGTGGGAGGAAACGAAGAGAGGGCAATGAAAAATGGGAGTCTCCCGGGAAAGTATGATACTTGGTGCTAGCTGATCCCAAAAGCCAAGGTATCACTATTAGTATCAGTGCATCCCTCATTATGAACCTCAATTTCATTTATGAAACTGCTAATTTGAACAAAAATTCAGATGAAATCTTAAATGTTTCCCCGTCTGGCCGAAGAACGGTCCATCCTGAAGCACAACCTGTCCTCGTTTCAGCCAGAGTGAGCATATAGGAGCGACAGTAATATTTTAGAGGGATGAGGGTGCGAGTGAAAGAGTGGGAGAGGAAGAGGAAACGAAAGGGAGGAGGAAGAGGAGAAGAGAACTGACAGATACCAAGCTGTCAGTTTTGTTCCCCAGAGATCGGGGGCTGGTCTGACATCATTTGAGGGTAAAGCTGCCAAGTTGTATGCAAGACGTGGAGACAGATGACAGTCTTCTTGTGAGTGGTTTGTTGCAAAGAAGTGATTGTCAGTACTGAGGACATGTGCTGAAATTACCAGTTGTGCCAATCAAGCACATGATGGCATTTGAGATTGAAATGAATTGAAATGCAAGTGATTTCAAACAAAACATGTGATGACAGATTGCTACTGATTTTATCCTCAAAGGGGAAAAATGCTTCATTTGAAGATTCTGGTGCTTAAACGATCTAATGGCATACATTCACAGCATTCATGCTATATCATTTCTCTGTGCTGGAGATGCATCTGAGAATCCCCGCTAACCGATTGGAGCTGTGTTCTCTGCAGCCAATCACAACTGAACGGGTGTTTTGTTCTCTGGGAGCAGGTTTGCGTCTTGTCTCTGCTCCATCTGTTACGTTGGACCAAAGTCACATTACTTGCACACATATTATGTTGCACACATTAAAGATGCATCTGTGCACATTCAAACAAACACACAGAAGGAACTTTGCCGACCTGACAGTTGATGTTTCATTGAAGTAAAGCCAAATCTTTCCACCCTGCAGCCCCTCAGAAGAGGTTGTTCACTGAAAAAGATCGACTGGACAGAAAGAACTGAAGCAATACGGTGCTAATGACAAAATGTCACAACTACATCCACGATCCATTTTTAGAAACATTACATTTCCATGACTTATTAGAATACTTTTATCATCTTTGGTCCAAGTTTTCTCTCTGACTCTTTGAGTCTGTGTCTCATCCTGCCGCCTCTCTCTTATTTTATCCTTTTTTCTCCAGGTGTCAGAGCGATGTGACTACGTCTACGTCAATGGGAAGGAGACGAGAGGGAAGAGCAAGGTGATGCTCAACTTCACCTACAGTTTTCTGAGCGCCCAGCTGGAGATGAGTGTGTGGATGCCCCGCCTGCCGCTGCTCATCGATGTGGCCGACCCCGAGCTCAGCCAGATAAAAGGCTGGAGGGTCCCCGTTAGTGCGGCCAACAGGAGGTAAGGCTGGCCGTCTATTGCACCGAGGTCTGTGTGCTGGAAAGAATCCGGTGATACGATACATATCATGATGTTCCGATTCAATATGTTCAATAAATTGTGATACTGTCAGCGAGGCGATATACTGCATATGAATACACCACCATAAGCAGGCTTACTGCAATAGTCGGTGTTACCGTTGTTACGGGTGTTTGGACATACACAGATTACATTGCTTGCCCACCACCCCCACTGTTGTTTTGCTTTTTTTTAGAGAAATAAAACCCATTTAGTTTATCGTCACGTATCAGCGCTGTGTTATCAACACACAGTGTCTGCTGCATACGGCAGGACTCGAGATGATGGCGGATAATTTGGTGTCAAAGTGAAAAGCTAACGCATTGATTATTTCAGATTTAAATCCAATGCTATAAGGGAACCGTAAGGCTAACGAGGAAATCGGCATGCAGAGGACAGAGCGCCGTGCTCGGTGCACCACGTGGAAACCTGCGACACCAAACACACCGCCATCCAATGCTGAAGATCAAAGTCATCATCTTTTCTTGGAAAGTGGGGAAAATTCCTTACCGTCACGTCCCAAATACATAACATTGACTAAAAAATTTATTATTTATTTATCACAGTCCCTGTAACATTATAGCTCTGCTTTGAGAAGATGCATATCTTCGCAAATGAAATAAAGCAGACTGAGTTCATCTGTGCTTGTCAACTATTAATTCAAAAATAATTAGATGTGTTTTTGATAATTGACACAGCATTACAAAACGTAATCTTGCGATATTTTCAATATTTTCTTACACCCCTAACCGCATCTTTTGTATGTTGTACAATTGTTGTTAAATGTAAGACTATTTACAGCTGAGCCACGGCATTACATCAGCACAGCATCCTTGATCCTTTTCCACTTAAATGAACATTAAAGTCTTGAGCAAGCTAAATGCAAAACAGATTTCTGGCTTTATCCGGTGACTAGCCATGCATCACAGCACAAGTCTGGCCATACAGGACACGTCCAAATTCCTTTAACCTGAGACGAGTCTTAAAAATCCCTGCATAAGAAGCCAAATCACATTCTTCACCTGGTAAAATAAATGGAGGCTGCAATAAATTGGCTTGGTAATGTTGGCGCAGACATATGAGGCATAAAATGCAGGTGCAGCTGCAGAGGTGGTATATAATGAGTGTCTAATAATTCATTGGACTGGTCTCCGGAAAGGTACTTATGCTGAATAAGAGATGAGTAATAATTTTGAGCATTACGGAGCGTTGCCAAAATTCCAGAGGCTGAGAAGTGACACGGCGTGCGTCGATCTGTCTGCCGCATCGTGAGCTGTGCAAAGCGCTTGTAATAAAAATGTTTAAATTAGTGATTTTTTTTCTTCAAATTTGAATACAACTGATTAAGATCATAATAACCCTACTCAAATGAATAGGTAATCACAGAGGCACACTGATTAATTTACATGTAATAACAGCTATAATCATTATTTACTGTGATCAGAGAGTAACTATGGTGAAGACACGAAGCACCATATGTGTATTTGTAATGTAAAGAGATAAATTGTTCCATGTGCCCCAGTGTTTAGCCCCTTCATTAATGATAACACATTACATGTATGCACAACTAGACGGTGAAATGAATACAGTAATTATGTGATGAATCTGCTGACATACAGGTCCTCTTTGTTGCTGGTGCTTTATTCAGATGAATGATGAGTGAGAATGTTGGTTGATGTGCTATGATGGCAAACGTCGCCGGCAGTGATGTTTTAGCTGGTGTGAATGTGCACAATCAGTACAATTCAGCAGTGGCGTCAAAGTGGGGTCTGGGGACCCCCAGGGGTCTGTGGCAGTCTGCCAGGGGGTCTGTGAAACGATTTGTTGTAAATCAGAAAACTGCGGTGTATCATTAAAAAGTGCATATCTACAAATGGGAACAATATGCTTCAATTAAAAAAAAAAAACATACTGTGTCCATTATTACGACCTATGTGAGCTTTGGGCCAATAGAAACTGACATGATTGTGACACGGCAATAAGGGAAATATTTTTAAGTTGAAGCTTCTGCTAATTTATAAGGCACTATGTGACCTCAAATCTCGGCTTTTTATCCATCCTCCTCTCCAACTGCAAAACAAAAGGTGATCAGGCCTTTTGTGCCTTCGTCTCAACCCTGGCATCACCTCCTTAATCTATCAGAGCGGCTGAACCGTTGGAGGCCTTCTTACAGGCCTAATCCACGCGGTTTTGCTTTATTTAGTTTGGTCTGACTCTCATTGCCTCTGTGCTTCACAATGTAATTATTCTTTGGTTTCTGTCATAGTATTCTGTTTTATTTGTGTGTGAAGCACCTCATAACTACGTTTCAAAAGGTGCTATACAGATAACGCTTTACTTACCTAAGTCAGGTTCAGACTGGTAGTTTTGAGTATCTGGGTTTATTAGGACTATGTGCATGCCAGTCTTGGTGCTGTTCATTTACTGAAAGCATTTAAGATCAATTGCTTAACTGTAGGCTAGAAATGCTGACACGTTGCATCAGTTTGAATAAAATCACCCACTGTTTAAAGGCATGTAAGTGGTGCTAACATTCAAAAACACAGCTAACTTCCCCGCCGTGGGACGAAGATTATCTCCTCCTAGCTTACTGTGATTCATATTGAAATGTTTCTGTTCATCACTATGAAGGTCTGAAGTATTTAGTTTGAAAAACTTCAGAATACAAATAGATAATAATAGCAGATTAGATTACTGTAATTCACCAATAAATCCCTCTGCTGCTTCCAGCTCATCCAAAACTCTGCAGCGAGGATTTTAACCCAGACTAAACATGACCACATCTCGTCGATCCTGGCTTCCTTACAATGGCTACATGTTCAAACATTAGTGATTACTCACAAAGCCCTAAGAGGCCTCGCCCCCAGTTATTTAGCATATCTATTACTGCCCTACATCCCTTCCTGCACTCTGATCCTCAGATGCATCCTTCCTTGTGGTCCAGAGTCAAACACAGTGACGACAGAGCCTTTCCGGTCAGGGCACCTAGACTATAGATTCCTGTATATAGATAGAGATCAGGGCTGCCAACTCTGTCACATCGTTTAAAAACTCACTTTTTTTATAAAACTGCTTTTTATGTTTATGCAATTTTAGTTGTTTTACTCTTTGGGGTTTTTATGTGTTTAATTACTGGATTTTAGCACATTTTGTTATCTTCTATGATTGTTTTTATTATCATTATTATTATCTAAGAGTACAAATGGTAGCAAGCATATACTTAATCATTGTCACAATTAAGAAGGGAGCCCCTGCAAGCCCCAATTAGCACCAACAGTCAATCATTAGAATGTTTATATGCATGAATGAACAGAAAATGTCCTTTTAAAGAGCATTCCTGCCACAGAGTCACTGCAGTCAGTGCCACTTCCTATTGGCCTTCACCCCACAGGGTGGCACTCTAACACAAATACCCCCAGCTATCCACGCCTGATCCCATCAGTCATGTCTGTCAAGCTCATCACTGCCTGAAGAACACATGATATGTGAAGTTTCTGTGCATATTTGTAATAGAAAGGAAACAAACAAAGAAAATGGGTTTTGGCATACGTTCATCAATGTGTGCACGCTCCAGCTCCATTCACATAAGCGTGCAAGCCAGCTCATTACACCTTGACTGACCTGTCACTCACCGCTACAAACATGACCTGACCTCGTGTTTCTGTTGCCAGCCACAAATGTCACCTTGGTTTAGACTGCCGTCCCTTCACTGATGTGGAATAAGGGAGGGGGGTGGGGGCATGGTGAAGGGAGGTTAGGAACTAAGCCAAGCCATTGGGCCACAGCATGTTAACCTGTCAGCCCGTTTTTCTGCCTGACCGGCCATGCCTCATTAAACCTAATGGAAACTGTCACTGTCACTCCCCCCCGGCCACCTGACCGTTCGAGAGAGGGCTGGAAAATGTGAAAGAATAAAGGTGAGAGTGAATGAAAAGCAGAGTAAGAGAGTTGAAAAATAGATTACAGTAAGTGAAGTGAGAAACTGCTGTATCAAATGTAGAGTGAGAGTCAGGCATGCAGGGTGAGGAGAGATGACAATGGCTGTGCACAAAACAACAAAACAGGCCTATATGGTGAGAAAGAGTGATGGACGATGAAGGATGCAGATGGATAAGAGTGATGTATAATAGCTATCACAATGTTTCTCGTCATTGTTGACACAGTCGACTCCTTGGCGCAGATCTGTGTCCCAAGGCCACATTTCACCCGTCACTGCAGCTCCCACAGCTCAGCATTGAGAGCAAAAAAAACAACATGTTGCTGTTTTTATGATGTATTATAGTAGTTGAGGGAGCAGTTTGTGTCTACGAGCAGTTTTAATGTTTGTTTGGAACCTGCAACCTTTGGGAGGGACAGTAAATTCCACTTAATCATGACGTAAGACAACCGGCACAGAAAATACAATCTAGCAGAGCAGCGGAGAATCAAATAGACCACTAATGCAGCCAAGTACGATATGAGATGTTCAGGGTTTGGACATCAGAAATGTACTGACTTTGTAATTTTATATGTGCAGTAAACCTTGTAATAAATATATAGGTGCTGTCTGAGACCCTGTCTTCAAGACAACATGTTCCTATATACATTTGTCTCAATGTTTGGAGATCTTATTGGGGCCACAGCAGCACCTATTAGCCCTCTTCTGCTGGATTTCTCCATTCTCCAACCCACGTCCTTCCTGTCCGACCTTCGCCACTCTAATGTGGGTCTGTTAATGTGATAAAGGGCCACACTAACCTCACATAAATAGGAGGAAAAGAGTAAAACAAATGTGTCACAAAATTCCCCTGCTGGGTTTGCAAACATCCATTTGTTACTGAACGTATCTCTCTGAGATGGCTATATCTGCAAAGTGTTTGCCGTGGGCCAAATAAATGGCAGACATGCAGCGAAATATCAGTTGCCCTTTTAAAGAAAATGAGAAAGCAAGCAAGGCAGCAGTTTGTCTCTGCAAGCTGTTTTTAATGGATTTTTTTGAAAAGCACTGCAAGCCTATGACTTTCGGGAGGTCGGGAGAACCTGCAGCACAGCAGACAGCAGACGCTTCGACTGCACTGCAGTAAATACATCAGAGGTTTTACACTGTATGGGCATTAATGGTGATAAGGAAGACATGAATTACGTTGAACTGCGATAGGAAAAAGTAGAATTATACTGGTGATAACCTTCAAAGTATCTTTATTCTCCTGAGGACTTCTCTAAACACAAAGAGCTTTCATTACATTTTACCTCAGAAACACGAGCATACTCAAGCTATCTCTCTGCCTTTATGTTCTTAGAAGTCATGCCTGCATACTTCGATCCATGCTTTATCCTCATTGCTCGTCTGCTTCTCTTTTCCCATTGATGCAGGTATGAGAGGGTCACCGATGACAAGGATGAGGGCGACGTAGCCGAGGACCGGACGGAGGGCGGCTGCGTGGCCCAGTATCAAAGCACCACCCTGCGCGTCCTCACACACTTTGTGGCAGATACGGGAGACGTCAGAGGAGGCGGCGCCGCAGAGGAGGACGGGGCGGGCCAGCAGAGCTTCCTACTGGGTAGTGACTGGCAGGTGGAGGTGACGCAACTGGTCAAGGACTCTCTGAGGGTGGAGGTCCCGAAGGTCGCACAACTGCTGGAGGGCCAAGTCCTGATAGGAGTGAGCGCCGGCATCACCAAACTACAGGTTGTTTGTGTGTATGTTTTGCTTGACAAGCAGATTGCATTGTGTTTTCACTTCATTTTTTAGTCTGTCATCATGGTCATGTTCATATTAGGCATTTTTTGGAGTGGGGGGGCAATCAGTAGTGACTGACACATCCGTTGCGTCAACATAATTTTCAGTCGATGCAGAGACTGCAGTAGCCATTGCTAGGAGCAACAAAATAAATGTTGGAATTAATTGAATTTATACTTATTTAAAAGTTATTTCTGTAAGTCAACGAACAACCTGCAATTTTTGTGCAATTTATCTGTCGTCAGTTTTCTGACTCTGACACAGGACGATGATGTCAGCAGCTCTGTTGGACTCGGCTGTTTCCAACCAAGGAAATAGGGTCATATCTAGAGGGGAGCCTGCAAATTGCCTTATTAACTTAACAAACCTTAACCATTCAAAGTCAATGTCTAATCTAACCTTAAACATTCACGGTCAATGCCTTACCTTACCAATCTTGCAAGAGTTTCCCCAGTTTGTTGTCTCCTTTCAAGCCATTTCCAGGAAATAGCCATCAGCAAGCACAACAGCAGATGTATTTGAATTGTTGAAGACATCGGATACATGGCAGGCAATACAGAAGCCTGAACCTTGGCTAGTGTTTTGGTAAAATCCCAATGTACCATATGCTATAACTTTTTTTTTCTGTTCACTACACAATATTAAATGAACAAAGAGGGGAGGAGAAGCTCAACTAATCGATATTTTCTATACCAACAATGGATGAAATGTGTCATGTGAAAGCAGTAGCTCGTATTGGCAAAGCGCCACAACTTCTTTAGCCTCTTTGACCTCAATGCACAGCTCATTAATTTCCTGCAGCATCAAGCATCCCTTTACAACAGAATGCTCTGATTAACCCTTGTGTACGCTATATACAGACATGTCTAAAAGGAGGTGAACGTTGGACTTTCGTTCATCAGGTAGCCAGAAACTTGGCCTGAATCAGTGCTAATGAATGCTAATGTCTCCCTGTGTCTGCTGGATGCATGCAGGCAAGTAGTTTGCATGTTCAGATGGAAAAACCAGAAAAATGCATAGAAAGAGATTGGAAGTAAGCAATAGAGAATGTGGAGTAAGACACAACAGGCTTGGCAGTAGAAAGGGAAAAACAGCCCCATTGATCGCAGCATAGCACAAATACTTAAGCCTATTAAGGGCTGACAGAGAAACATGGCGTCGCGGCACGCCTACTAAAAGATTGCACCTCTGTGGCCTCACTCGCTCTCCCTCCCTTCCTAATACCCAGAAACACTCACAATCCTATTTATGTTATACTACAACCAGGTGCTTGCTCAGGACAACACGTTTCCCGCTCACACCACGAATCAACATCAATCTGGTGTTTACAAGACAGCACGTCGCTGAAGCAGTGGACTGGAATCATAATCTCCTTCTCTTTATTTATCAATTGACGAGCTGAGCGTGCACTGCAGGAGTGAGAGACTGCTGTTTCACTGTTGGCCTGGACAGTTTAAATGGAAGGAAAAGTGCCTGGAAAGATACGAGAGATTGCCCTATGTGAAGCCTGATACTGATGAAATGACAAAAAGGAGGAACTGAAAATGTGTGCAATTTTGTGATCGCTCACTTCAAAGTTATCATTTGGTCGATTCACATCTTACTGATCTGTGCAGATGTTATACAGTGGTATGAAGGGTGAATGGCTCTGCGGGCCATTTAACAAACTGGACTTCAACACTTGTAAATGTCTTAAATGATTCTGACAGACAGCTCAGGCTGCGTACTGCAGGGGGTGGATCAAATTATGCAGACCTGCAACCGTACTCTACATCGGCAATGCCTCTGAGGATCAACTGTCTTTAAGTTCATGTTTAGGCTGAAATGTCAGGTCTTTTTTTTTTTAAGTCCGTATCAATCGTTTATGCTGATGGTACTTGTTGGCTTCAGATATTTGCCAAAAATAATAGTAAACACTGATAATAAAAAAGCAAACAAGTGGAGGCTACATTACACTTGAGCAAAAATGAGGTCTTCACAATTTAAAGGATTTAAAAAACAACATGCAGTTTTTCCTTCGCTCGTAGTAGCACAGCGTGATCGGACATGCGGCCTGCCTGAACCTGAACCTGAACCTGAACCTGAAATGGAAACTGAACTTTGGCTTAGAGACCACTTTGCTTGCTCTTGTCCATCTCGTGAATGATGTAACTTACAAGCTTGAACCACTGATTGGCCAAATCTGCTTACCTTCAGTAGTAATGAAGATGCTGAGGGGAAATGTATCGCAGTAGAAGTATACATTTCATTTAGGGAATGTAGTAAATGTAGTAGGAAATGTAGTGTGACATTTGTTCAATTCAGATCAGTTTTAGGTCCAACTTCAAACATGAATGTGGTCACTGCAGTAACGAGTCTGTATAAATACATGGGGGTTTAAGCCATTAAAGATAGTAGCTCTGTAATGAAGAATTATTTTAATTTCCATCAATAATTCATTTTCTATCTAACGAGCAGCTTGATTTAGCTCTCTCACTATAATTGCTGTTACCTTTAATAAGTGAGAGTATTTCTCCCCTGACATGCGACTCATATAATGAACACAAAGGTTAATTGTACCACTGAATGCAGACATGATTTGATATTTAATGCTTCTTCCATTTAATCAACAGTTTGTACTCAAAGCACCAGATATGGTTTCAGCCTAGTCTTTGGTGTGCTGAGCAGGTGATGTGTGGAAAGGTTAAATCATTCTGAACGAAAAACGTACTCTTGATTTGAGACAAAGCTTTTGGGCTTAATCCAGAGAAATTATGTAAACACTTAGCAAAGCATGAATTTGGCTCAACAACCCATTTCAATATCGCCATTTCCTGCGATCTTTGTTTCCCGTTGAGTTTCATTCACAGTTACTGTGACAGACGGCTGCACGCCTCCCCTGATTGGCTCCTGTGAACATCTCAGTCAGGTTATTAAAATAGTGCAATATCCATGTACACATTGGGGGCTGGGGATGTTTAATGATCTGACTACAATAATCAGCACAGGATATCATACATGATTTGTAAAATATCTAGCATTTTCCAATATTTGGTCATACACAGGAGCTTTTTATTCGCATCATGTAAGAAGAAATACAGAAAAAACAAAGAACGTATTTTGTGTCTATTATTTCCAATCCCACAGGAAGGTGTATAAATAATACAACATTACAAGGACTTTCTGTGTGTTATTTGTATGCCAAGCAACAAAACCACTTCGGCTTCAGAAAAATGTCATGGTTGGGCTGAAAATAAGTAAAATAGAAATATAGAAAAATATAGAAAAATGTGAAAATGTCACACAGCTTTCAAAAGAAAACACAGGTCTCCTGGTTGAAAATCCTGTGTTTGTTGGACCCATCTACCTCCACTCCTGCCTGCCATAGCGATCTTTCTCATTTTTGACTTTATTTACGCAGACGAGTACATTGCAGTGAATGCAGGTCCAGACCACATGGTGTACAAATGGTGCATTAAAAGCAAGAACGGTGTTCTCATTGCAGGCTAAATGTTTTGTGCCTTATTGGGTCATTTGTATAGATTTTTGTGCAGACAAGCTGATTATTTGCTCTTAGGAAAAGATCTCAAATGTCAAAAGACCAAACACGTTTCCAAGAAAATAAGTAAATTATTGAATGTGCTGCATCTTCTTACATTTACCACCCTAGCAACCAGTGTTTCCAGTGATAGGTCCATTCTACATAGTAAACCACAGCGAGTACACCTGTTTGTCTCTTTCAGGGTTACCTTATTGTTGATTGGTAATTGCAAGTGTGGTGTGTGTGTTGGTTGAGAGACACATTTAGCAAATATGGACATTGTGAGAAGGGTTATGTGAACTTGAGAGCTCATTTGTTCCAAATAAAATTGTAAAAATGGAGGGACCCCTGCCTCAATCGTCCTGGTAACAGTAGTGAAGCCCGAGTTTCCAAAGGCTTTGAATATGTAACGCATTAAGAGTTTTATTTTTGATTAAACTGTTCAGAATTACAATGAAAGACTTGGATTTGACAATTAAATGAAAGCCAAGGATTTCAAAAGGCCACAGAGGTATTAAAATATTTCACAGTGGCCATAGAATTGGTAATGTGATCATTAATATACTGGGCTACAAGTTCAATGGTGTATCAGGAGAAACGAATGAATCCATTTAAGCACCGTCTTTCTGACATGTTATGGATAGACGACCTGCATGCAAAACACGCTGGGCTGTTAAACTTTGCAGAAGCGTCAGTATGATGGGTCGGAGAGACATGGTCTGGGTAACACTGGGTTGTAGGCTATGTGATATTGTTGGTTGCACTGAGCTGGATCCAGGTGCAAATGGGATTCAGTGGGTGTTCGGTAGTGAAAGCCCTGTGAGATTTGGACAGAAATAATACAAGACAAGGCTCTCAGCTCTGAATAGAAAGAGCCTGGAAAGGGTTTCTAATTGCTCTCTGACGGTGGAATGAAGCAACCTGTAAACTCAGGGACTGGTTTGAGGAAGGGCCGTCTAACGGGGGGAATCTCACCACTATGGATGTAGGCCAAAGGCGGGACCTGCAATCTCTCTAATGGGATTGAGGAGAGACATGGCATCTCTGAAAATTGGACAAAGGGCTCTGATAAAGGGGAGGAGAACGAGTCTGACTGCTTCCACAGAATCAAAGAAAGGAGGCTTGACATCTCTGAGAGGGGAGCAGCAGAATGTCTGGACATTTGTTAGTATGTAGTCTGGGTTAGGTTGACTGTCTGTCTGTTTGTTATCAGGCGGCAACCTCCAGCTCCAAAAAGTGAAGCCAATGTGGAAGTGCCTTGAACTTCTTTCTACCAGCCAGCAGGGGGCGACTCCTCTGGTTCTATAGAAGTCTATGAGAAAATGACCCTCCTTCTCTCTGATTTATTACCTCAGTAAACATTGTTAACATGTCTTTATGGTCTCAATCACTAGTCTCAAGTCTTCTTCAATACAGCATGATGTTCATTTAGTAAATTATGGTCCATTTAGAGTGAGATAGACCATGAAGCAGGGGATGGTTTAGGGCGGGGCTACCTTGTGATTGACAAGCGTTGTCCGGTCTGGGAGTTGTCCATGTTTTCATCTTAAAACTTAAACCCTTTCACAGTTTTCAGTTAATGAAAGTTAATTGCAACAATTTGGACACTTAAAAGCGTTTTATTCAACATTTGGTTGTACTCAGCTCCACCCTTTGGTCAGGTCTGGTTGCAAAAAACCAAGATGGTGACAGCCAAAATGCTGAACACTATAAGGAGAAAAGCTGGTCCACCTTAAGAGAGTCTAAGCCAGAGTTACAGATTCCGGAAGCTGGCTCAAGGCTTACGCTGAGGAGTTGTAGCTTGTAGCCTCGTAGCATTTATTCACCGACAAATAAACTGTACACACACTGTCTGCTACAGCTAGGCTCACAGCTATAACACCACCAACACACACACAATCACCACCACCACACACATACGGTCTGTCGGAAACTAGCTAAAGTTATGCCGCAATGACAGAGCTTATGTTGGCAAGCACGAAACTACCAGCAGAGCTACAGCTGCTAATGTAGCACAAACAAACACTGTTTATCAGACAAACGTTAGCATTAATCCAGCCAGACACACAGCTGACAACCTGCTGAACTAAACTAAATATGGTGGAGACTTTTACTGAGAAAAAGACCGAATGTCCCCAACACTACACACAGCACCGTGGCTGCTACAGTAACTCTCCTGACGGTGAACTGGAGACAGTGACCGCAGCATCGTGGCTGCTACAGTAACTCTCCTGACGGTGAACTGCAGACAGTGAACGCAGCGTTGTGGCTGCTACAGTAACTCTCCTGACGGTGAACTGGAGACAGTGAACGCAGCACCGTGGCTGCTACAGTAACTCTCCTGGCGGTGAACTGGAGACAGCGAACGCAGCACCGTGGCTGCTACAGTAACTCTCCTGACGGTGAACTGGAGACAGCGAACGCAGCATCGTGGCTGCTACAGTAACTCTCCTGGCGGTGAACTGGAGACAGCGAACGCAGCATCGTGGCTGCTACAGTAACTCTCCTGACGGTGAACTGGAGACAGCGAACGCAGCATCGTGGCTGCTACAGTAACTCTCCTGACGGTGAACTGGAGACAGCGAATGCAGCATCGTGGCTGCTACAGTAACTCTCCTGACGGTGAACTGGAGACAGCGAACGCAGCACCGTGGCTGCTACAGTAACTCTCCTGACGGTGAACTGGAGACAGTGAACGCAGCACTGTGGCTGCTACAGTAACTCTCCTGACGGTGAACTGGAGACAGCGAACGCAGCATCGTGGCTGCTACAGTAACTCTCCTGACGGTGAACTGGAGACAGCGAACGCAGCATCGTGGCTGCTACAGTAACTCTCCTGACGGTGAACTGGAGACAGCGAACGCAGCATCGTGGCTGCTACAGTAACTCTCCTGACGGTGAACTGGAGACAGCGAACGCAGCATCGTGGCTGCTACAGTAACTCTCCTGACGGTGAACTGTTGACTCAGTTGTCTGTTGTGCTCATATACTGCAGCTGGAGCACAGCTGCATGTGAGTCATTATTCTTGCTGATTAACGGTTAATAATCAGTTAACGAGGGTCGGTTATCAGTTAAGAATTTTTTTCAAACTTAGCGTCCCTAAACCAGACTGATATAATTCAACTTTGACTGGTGATTTTGCCTGAGAGACATTCCTAACAAGCCAGTCACTTTCTAATGAACATTAACAATTTACTTTAAGACCGTGTGAAAATCACCACTGCTCTGCCTTTTTAACCTTTCCGCTAACCTCTGATGAGATTAAACCATATATGCCATGTTGTGAGACCACACTGATTATAGCGTTGTTTAACATTCAAGGATATCAGTTTCACTGTGTGGGCGGCAAAAGGGAAAATGAAAAGAGGTAAACCAAAGGCAGAAAAACAGGAAAAAGGGTCCGTACAAATGAGGCAGTGATCGGTGCTGACAGTTCATTATGGCTGGTAAACGCAGCCATGTGGGGGAGGCTGGAGGAGAGACTGGAGCCCTAATTGGAGCGGATGGGAGGGATTCTCATCTCATAACAATATCACAACTATTTACATGTTTACGCCTCCGGCAACTCCAGGAGGTGGAGAATGTGTTAGTAGGGTGGAGATAATATTTGCATGTGAGTTTAGGAGTTTTATGTTGATATGTTTATATCACAATGGTTCAAGTGCATGTGGTCTCTATTACTACATATCAGAGTTACATTTACATTTTTTAATCGACATTGTGCACAATGTAAAGGGAGTTTAAGGAGGTATAGAAAAAGTAGTGGGGGAAATAATGTTAACGTTAGTAAAAGGCAAAGTCCACTAGCAGCCATAGCACTTGTGAGTCTTGGCCAATGGGAGCAAAGAGGAAGTCTGGTAACGGTGTTGTACAGCAACAAACGTGGTTATTATTGTACCCATGATGATGGAAGTCTCCTAACCTTAACAAGGTAATCACTTTAATCAAAGAAGAAGTGGATAGATTTCCCTAATTCTATCCACAGGGTCTGAAATTAGCACCCACCACCCATCAGATGCAGGTAAATTGTTGTCAGTGGTGGATAAAATCACTCAGCCATCTGTCACTTTGGCAGGCAGGGAAAACACTACAGTGATGGGAATACAGAGTCGGTTCCTAGCTGTCCGATTCATTGGCATGTCATGCTTCTGTGCCTATCAATTCCTCTTTGATGCATTCTGACAGTTACATGTGCACAATGACGCATACGCATGCTGCATCGTGTTTCAGTTTGTTTGAGACCAAAGCAACGGTGCAGAGAAAAGAAAAAAAATGCTCAAAAGCATGACGCTACTACTATTAAAGCTGAGGGGGCGCACCCTGATTTTTCCCTGATAATGTGACACTGACCAACAAATCTGTGTTGAAATCAGCAGGAGAGTCAGTAATGCTGGCTGTTAGCAGCAGTTCGGCAGCTCAGTCCTGACTGGATAAATAAAGGAACTACCAATGTAAACTGAGTTATATTATGAAACCCATAAAATTACATTTTTGAATTAGAATTATGAACTGGTTATCATCCTAAGACTAGCTCTAAGCAGCTTAGACTATATCATTAAAACTACTGATGCCAACTTTCTTTTATAAATCAAAGCAAATATTCAAATAATCATTTGAATTGTGTGATTTTATGCAAATAACCACAATAGATGACAATAAGAAAGTACAGTACAGTACTATGTACACTACAGTGTATAAAGCAAGTACTCTCCCAGAAGTTTCAGTGTAATTTCGACATTGGAATTTACCACGCATGTTTTTTTTTATTTTTTTGTGTAAAATATATAATTGAATGACATCAGATCTAAGATATTACTCCTTCATTTAGTGCAGAGATTTCAGGTACAGACAAAAAAAAAAAAAAATTTTGAAAAAAGTTTATTTCAGGCCCTGCCTATCCAGTGTACTCTGAAAGTATGCATTTTGGTGTTTTTCTGTCGTGTTTTGCCTACCACCAGAATGAATAATTGTTTGACTAAACTCAAAGAAGGATACAAGGGCAATTTTTGCTAAAAGTCGATTTTGAGCGCAGGCTTTGGCTCGCAGGGCTCCGGGACAGCTTATCATCTGTAGTGATATCACTGACAACAACAGTGGCTGCTAAGTTCTTCCTCCTCGTTCACAGTAATATCCTGGATCGTAACGGATCTCCATGAGTAGCAAGTGTTACTGTGTGTTACAGGTGCTGTCCCCTCTCACATCATCGGTCCTGGCTGAGCGGAGCATCAGGGTTCTGGATGAGAAAGTGAGTGTGACGGAGCTGGGGGTGCAGCTGGTCTCTGGGCTCGCTCTGTCCCTACAGCTCAGCCCAGGGAGCAACAGGGCCATCGTCGCCACGGCAACCACACAGGAAGTCATTGAATCGCTCAAACAGGTACGGATCCACCGCAAATAAATATTGTGCTGCTTTTTGCATTATTATTCATTCTGCCACAAGAGGAGAGAAAGTCCAATCTTGACTGTATTAGCAGTGCGCTGTGCATTGTATTTGACTACAAGTTCAGGGCTGAATCAGAGTTATTATAGAGTCTATGATATGCGTTGCAATTTTTCTTTTAGAATTAATTCACTCTTGATACAGTGAAGCCATCTATTTGATTTGCATATCCAACCAGTGAACAGCTCTGTTATTCCCGTAATTAGAATTTCAAATGGGAAACGGCTACTGTCTCTTCCCTTGGAGAGGAGAGAATATTTGGCTTTCAGGATAATAGTTTCATATCCAATTGTTTCTCTGAGCCTTTCTACTGTAATTAAAGCTCACTTCTGCTTCCACCGAGTTCCTCTGTTCGATTCTCCAGGCATGCTTTTGCATTAGTTGCAAAAATGGAGATCTCTTCTTTTGGAGCTATTTTCAGGGTTATTTTTGTTGTTGTACTGATACCAATTTCTGTTTTTCGTAGGAGTCCCTCATCAGTGCTTGGCTCCAGTTCAGTGATGGATCCATGACTGCTCTCGACAACTACAACCCAGCCCATTTCACCCTCACAGCCACCTCTTTGGATGAACAGGTGGTGACGGTGCAGCGCAGTGCTGCGTGGAAGTGGCCCATAATTGTTGCCAAAGGGGAGGGTCAGGGTTTGCTTGTGCGCGTTGAAATGAGCCCATCAGAGGTGTGCCAGAAGGGAAAACGACGTACTATCTTAGCGACCGGAATGGCAAACATACAAACAAGGTTTGGTCAGCCAGAGGAGCAATACAGACAACCAGGAGACCGGCGAACACGTCCTGATCCTCCATATTATGGCGGATCTATCGCTGACATGGAAACTGGGTTGATCAACCGTGGCGCCACTACAATCCGGGGCCATGTCCCAGTGAGACCTAACGGGGGACGTCTATCAGCGGACAGCGGGGTCGGGGTTCCAAATGAATTCTCTGAATATCCGGACCAAGCAGAGCTGCCTCGTAGCCGCAGCACTGACGACGACTTGATACCGTCCCGACGAGGCCTGACAGACCTGGAGATTGGTATGTATGCCCTGCTGGGAGTCTTCTGCCTAGCCATCCTGGTTTTTCTCATTAACTGCATCTCTTATGCATATAAGTACCGTAGCAAGCAGCTAACCCTGGAGGCCCCAGAGGCAATGCCCCATGCCCACGACTGGGTTTGGCTGGGCCAAGACGAGGGGCTATGTCTGCAGCAGCAGCAGCAGGACGAGCTGGGCGGTACCCTAGAGGAGGGTAGTCAACTACTGAACGGAGGCATCCAGCGTGGTAATGCGGGTGTGGGAGGCTGTAGCTCGAGTGGGAGGGATCACAGAAGCGAGTCGCTTAACTCACCCACCACCAAGAGAAAGAGGGTGAAGTTCACCACCTTTTCCAATGTCAAGTCCAGTAATGGATGTCCTGTGCTCAGCCCATTAGCACTCGTGCAGACCAGTGAGATAAAATGGGTATGTCCGGACATCGAGCTCGGGGACTCAAAGGATCTTAGGAACTACATGGAAAAGCTTAATGAGAATGCAATTAAGAACATTGCATAGGGGGTGCTGGTTGTTTTCAGCGAACTAAAGAGAAACTCACCTGAATGCCTTCAGAATAAGGAGGGTTGGAGGGAGCAAAGGAAGAAAGGGGTGTAGAAACCAGACTGGGCTGCTGTTGAACTGCTTCTCACCATAACAACAGGCTAGTGTTCAGCCTCTGGTGTTTCCATGACAGTACTCAGTACAGCTAAAGCAACAGACCACGGCGAGACATGTTTCGCCACGATGCCACAGCATAGTTATAAAAGGGGAAAATGTGAACTTGATATTGTTGCTTAACTTCAATGTATGTTGTCTGTCTTTAATTGAGGTTCAGTTTCCTTTTCTATGCACCATCATGTACTTTCTTTTGCGTTTTCTTTATTAATTCATCATGTTTTAATGTTGTATTTGTTGTACTTTTTTTGCGCTTGGTTGCTTTTTTTAAAGAGTCGCTGTATGCTCTGTACCATGTCAGCAATTATAGATTCTAGGAGAGAAGAGCAATTTTCTATTGTATATAAATGCAGAGTTTGATTTGGAGGTATTCTATGTATAGTAACATTTTTGTAAAGTGCTGTTTGGTTTTGGTTTGGTTTTGTTTGTAGTTTAGTTTTTGTTTCGTCTCCAGAAACCAGATCCATGCATGATGTTATTAAAGAGGAGGCATGTGTGTCTGATTTGGTACCTGAAATGAAAGTGTGTAGATAACTAATACCAATACCTCTGGAGACATGTCGGTTTAATATTATTGCATTCATTCATCCTGGAGATGAGTTTTGGGTTGGTTTCAGTATGTGGATATTGGTTTAAGACATTTTTGTTAGCCCAGACATTTTCCCTTCTTGTGTTAATGTTATTGCTTCTGCGACCCCTTTTTATTCAGTTACATACTTCACATAAAAGGTAGACTTTTTACTTCAAATCCTGCTGTTACAAATCAAAAAAGGCATTCAACAGAAAAACACTGATAACCATCAAGAGAATCAATAGACAATCACATAACTGATGTACGGATCGATCCCCTTCATTTATTAAGTTCCATAAAAATCAATCCAGTGGGTGGAGATTGGTAAACATTTCTTAAACTAATGTGTTTCATTATTTGGATCCTAGAAAAAAGCATCATGTCAGCGAACAAACTGTGAAGTGAAAGCCCAAAGTCTGACCTCTTCACTCCTTTTGTCTTATGTCAGTATTAGTCAAGTCCATCCTTTTCTATCTCTGTTTTAAAATTGGCTGCTGGACTAATTAAAACTGAAGGTGACTCTTCTTCCATCATGCTGCTGTGTGATTCATTGGTCTTGCTGTTCTTCTTCTCTCTCCGTCCATCTAGATTTGTTCATCTGACTGGTTAATGGAAGTAGTGGTTTCATCAAAAATCACAGTGAAGCTGTTGTTGTTGTTGGTAACCGATGCAGCTGAAGAGATGAAGTAATGTTGCACCGATCATTCCACCGCTCTAAAGCACCAATACGTTCATTTACATTCTCTACCTACTGTATGAGCTGCATTTATTATTTATCTGTGAAAGACAAAGTTGTCGTAAAAAGCATCTTTTCCATTTGTTTTTCTAAAACATTTAAGTTTTTTCACGCTTCCACGCTGGTGAAAACCGTGGCCGGAGGCTTGAGCTGTCCGTCCGTCCATTCTCATGAATGGGACATCTCAGATAATTTCTTCAAATTTAGCACAAACATCCACCTAGACTCAGCGATCTGAATAGAGTTGGATGGTCAAAGGTCAAGTTCACTGTGACCTCACCTCCATACCATTCCTGTGATATCTTAGGGGCGCCTGAAGGAACTTTATTCAAATTTGGCATAAAGGTCCACCTCTACTCGAGGATGAACTGATTCAATTTAGGTGGTCAAATGTCAAGGTCACTGTGACCTTACATCTGTTGCATTCTTGTGACAGCAATATCTCATCTGGCACAAACATCCATTTGGAGAAGATAATGGTCAAAGGTCAAACAATTCATATGCTACTCATGATCAGTCCAAACGAATGTCTAACAGGATAAAATGCTGAAGTGATTTGGGGCAGACATGGATGTAAACTGTAATGTGGCAGATTAGCAGAGGCATACAACCACGAGGTGGTAAGTCTAGTTTTAAAAATGATGGATACTTGTAATAATTAGACTGTGTTGTTGCACCCCGCACTGTGATTAAATAAAAAGCAAAAAACAAAAACTGAAAGAAAATGTCACATAGATTTGATACAAAAGTTCACCCAAGTTGGTGCTTAATTAAGAGAGGTTATTAAAAGCACAAACAGCCTTTCAGTTGTCATCTCAGATTCCATCAGTAGAGGTAAAGAGATTGGAGAAGTATAAAAAGTCAAATTGACAACATTAAAAAGTGGAGGCAGGAATAAAGATAAGCATAATAAATGTTATCATCTGCATTAAGCACCATATAATAATACCGGTGAGCATGTGTGTATCACCAACAGCTGTTAAAAAGGTTCCAGGAAAGTGCACCAGAGCCCTAAAAGGCTTCAAACCCTCTCAGACAATTAGTCTTTTTCCACAGGATCATAGACATGCTCCCCTTTCTGAAAGGGCAACCTAATTAGAGATTACTTAGTTCAGTCTTATTACATGTTAATGTGGCATTTCCTATGCAATTTGTCTTGCCCACTTACTGTACCTATGAATCTACTCAGATATAATTTGCACCCCAATTAAAGCAAAGCCAAAGACTTGTGCATTGGAGACGTGCCTTGGTTACCAGGAGAGTGTAACGCCCGGGCCACACTGCCTCCCTCTACCTGTGTGTGAGATCTGACTTATTTGATATTGAGTATCTGCTGTTACGAGTATTGATCCGATACTTCTATTTTCTTAAATAATACAGCTGCACAGTGGACACTTCAGGTACATTAAACCTATTAAAATCAATCCAAGGCATATGCTTGGAAAATGAATAGCTCTGCATTGCAAAGAAAAAAATGCCAACATCCATTGCCTAAAGTTTACTTATCTTTATTTTTTACAAACTAGCAAAGTATAAAATAAGCAAGCCTGTAGTCTTTTTGGCCATGTCGCTGTCTCATAAGAATCTCTCTCTCCGTTTAAAAGCGTCCTTCAGTGTTTGTTGCTTCAGTGAAGCACTTGCCCAAGTTACCCGAATGAACTGTATGCCATCAAGTGTTTATTTTCGTCGTCTGTACATCTTTTGTGCAGATTGCATTAATAAATTACTCATTCGCTTTTTGCTCGCAGCGCTTTTGTTGCACTTGCAGTGGCGTAGTGCTCTCCGCCGCTGTCTGTCTGTGCTGTCCACACTCACACACCACACACCGTAGATGACAAGGCTCTCACACGGAGCAAAAATGAACAGAGTGCACATAAATTAGGTAAATAACATAAACAGTCTCATATGGGGTTTTTCTGCTGTTCACAGCGTGTGGCGGTCCACCGCTGGTCAGAGCTGAGCCTCAACACACACGCTGCTCAGCAGAGTTCTGCTTTTTAAAAAGAAACCTGCCTCAGGAGAGCCTTATGTTTTTGGATTACATCAATAAATCTTAGTAGATGTACAAAATAAAAGCCTGTGCAACATCCATACTAACATGTGCATTTCTACAAGGTCTTGGTAATGATGTGATGGTCAAAGAATAAATTAAACATTTTAATGTTTTAGCTATGATTATAAATGGAGAATGTTTGCACCACTTGTGCACACACTCTTTTCATTTAGCTGTTATTTTCGTAGCTATACGGTGTTTACCTGTCACAAATACGTCATTGGTAGGATTGAATGAAGCTCTGGGTCACAATCACCGTCTTTCAACTGTATTCACTTCCCAAAAAGCAGTTTACTGGACTACTGACAGCAGTAAGGAGTCTAAAGAAGATGTTCTACTGAAGATTGCAGTACTTGAAACAAGATTATTTGCACTGGAGACAAGTTGTGAACTCCATGACACATCTCTCACAATGTCTCCCACCGGTCAGCTGAGCAGAACTCAACCTGACACGATTTAAATGAACAGCCAACTGTAAATGACACCAGAACTTTCTCCAGACTCACTGAAGCTGAAACAGTGAAGTTGTGTGTGGTGACTGGGATTTGTACCTGCTGGGATAACATAAAACCTAAAGACAAGCACAAAACTATGCTGTGCAGTACAAAAAAGAGACACTTTTAGACATCCATGTACAGCCTTGGCTCAGAAAACTTCACCCTGGACATCTGGCAGAAAGCTTGCTATCTAAAACTAGAAAACAGGTTTGAAGTGTTGATGAATCTCCATGATAGAAATGGTGCTGATAAGAACTGATAAGGGAGACTTGTGATGGATTTGAGCCAACGGAAAAAGGTGAGAGAGGCATGAGGAACAGAGCGAAAGCCTAGACTGTAAATAAGAAGTGGACATAGTCATCGTGACATTACCAATTGGTTTGTGGAGTGCCACGTACAAGCCTTGAGTTCGGCATTTTGGCTGTCGCCATCTTGTTTTTTTGCAACCAGAACTGATACGAGAGGTGGAGCTAAGCACAACCGAAGGCTAAATTAAACATTTTCAGGCAACCAAAAGGGTTATAATTAACTTTCATGAACTGAAAACACACTGTGAAATAGTTAAAGTTGTAAGACGAAAACACAAACAACTCCCAGACCGGACAACAGCGTGGTAGCGACCTGTCAATCACAAGGTAGCCCCGCCCTAAATCATCCCCTGCTTTATGGTCTATTTGACTCTAAATGGGCCATAATTTTCTAAATGAACATCCTGCTGTATTGAAGAGGACTCGAAACTAGTGACTGACAGAATAAAATTATATGGCACTTCTGAAATGACTTCACTTCTAAGACCCAGAGGTAGCACCATGAGTGAAAGAGGGAAATAAAAAACATCTAAAGAGACTTGTTGTGGTTGTGAGAGACGCTGCTATATGATAAGCTAATAAGAGCTAAGCTAAGCTAATAAGACAATTAAAACATACTGCTTAAAAACATCGCTCGACACCTATCTCAGCACCCCAAAATGAATCAAATCATTTCACATGTGGAAGCCAATGCTGTTTGCAGAAATCAATGTAAAGTGTTAAAGCAGGATTTCATTGAACTGTTGATAAACTGGACTAGACTTGATAAACTGGAAACCCAGTTGTTTGTTAGTGGACCACTGCCAACGGTCAACAGAGGGATATCAGGTTTGGCGGACTTTTATCACTGAACACTGGGCTCAGCAAAGCCTGTGGTCTGAAAGGGATCAACTGCATTGATAAGTTTTATCTGTTATGGGGGGTGTAGGGATCTTTTCAGGACAGATGGCCTCCAACCAAACACATCTGGAGTTAAAGTACTGCTTGGTTCAGCCTACCACCCATCAGCCAGGCCTAAGATGACGTGCCCTGACACCCAGCAGCCTTGGCGCCATGAAGACAAAGCATCACAGCTCTACGTCGACATGCTGAGAACCAATTCTTCCCCCATCACTCTTCCCTGCCTCCCCCCTTTTGGGATTCACTGACGAAATGAAGCTCTGCCACGCTCTTTCCCTCCAAACGCCAACCGAGCATGCTCTGCAATGCCGACCTTGGTGATAATGAAGGCGACAGAGGGAGAAAACAGCTCTCTCCTGCCTGTGCTGGTTAGACTGATGAGGCCAGCGAGGTCACCAAATGTTTGCCTCATCTCCGCTACCTCCCCTCTTAGGGTTCTCTCTAACAAGCTGAGATCACTGGGTCTAAACGAACTGGATGGGATGTACTGGGTGTCAATAAGTTGCTGTGCCGCATCAATCAACATTAAGCAACTCTGTCTGGCACCAGTGTAGACAAACGACAGGATGCCGAGACATTCAGGGTCCCAGCCCCACCGATACCCCCCCTAACATGGACCTACTCCATCCTATAGTAGCCCCCATCACTGCCAAGGAGCAGGCTCAGCAACTGCAAGTCTATAAATATCCCCATTTTGATTAGGAAAGCACCAATCTGGCATTTTCAGTCCCGATACCGACAGACACTGGGGTCAATAAATACATACGTATACATTTACTGAATTATTTATTGTAAACATAACACCAACAACTTTAACAAAATGTTGAAATGTTAATAAATTTAAAGGGAATTACAGTTCAGGTGCAAACATGTTTAATGCAGCAACAAATTAGTCAAAACATAAAAGAAAATTAAATTTCCAGTATATAGCACTGAATTTAATAAATCGGCCCCATTGTCGCTGATATCTGATCTGGTATCGCTATCAGAGCATCCCTATTATCGAACTACAAAACTAACTGTGATAGAAACAGATCACAGACATAAAACCATGAGACAAGCTGTTAGAGGACAGACCGGTCCAACAGGCCATTGTTACCAATACTTGTGGTAGCATTACTGCTGGTGACAGGGGTTGGCTTATAATACAGCAACGAATTGGTCAAAAATTCAAGAGGAATTAAAATGTCACTATATAATGTTAATGGTATATAAAGATATATTGGCCCCATTTTCACTGGTGCCTGAACCAGATATTTGAGTTAGCATCAGCTCAATATCCAATCTAGTATCAGTTTTGGTGCATCCTAACATTTAGGTAGTAGACCGAACAAGATGCACCCAACTCACACTGCAATTTCACCAACTTTAGGATCCATTCCTCATCAGGTCCAATCTGTCCTCAGAAATAACCTGAGACTGGCCGCTTGATGTTAGGTCTCTAACCATGATCATTTTTAATTAACAAGCTTATTACTGCTTTTAAACTTGATTTTATCTTTTTAACAGATCTGGTTGGCCAGACGTGACAACTCGTGTTATTAAATTAGGCCCTCCTAATTTTAACACGTACAGATGTGGTCAGAGGTGAAGAAAGAGTAGCAGACTTATTTAATGATGCTTTCTTCTGCATTTGGATTGAGGGTGTTCATATTTCAAATGATGCTGCAACTAATCTCAGTCAATGCTGTTTTACTTGATTTGTCCAGTACTCCACTGGAAAGTCCACAAAGATGGTGCACCGCTCACCTCGCCCTCTACACAGTGTTACTGATGTCATTGCGTCTGATAACGTCAGGTTAAATCACCATCTGAGTGCAGATGGTGAAAAACAAATCTTTAATTGGCATTTTAATGTATTCATGCTGGGTTTCTCTTCGTTTTATGTTTTAATGCATTATGCAAAGAACTTTGAATTTTCTTTTTGTATAAAATGTGCTATATAAATAAACTTGCCTTGCCTATAAAGTCACAATATCAATAATGTATTTTACCTTCTCTAATATGGTCTGAGGCCCTCTGATTTATTGTCAAGTGGAATCTCTGCAGCATCTGAAAGCCTTGAAGCTGAGAGTGTGTGTGACTCAAATCAACTCTGTCAGCTTCTGTCAATGACTATTTTTGAGCCGCCGGCCTTACTGTCATTTACCTAACTACGTCTAGTTGTTTCCGTAGACAGGTAAAGTCCCACAGCTCGTCTTCCTCCCAACACCTGACCTTCCTTCAACCCATCTTCACCCCTCCAGGCCATCACTAAGCGTCTGTCCCATTTTCTGTCAACTTTCGTCGACTCCTACCTGACGTCAGACTGCAGCTTATCATCTGCCACCTATCACTTACCCAGCGCCGTAAGAAATGAATGCTTCTCCGAAACTACAGCTTGGTGTTGCTGCTCGCCTCTTACTAACCTCAGTGGACGTCACTCCGGACCACAAACTGCCCACTCTGCTGATGTTTCTCCTCTCCAAGCTGCCTTTCACTCCTCAGTTTTAACCCTCTTGGATTTGTGCCTGTGTGTCCTTGACACTGAACTGCAGCTTCTCATCTTGCAGACACGAGGATCTCTGGATCTGCACTCGCTAACTAACTGACAGCAGCTGTCAGGTATAATGGAAGAGACCCTGTAACCATTACAAGCCGTCTCCACTGACACTCCCAATGCCAATACATCACTAGTTATCCTATTTCACAAATCCCCTATACTGTTGCTATGCCAACACCTATCAACCCACCGTCTGACAGTTGCCCTTCATTGAGGGTTTACACTCCTTAACTTATCAGACCTGCAAACTCTACAGCAGTGAAAAAAGGTGATGAAAGAAAAAAAAAAAACTAAAATCAGTTAGGTTTGTGATTTTAATACGTAAAAGAAGCCTGTCGGAGTGTTATGAAATTAGAAAACAACAACAAAACATCTTGTTAATGTTTAAAGTTGCAGCTAGTAAATGTGGAGCTAATCTTAATGTATTTGTGTATATTTATATTACCTTAAATACTGATGGGGAGCTTGTGCCAATTTGGACTTAATCCAATAAACAAACTATTAAAGCGTACATGGACTGTCTGGCCACCGGTTCGTGGCACAGTCAACACAATATGCTGTAGGCAGACACCACACATCAAGATAATAAGACACTACTGATATTTTACCATCTCTGAGGTTCAGCAGTCTCGCTGAATTTTGCAAATTCTTGCCCTGCTGTTCATTTTATTTATTTATTTTATCAGAACTGTAAATTTAGACTGAATGGACATAATAGTTGAGGTGAAATGCTCCCTCTATTTCTTTGGAGCATGTGGCTAGGAATTACACATTGCACCTTTAAAGCTAAAATGGAAGATTGGAGCAAACATACATTTAAAAAGTTATTTTTATAAGTCACTATATCCTGACAGTAGTGCATGAGACAGATAATCTGAGGAAAAATGGCGCCTCTGTGTCCTCCGGTGCTGCTAATGGCATCTGCACAATTTCAGAGTGGAGGAAAACAGTCGGAGCTGATCTGGAGTCTGCCATCCAGCTTCCGTCTGAGAGCCGCGAGTCATTCACTCGATCAATCAAATATGAATCCATATTATGTTACTGTAATGACCATTTCTCTCCTCAGATGTTTCCAGAAACATCTTGTAGTTACTGTTTAGCTGTAAAATGAGAAAGTTTGTGACCCGGCAGCCACGTTGAGATCAGTTGAAGAAATACCAAGCAGCATTCACATGGCCGGAGCACAGAAGGAGGAGCAGAAGTCTAGTTTTCTCTCTGATCACTTGGATTACAATATGCTGAAAGGTTATTGTGAATTTTTTTTTCCAGTGATGCCAAAAAAGTGTTGTTGCCTATTGAAGCTTTAATGCAGAATTATAGTCCTAACACTGGCAGACTGAGTGGTAGAAAGTTCTCCATAGTCACCAAGGACATTAGGCGTGACCTTAAGAATACACAAAAGAAAGTACTTAATAGTAGGGCACCATCTGTGCATTAGGGATGCACTTTGTGGCAGGCAAAAAATTCAGTCCGAAAGAATGCGTATCTCTCTATAACTTCTGATAGGAAAGTAGAAACTCCTCCATATTCACCAAGGGTATCAGGCATGACTGAACTGACTGGTAGACTGTAAGCAATGATGTAAATTGCATCCAACTGAGGGTCCATGGTCCTGCTGGTCTATTCAAAGAAAGAAAAAAAAACATTCATTCAAAATGGGGCTTTATTCTTTATCTCACAGCTTTATGTTAAATAACAACAAAAATGTCAAAAATGTCACGCCTTTTTAAATTCACCAGTTTATTTTCTGCTGTCTGCATCCATGGTCATGACACATCACAATGACGTATTGTTGCTCTGTTCATTAATTTAAGCCAAATGTGTTTTGGCAGCAAACTCTAGTCCAGTCCAAAAAGTCCAAAAGGTCCAAAAGGTCCAAATGTCCAAAAGGCAAAAGGTAGGAGTTGCTATTGTCCATGTGTGTACACCAACCACCCACAGCACACCGGTGGCATACTGCATACTCGTTTGTCTTTGGGTGGGTGTAATCCTCTGTGTGTGTGTGTGTGTGTGTGTGTGTGTGTGTGTGTGTGTGTGTGTGTGTGTGTGTGTGCGTCAGTGTGATTTATGGGGTTAGACTGGTGCAATTAAAACCGGCTTGAATGTGGTATTGTTTTCTTTATTCTGCTGACATTGAAACACCACTCTTGGTGCGGATGAAGAAAAAATGAAAATCTCTCCTTTTTTTTTTTTAAGACGCCTTTGACCCGGCTCGGTCTACAAACGTAAACAATTCAGCGAGATGGATCAGGCCTTAGAGAATGTCACAGTGAGAGACTTGATGCAGCCCTGAAAAACAACAAATAGTTCATTAAGGGAAACGAATCATGGCATTTTCAGCTACGTGCAGTTGATCGTGGGAAATCCCTGCGGCGATGGCCTTATTGAGCTCTGAGTAGAGATGGGGCTGCAGCTGTTAATACACCCCCCTCTTTCCACTAAACATAAAGCACCATTTCTACCCTCTGGAATTTATTTTTCACTTACTTTCTCTGATGGTATTTTTGTTTTTGGGTCTGTGTTTTCAGGCGTCCTTGGGGGAATGTGTATTCTGGGTCCCTGAAGTGTTAATGATGGCTTGCTCGCCGGTTTCTTTGTTCTGCAGCACAAAGCCACACTGTCAGACCAGGCTACGAGAGTGGGTGTTGGAAATAGTCTTGTAAAGAGGGAAAGTTCAGGAATCTAGAAAACAGAAACATAGCCTGCTTAACAGCATACCTGAGTGGATACCCCTCTTGCTGTTGACATGGTAAATATTTATATACCTAAACAGCTGCTGTATTAAAGGAACAGTTTACAGAGAAAAAACATTAAATCACTCTTGTGAAGATCTGGACTTAAGGGCACAATGGGGATGTTTGGGTGGGTTGGGATGGATGTTTGGGCGGGTTGAGGTGGATGATTGGGTGGGGCAGAGGGTTCAATAGGGTACCTTTCAGAAAGGTAATAATTTTGATAATGCAGCTGTTATGTGCTTTTATATACAGTATGTTCATTTCTAATATATGCTGCAAACAAATGTATGATGGTTTAATGGAAAACTAATTATCTAATAATAATCTGTCTATCTATATATCTGTTTGGTGTGGAGAGGAGGTGGTGTTGCTCTAGCTCTATCTATCTGGTGTGGAGAGGATGTGGTGTTGCTCTGGCTCTATCTATCTAGTGTGGAGAGGAGGTGGTGTTGCTCTGGCTGGATCTAGTGTGGAGAGGAGGTGGTGTTGCTCTGGCTGGATCTAGTGTGGAGAGGAGGTGGTGTTGCTCTGGCTCTATCTATCTGGTGTGGAGAGGAGGTGGTGTTGCTCTGGCTGGATCTAGTGTGGAGAGGATGTGGTGTTGCTCTGGCTCTATCTATCTGGTGTGGAGAGGAGGTGGTGTTGCTCTGGCTGGATCTAGTGTGGAGAGGAGGTGGTGTTGCTCTGGCTCTATCTATCTGGTGTGGAGAGGAGGTGGTGTTGCTCTGGCTGGATCTAGTGTGGAGAGGAGGTGGTGTTGCTCTGGCTCTATCTATCTGGTGTGGAGAGGAGGTGGTGTTGCTCTGGCTCTATCTATCTGGTGTGGAGAGGAGGTGGTGTTGCTCTGGCTCTATCTATCTGGTGTGGAGAGGAGGTGGCGTTGCTCTGAATCTATCTATCTAGTGTGGAGAGGAGGTGGTGTTGCTCTGGCTGGATCTAGTGTGGAGAGGAGGTGGTGTTGCTCTGGCTCTATCTATCTGGTGTGGAGAGGAGATGGTGTTGCTCTGGCTGGATCTAGTGTGGAGAGGAGGTGGTGTTGCTCTGGCTCTATCTATCTGGTGTGGAGAGGAGGTGGTGTTGCTCTGGCTGGATCTAGTGTGGAGAGGAGGTGGTGTTGCTCTGGCTCTATCTATCTGGTGTGGAGAGGAGGTGGTGTTGCTCTGGCTCTATCTATCTGGTGTGGAGAGGAGGTGGTGTTGCTCTGAATCTATCTATCTAGTGTGGAGAGGAGGTGGTGTTGCTCTGGCTGGATCTAGTGTGGAGAGGAGGTGGTGTTGCTCTGGCTGGATCTAGTGTGGAGAGGAGGTGGTGTTGCTCTGGCTCTATCTATCTAGTGTGGAGAGGAGGTGGTGTTGCTCTGAATCTATCTAGTGTAGAGAGGAGGTGGTGTTGCTCTGGCTCTATCTATCTGGTGTGGAGAGGATGTGGTGTTGCTCTGGCTCTATCTATCTGGTGTGGAGAGGAGGTGGTGTTGCTCTGGCTGGATCTAGTGTGGAGAGGAGGTGGTGTTGCTCTGGCTCTATCTATCTAGTGTGGAGAGGAGGTGGTGTTGCTCTGAATCTATCTAGTGTGGAGAGGAGGTGGTGTTGCTCTGGCTCTATCTATCTGGTGTCTGAGAGGATGTGGTGTTGCTCTGGCTCTATCTATCTGGTGTGGAGAGGAGGTGGTGTTGCTCTGGCTGGATCTAGTGTGGAGAGGAGGTGGTGTTGCTCTGGCTCTATCTATCTAGTGTGGAGAGGAGGTGGCGTTGCTCTGGCTGGATCTGTTTTCCGACACCAGGAACCTCCTTGACATCCTCCTGGATTCACCCTCTGCTACATGAATCGTCTATGTTGTATTTTAATTACGTTGTTACTCTGTACACGACATGTATTACACGTCTGTCCATCCTGAAGGGGGAGCCCTCCTCTGCTGCTCTTCCTGCTGTTTCCTCCTTTTTTCCCTGTTGAAAGGGTGTTTTGGTTGGGGAGTTTCTCCCCATCTGATGAGAGGGCCTCACAGATTGTAAAGACCCGGATACAAATTTGAGATTTGTGATTTTGGGCTATAGAAATAAAACTGACTTGACGTCATAGGAAATGTTCTTCATATTAAGTAGCTGCTGATACCGAGACTGATCTGTTACTTATATTTACAGAAATGTTGATTAAATATATATGACAGCTATAACCTACTTCATCTTACAAGCTATTTGATCCAAATACTGAAGGCCCCGGTTCAAATATTTATGAGCTTAAATTATTGATATGATATTAAGGAAAACCGAGAGAATTAGACTCCTGAAAGGGACATCAACCGATCCGCTATAGAGACGTTATACTGTATGTTGGATTTGCTTGAGCTACAGAGCCACTCAGTGCACCCACAACTGTACAGCGGTCACAATACATCTCCGGTCAAACGGTCAAACTAGGCAGCACTGATCAAATATGAATCAATATTCTGTTACTGTAATGCATAAATTGATGATTGGTACATGGAGCCTCTCTGTTAGACTGAACTGAATGCGACACAATCACCTGCTAATGCATCACAGTGGGAGCCACAAAGAAAGAGTCAATAAATGGCTGAGAGGATGGAGTACTTGCACTTGATGAGCAAGGACAGCTCGGTGCTCATCTTGAGTTCCATCACTGATACTCTTGGCTTACTCTGGCATTTGGCTCAGTTCATCCTACAGCCACCATTTCCTGCAAATGACGAGAGAGCTAACTCGACAAATTATTTCAAAATTGCACGATGTAGTCGAGCACAACTAATTACTGTATATTTGGCAGTAACAAAGCAGAAGTGTTTAGAAACGCTTGGTAAAAATCTTGAAGAAGAAGAAGAAGAAGATGATTTATCTTTTCTATTTCTATTTGCTCTATTTATTTTTATTTGTTTTAAGAAAAGTTCAGGATTTATTAACAGAAGAAAACTACTGACAGGAGATGATAGAGCTGTTTTGGCCTCCCTTCAGTCCTATAAAATGAAGTCAACAGAGAGGCTGTATTGGCGTGCCAATGCCGCATTTTAATGGGCGTCAGACAAATTGTTTTTAGATTAGATTTTCTAAGTGGATTTGGTCATTTATGGCCTCAAACCTGTTTGATTTCTACATTTTTGCCGTCTGTTTCTCTCTCTGGCACCACTGCAAGTTATTTTGACAGAAAGTGAAGATTCTCAAATACACCTGGTGGTTCATAGTAATCTATCATACACGGTGAAATTATTTTTATCATTTACAACTTCTAAATGATGGCATAGATAGCAGTGTTTCAGCCCCTGCATCTGCAGTGTCATCACACTGGGCACCTGGTGCCACATTTTATTACCACCGCTGGTCACCTGCCTCTCCGGACGACGAGTCCTCACTTTTCACTGGCTGTCAAACATCGGTTTAATTTAAAGTCTATTCAGTTGAGCTGTCAGACGCTGAGAAATGGATTGTTGGGTGTGTTGGGTGGTGTTTTGTCAGCATGTAATGATGTTATTACTGCAAAGCAGCACCTTATGTAAAACAAAGACTTTCCACACATTAGATCACAGATTGCATTTCAGTATTTGCCATTTAAATGTGAAAACAAAAAATAAACTCTATGCAGCACATTTTTCTGTGGATAAATTAAAGGTTAAAAGAGTTAAAAAACAAACAATGCCAGCAGGTAACCAGAATATAATGAGATGCTCACACTGGACATGTGTCTTTGTTTTTGAGTAGAGATAAAGAAACAGTGCAGTTGTGTGTGTGTTGTGTGTTCCCAGTTAAAGATCTACAGAATAAACAACGCCAGCAGGAGATACACACACACACACACACACACACACACACACACACACACACAGGAGGAGAGGCTTCAGTGACAAACAGAAATCGGTTCTCCGGCTACAGAAAATGGAAATGTGCTCTATTCAGACATAAACGTGTTACTTCAGTGTTTCAGTCAGTGAACTCAAACATTTTCCACTGAGCACAGTGTCCAGTAAATCCAGGATTCGAGATGATTTTCTTTTTCAGCGCCGTCTGATATGTCATTGTCAGGCTATGAGTCTTGATTCATAAAGATCAGCAGATCATTGGTTTTATGCCGTGACAACTATCATTTACACTTTCGAATTCTTTAAAAAAATAAAAATAAAAAAATAGGCTAGATGGTATCGAGCATATTTTTGGTACCATATTATGGTCAAATCTTAATTATTCATTGAATATATCATAACAATAACAAGTTAAATCAACATAAAAGAAGATCCACTAGATGGCAGGAGGGTGATTTATTACAACAGCAGCTTGAATTTCTGAGTTTACGAGGTATACCTGAATGCACCGTGAAGTCCCCAACTGCAACCACACGCTTTACTGTACAAAACAATGTAGAGATGCAAACTCGAGTTTACGTGGCGATAGCACGACCGCAGCAGAAACGAACAACCAGTTCACTCAGCGCTGTTTTCCAGTCCTGCTGTTTCTCCGTCATCTCCGACTCTGACTGCAGGCCACCTGTACGAACCGCAGTCTGGTTTTCCTTTTTCTGTCAGACTCAAGCGAGTAGATGGGGGTGGAGAGAAAAAGAAACATGGGGAGAACTGACGATCCTGCTTTTGACTTCGATCGATAATAAAAGATCATTTCGATCAATTTTCAATTTAGAATCAAAACCAAACATCCTTCATACTCCTCAATGGAAAAGATGTTTTTGGTCTCACTTCGGCGAGAGTTTGAGTGACAGATGGTTCGTCCTGTGACGGCTGCTCAGATGGTTCTGTGTAACAAGCCATCTGGTGGGTCAGGTCGACAGTTATCGCCACACTGAGAGAATTTATACGGAGAATCCGAACTGGGATGTTTCACAAACAACAGTGTACCGAGTTAAAAACTCTATTTGAATTAAACACAGCATCAGAGAAAACAACCTTCTCTCAGGACTTTGATTTTGCTCTCCTTTCACCCATTACTACGAAGACGCTGTGATGTGGAAACAGTTTCATTTACTATATATCTGCATGTTTACACTCTGGTAAAAGCACCAACAGCCACTGTGAGATTCAGCCTAGACTGTGACCACTGCAGTGGCTGAGATTGCATTTTGCATATTTCACCTGGCACTTCTTTAAAAAGGGAAAGATATTGTATTGTGGATATACACAAAGCTCCTCAGATATTACTGTTGTGTGTGCAGAGAGGAACACACCATGGTCCCTACTACAGTGCGCTGACAATGATAAAGATGCCGCAGGTGCAGGCAATTGTTACCAGTACAACACAATGCAATCCGATGTAATACCTTTGCAACAATGCTGCCTTTCTTAAAGCTTTTTGAAGTTTCTTTCCCCCCCCAAGACTGTCAGAGAGCTGTTGACTCACACTGGTCACTTTTGAGGCTGCTGCTTGTGTGGTGTTGTATCTTATGCTACTGTGTATTGTATTAAGGCAGCAAATAACAGTTATTTTCATTTCTATTTTGTGCAACAGTCCAAAACCTGAATCAATTTACAATGACGATAAGACGGAGAAAAACAGCAAACCTCACCTTTGAGACACTATCATGTTTTGACTTTTTTACAGGTGGCTTTTATTATCAATAAATCAAGATCAATAAATCATTTTGTTATCAATTTGGGCCAGACTCCCCCCAACAATGGTCAGCAAAGCAAAAATCAAAAATCTTTTGATGGTTCTAAAGATCATTTTGCCAGATATTCCTGCAGTGTGAGGTATGTGAAGTTTTTTACATCCTCCTGATCTGATCAAACCATTTCAAGTCACAAATATTAAACATGTTAAATATTTACAATGATAGTAGTGGGAAAGTAGTGAGACGGAGCAACAACACGAGTGTTTATTTAACGCGTCTCCATGACTTCATCCATATTGCTTTTCTATTTTCTTTGACTTTTTAGTACAAAGTGGTGCAAAAACTAACATTGCTACTTCCTCCTGCCCATCGTCCACCATGTTGGTTTACAACATACAACAAAAACACGAACATAGCGATTGTGGCGGTTCCTTAGCATCGCCTGTGGTGAAAAGCACAAATATTACAGTTATTGCTACAGTGAAAAAATCTGTTCGTGTGAGCCAACCTTAAAGGGTGGGCAACGATAAATGCTGCAAGACAATATAACAGTGGCCATCATCAGAAATCTTTATGCTCCAGGGATGTCCTTGTCAGCCTGTCGATCAGTCGGTCCACCACTTTGTTCCAGACTAAAACTTCTCAACAACTTTTGCTAATAAATTTGAATCACGAGGTGTGAAACAAGCGTCCCAAACTGCTGAGAAACTGCTGATCAAAGGTGGCGGATTGCTGCTCTGAACTGTTTCAGGCCAATTTAACCTCTGCCTAAAGGCCTCCACTTTTGCTATCATTCTAGTAGTGACAACCACTGCCTCTTGCTTTTTAATCCCACTCTTTTTCTGGCATCACAAATCGTTAGTGTGTCTCTCAACGTGAAGCCATGGAAGAAAGAGGCTCTATATTTAATACGCCGTAAAAAGGGATCAGACGATCGGAGTCAGAGGACGGGAGGCCCCCGCACTGTCAAGCCTATTCTCACTTCATCTCAGCCTAGCGATTTATCAAATTACAGCCTGTTTCTATAAGAGCTAGCAGAAGAGATTACCACTACATGGAGAAGGAGAGGAGCCCCATGCCTTCGTCTCTAATCAATGGAGCATCATCTCCTCGCACCTATCCGACCCCTGCCTCACTCCGAGGAATCCATTTCTTAAAGAGCTCAATACAAAATCTTGAGAGTGTGCGTATGTGACATGCCAGTGTGTACAGGAGCGTGTCTGCATGTGCAAGTGGAAGTGTTTTCATGTGATTGTGTTTTGGTGAGGTGAGATGTAATATGGGAGAGGCTGTGGCAGCTCCATTATCTGGCTGGTGTCAGCCTGTCTGCCTGTGCATGCCTGCTTTCTTTGGGCCCACTCTCCCATTCAAACATTTATTTGCTGCCCTGACATAACCTGTCAGACCCCCGTCTGCCTCTGTCAGCTAACGCTGCAGCTTCAAGGCAGTCGGCACTGTTATGCGACCCCCTTTTCTAATAACACTTTTCAACATTTCCAAAACTAAAGTCCCCCACCACCAACATGTAACACTTTCATAACACCTATTTTGATGCGAGTAGCTGCAGTCTGAATGCAGTAAGTGCTAGCTCTCTGCCTGAGGGCTACCTGACTTTCACAGTGACTCAGCATTTGATGAAGTCAGTAATTGAGGGCAAAGTGTAAATAGATTACTGATTCAATTAACCCCATTACAGAGCGCAGTTCAGATCACAGCCAGACATTTGGCCTTTGCAGCAAAAGCTCTACAAACCTGCGGACAGCCTCGGATTACAGATGGATGACCAAAACAGAGCTTCCACTGTGGAGCGGGAGAAACACTTTCTGGAGCGCATGGCAGCTCAATTAAAAGTGTTAAATGTGGAAATAATTCTAGGTGCCATTTTGCCAACCGCTTGGGAGGAAGCAGCAATAGAGAAATGTCATTTTACTTATGCAGCAAATGAGAGCTTGATTAAGTGACTCTGGAGGCCGAAACAACCTGCCGGAGATGGCAGAATGAATCAGAAGCCGAGCAGTTGCCAGTTGTGGCTGTTGGAGAAAGCACTTTTTCAACTGGGCAACTTTTAGCACCTTTCACTTGAAAGCTTGTGTTATTGATGGCCAGTATAGGTCTGGATACTAATGCCAGAAAAAGTCTTACAGACAATTACTGTACTGCAGTTGATTTTCGCAAATCACTGCCGTGTTATCAATACGTGGTCGTCTGACAGAAGCTACAAACTGATACGTACGGAGTCTCAGCACAGAGTAGCAGACAAGACGATGGCAGATGATTTGGTGTCAAAGCGAAAAGCAAAAGCGCCTGATTGGCAATATTTCAGATTTAAACCCAACACTAGAAGGGAACCATAACGTTATTAAGGTAATCGCCGAGCGGAGGACGGAGCGTTCACAGCCCGGCGGTGCACGGCGGACACACAGCCTTCCAACATTAAAGGTAAATGTTTTCTCCCTAACTTTCAACAAAATATTGTGATAATCGCTGCCGCTCTATTCAGTAAAAATGTTGTTTACATATTTTTATTTATTATAGTATTGGGCTAAGCTAAATTCTATCGTTATCATGATGCGTTGAAATGTAATCTTGTAAAATGTAGTTTTTGCAAGAAACTTGAATAAATAAGTTAAAATAAATCAAAATAAAAGTTTTTATATAAGGAAATGTTTTCACAGCAATTTAAAATAAACAGAGAAGGAATTAAGACCTGTTTAACTTCCTAACAAAAACCAATACGCAAACGGTAAAGTATGAAGTCCATGGGATTTATTGTTTTACTTTTGTTTTTTACTGTGGTATTGAAATGGTATTGAGACTCTGAAAGTATTGTAGTCTTTATTGGACTGCATATCTGAATGTATAATGTATATGCAACATGCCTACCCACTACTCTAACATTCACACCTTTATTTCAGGCCTCGCTATATAAAAGCGCCGTACGCCTGAACATCAGTCTTGTGCTACAGAATTGTCCGATGTGAACATAATTCCTAAGGATATCGAATAATAGAGAATAAAAGAGTACGTGTACTGTCGATGATTAAAAACAAATCTCCCATCTCAGCAACTCAAGTAAGGTTCTTGTTTCTGCGCTCCATCTAAAATGCATAAGATTTAACGTAACGGCTGTGTTCCTAAATCAAAGGCTTTCTAACGGTGAGCTGTGGATTCAGAGAATAATCTCCCTCCCACTGCCCTCCCACTTTTTTCATTCATTTCCTGCTGCCTCCCTCTCCGCCTCTCTCCTGGCTCCAAAAGAAATCTGCTTTAAACCATCTGTCTCCCAGCGCAACACATGCCTCCTCTAGTCACAGGAGAAAAGGAAAAGAGCATGTGGGGACACAATAGACCCATAACAGGAGCAAACTGTCTCCCATCTTCCTCTCCTTCTCCTCCTCCCTTCATCCATCCAGATGCCGGCGCTCCACAAGTCGGGTACCGTCGGTGCGAGTGGGATAAAGAGAACCAGCTGGTGGCTACTGAGAAGTGGTACACAAGGAAATTACAGTATGGCACCTATAAGAAACATAAGTGCTGGTAATGTAAACTAAAATTCATTACATGTGGTACTTAAAAGTTGGGTCTAGAACAGTAGTTTTCACATTTACATCCAACTCACAGTGTAGAGTATGGGAGCGTTTCTTCTCTCTCGCCACAACTCCTCCGCCTGGCCGGTGAATTCAGAGCCCGAGACGAGCCGGGCGGAGATCTCAGCGGGAGGTTTGAAGGCTGCGATGGAGGAGGATGCCAGGCCACAGGACCTGCATGCATGAATACAGAGTCCACGCATAGACGGGGCAAGCATGTGTGTTTATTTCGACTTTGTGATTGTTCTTGGGTAGGGGGTCCTCCTGTTTTCCATATAAAACTGCCATGCTGTGGTGGCTCCCATCACCCTGCTGAGTGTCTGCGAACATCTCAGAGAGGTCACTTTTTACTGCTCTTCTTTATACAATTGATGACAGAAAAATATGTACAATATGAATGAGTGATATTGTCTTGGTGGGTGCCTTGTGTGTGTTGCAGTGCATTCACAAATAATTCATACTGAGTTGAACAGGTTTCAACCTCAACATCGTACAACACCAGGACTGTGCCGTTGTCCCGGATTGACACCACTCACAGTGGGTAAGTTTGGTGTTTGTTTCCCACACACCGGGCGTCAAAGTGCAGGGACAACATCTTCTGTAGAGATCCACCGATCGATCTGGAATCGAACAATTTTCAGGGTGATCGGCCATGACCGCTGCCCAGCTGATCAGTCTCAGACATTTTCAGTCAAACATAAAATGTCTCTCATGTCGTTGATAATCAGCTGTAAGCTGCCGTCAGTGAGCTTCACATACATGCTGGGCTGAGCTGTTCTTCTCGTGGTGAAAATCCTCCACGCTGCTTTGTCTCAACCTGAATATCAGACACAGAATGGCCATTAGTCATGAGATTAGTGCCATATTTTAAAATCTAATTTCCACATCACTGTTGTGTTGTGACATTAGGTTACCGTAATAATACTACTAACACTACTACTACTAATAATCATCATCATCAGTATTTTACATTAGTACTTAACTTAAAAAGGTTTACACATGGTTTTATTTCATCACTAACAGTTAAGATAATCACTAGCAAATGTACAAGAGAAATACCTGAAACTATTTACAGACTAACAGACTGTAGAACAACGTGTGACGTTACTTTAAGACATTTTCTCACTCACACATCACTGTTAAAGTGAAACAGAAAAATACACAACGGCTGAATAACAACATCAGATGACGCATGGTAATAGATCATGCCTGGAGGGGACAAAGTAAAGAGGACTTACGGTGATGTCTTGCTGCTGTCTTCTTGACGCCTTCTTTTCAGGTGCTCATGCGTTGGTGCATCTCCATTTTAACCTCCAGAGCACCACGCTGTTGTCTCTGAGGTGTTCTCACCCCTCTGATGAACGTGAGTGAGGTTGTTTTGATGCTTCTTGCTGTCTCATCAATAATCATTACGTCATCCAATGCGCCGACGCACAAATCGACGTAGGTTTGTAATCACCCCAGCCACTCTCACAGCATATTTAGCTATTTATTCAGACCATCAGGGAAAAAGTAGAAAATATATTGAAATATATTACAGTTCATTCCTGTGCATCCCGTACATAGTAATCGCAGCGACCGGCTCTTCTTCATCGTCTCTCGCTCTCCTCTCGCACCTTGTACAGTCAGTAGGTGTGGTAAGTGTAAATAATACTTCACATATCATGTTCATTATCTATGAATTATTATACTATTTAAATTTACATTAAACAAACATTACAAAATTGTTCTCAGACAGAAAGAAAACCAGAAAAAGCAGGTCGGACTTAAAAAAAAAATCAGGAACCGGTGAAAGAAGTGGTGGATCTCTCGTCCTCTGTTTCGTCCTAGAATCATGACTCAGAGGACACAAGTCTGCCACAGAATAGCAATCCTACTGCAGTATTGTGAAACACTGAAAACAGCCCAAAAGGTGAGTCAGTCAGTGCTGAATCACTCCTGAATCACCATCACCAGATCATATGAAAGCTCTCTAACCAAAGCCATGAGGCAACACCTGAAATGGAGTACTTAATGTCAGTAATGTGGAGGACTTGAAGTAACAAAACCATTTCATACGGTGATATTAAAGCTACTTATTCCACTATGTTGAAGATTACAGCAACAAAACTGATCAAATTAAAAGTTGAAGCAGCTAATTGTGAACCTACTTCAGTTCCAGACCAGGGCCCTGCTGCACTATATAATGCCATGTTCCTGTCATATGACACAAGACATTTTCATTTAGATTTCAGGCAATTTCGTATTAAGCGCCAAGTCAGATGTATTATTTCTAAATCAGAACTTATAACTTCAATATGACATGAAAGTGGCATTAAAGTTCCTAGTGGAGCTGTTCAGATCTGCTCAAAGTTCAGGATTGGATATCGGGGAGAACGCCAGTCTGTGCACCAATCCGATACCATAATTTACTAACCCAGGAAAAAAAAAAACGAACTTGTTTTATTGAAAGTCAATTCTTCTTCTTCGCAGCTGTCCAAGGCACCAAATACTACCGTCAGCGCCAACGGCTACCTTCGATAGGTCTCGTGTTTTCACGGCCATGCCATGCCGACATTCTGCGTTACTCTGCATTCAGGGACACAACTAAGACACAGAAAAGGGCAGCGATTCGACTGACAAAACGCCAACCGACTGAATCAACATTTAAAGGACAGTCCTATTGTTGCACCGCACTCTCCTCCATGTCTCCCGTCTTTATCTGCACTTGTGATCTTATGTCTCTTGTCGACAGAAATAAATGAATAATGGTCCCAGAGTTATTTTCAAAAAGCAATAAAAAGCAATGCTTTCAGAGGAAGGTTCAATGGAAGACTTCCATAAACACAGCTTACCATGGACAGATCAATCTACATGTGGCAGTTATTTGACTAAAACCTTCTTGATCTATAGAGCACTTTGAAATATAACCAAATAACTACGCCACACATTATTAGTGCAACGTAGCTGCTACATTGAAAATATTGTTTAAGCACAAACTGTCTAGAACTGAGCGCTGGACAAAGCAACAGCGCCATTAACATCACATAAAAATCTCAGGCATCATAAAGTCGTGGAGCTGACAGATCCAGCCCCAATTAATTTTATCAGCGGCCACTTTGACTCATTTATGATCCAATTAAGGAACAAAAACAATTATAATTCAGTCCTGTTTGTACAGTTTTCCCATGTTCAGGCAAAAGAAAAGCTTTTCAGCGCAGTCTGCTTCAGCAGTCGAGGAAACATCCTGTTGCTGCTGTTGCGCTGGCGGCTACCGAGCAGCACAACCACTGCCAACATGTCTTGTTCAACTTTCAAAACAAGGAAAAGCTGATGATGAAAATCAGCGGCTTCACAGTGAGCAGACAGATGAATACATGTTTGTGCCAACTGGTAAGCAGCCCAGGTGTTCACTATGCAGTGACGACGGCTCTGAGAGGAATAAATGTATAACAACCAAGAAGAACTAGACTTTCAAGAAAGCTCAAATTGATTATTTTACCAGTTAATTGTCCTTTCAGACGAGCATAATTTCAAAGAGGGTTGTTTTTCAAACAAAGCACACATGGATGGATCTGGACTAGAAAAAAACACTGCAACCAAGGTGACGACAGAAAAAATAAACAATAATGAACATAACTGAGCCACTGCTGTGTTGCAGAATTGACTTTTTCACAAGTGAAGTCATCTGAACACAGCATTTATTGACATTACTGTGCTGATAACTACAAGAAGTCACCAAAAACAGTGACGCACCCAGAAAAATGCCACAGAGGTGTTGATCAAGCAGAGTGAGTACGGTACATACCTGCCCACACACTCCTGAGAAACAGGCTGATGAGGCTAAATAATTAACAACACGTTCCACTGATGTGTAGGGACGTTAATCAGAGCAAAACACGGTAGGATATGAGAATAAAGACAAGCTGTTTACAATGTGTCAGACGTGGGTTAAAATGACAAGAAACTTGATTAGATCAATATGTAGGAATAAACAATGCTCTGTAGGACTGGATGGCATGGACAAGTGCATGCAAATAAAATCCAGAAAAGTGAGGATATAAAACCACGTGGTATAGGTCAGTACACATATATGACACACAGTGTTATGGTAACAGAAAAAAACAGCCATAAATCATGTGTTTGACAGAGATGAGCACCCGGCCGAACTGAAAACACAACCGAGCAGCTTCGCCATGTTCAACCCGACCGGAAACAAGTTGACTCCACGACCCGAAAAAGTGACACAACAAGCTTTGTATTTCAATCTCTGTATAACGTACGTGCAACACAAAAAGAGTATTTTCACTTTGAATGAGATAACTAGACATTTTATGGTAGAAATGAATGTACATGTTTCGCCTGTGATACTCAACAGTATTAGACTAAATCAGCATTCCCAGTTGGGAGAAATATTTCCTTTTCCCGTGTGATGAGACGCCACCAAACCATTTTAAAGGACAAAGTCAAAGAGCCAAAGCAACCAGACTCCATTGAAAAAAACTGTACTTTTGCCTCACAGATCACATGCCGGTCTACCGCTGCCTTGATTGGTTAGTTTGTTTGTGCTGTTGTGTGACTTTGGTGAATCCAAACTAGTCAAAATCACATAATGACAAACTGACTGATCCTTCTGTTTTTGAGTCTGGTTGCTTTGGCGAGAGCACGATGACGACTTCAGTTCCCCGCCACAAACAGACGATAGCTGTTTTCTAAATATAGCATACTGTTAAACTGATATTGATTTATGGTAAATGGTAAATGGACATTTATATAGCACTTTTCTAGTCTGACCACTCAAAGCTCTTTACACTACAAGTCAGCATTCACCCAGTCACACCCATTCACACACTGTCGTCCTGCTGCCCCCGTACACGGCAGTGCGCTGCTTTGCCCCGGGGCGTGCCGACCATCATCCACTGGAGGTTACAGACCATAGATAAGTACCTCATACAACCACGCTTCAAAATATCCAAACTATCCCTTTAAAGAGCTAGACAGTGACATTATGTTCTCCATGTAGATATTTATTGAATGTGCTGCTTTGGAAATGTAAACTGCTTTCCTCCGTTCATACTACCAACACTCAAGGCACTACTGCAATATCACAGAGATGAGTTCACAACAATAGGCTTCCTTCAGTCTAGGTGCAGGACGTGTGCCTGTAGTCCCGGGACACCACTAAGATGATAATTCACCTCATGAAGTGATTCAGCACTTCTGAGTCCTCTCACACTGCAGCCAGTAGTGCTGCAGACAGATGTGAGTGTTTGCAGGTTTGCTTCATAAGTAGACCGATCGTGTCTCCTCAGACAAACCAGCCCTCCCACCCACTCTGATGTCACAGATTAAGATTACTGGACATGTGTGAAGAAATCTGAGGCACACATTTACCTTTAAGGCATGTTGTCTTGACATTTTGATCCACAGTGAACAACTGTGGACAAACCTGGCTGGCTGGCGTGAAATCAAGACCACTGCTGGTGGTGACATGAAGCCCACTACATCCTTTGAAATGTGCATCAAATGTACATTCGGCTCAGCTCAGTTATCACACAGCCACGGTGAATTAGAAGGGATATTTGCCACGGAGAAACACCACGAGGACTACGAAGAAGAGCAGCAACTCAAAACGGACATTTTCTGTGTTCTCAGCTGTTTGATCTCCATGTGTGAAACTCCTACTTCCAGCGACAAGGACCCAGCGTGGCCCACTGAAGAAGGCAGAGCGGTTACATGACTAAAGTCAGCGGGATTTTTGACATCCATCACAAAGACAGGCTACTCCCACTTGTCATGTTTCATCATGAATCCCAGAGGATTAAAGAACATACTGACACGTCATGTAGGCTAAGCCTGTTAACTTGCAGACTGTTTCATAGGAGAAGACCCGTCTATCCTGGACACACTTTGTCTAATTATGAGCCAAACAAGGTCTACAGCTGCAGACTGTACTTCTGCGAGAGCAAAGTCCAAATCTGGCTTTTATCAGCCAGTGTACTGGATGCAGATTCAGTGGAAAACATATTTTTAGCTTGAACGAATTTGCAAATTACATCCCTATAATGTTTTCAGACACTGTATCTTACTGAAAAATGTGTTGACCTTAAGTCAACCTGACTCGGTTTAGGTATGTCACACTAAAGAAAATCCACTAGATGTCATGTAGGTGTGGGTGTCTTTGAATAGCAAGTTAGCAACAACAAAAAAGTCACTGTGGTCTCATTTTCATAGGTAGGCATATTGTTTTTGTTCTTACTGAACATAATTATGTAACGTCACACTAAAATAAAAGCCCAATAAGAGGCAAGTAATCTCTACCAAACGGTTCAGTTGTCTTTTTATGGTAAAGCTAATGAATTAACTAAGATTTAGTCTTTTCTTCTAAATAAAACGTTTGATTATTTATTGTTGTTTTTAATGGTACATTTAATATTATCCCATTATATACAGTATATCTGCAGTAATAATTCAATATTATTTTTTTACCATCTAAAAACAGGCCAAACAATTAAATTGTCCTATGCAGATAAAAGTAGTGACGTTAATATATGTTTAATGTTTTTACACCATATATATTTGATAACGAATGATCACCATTTCTAACATGGTTTCAAAGTAACCTAATGTAAATAAGGTAAATATCTAGAATAGATACATGGAAATACTACTGGTACCGGTAATACTACTAATTCCATGGTAAGAAATGGACATATGTTGGTATATTAACCTACAATAACAGCACATGGTTTGTATTTTTTTTTTTTTTTTTTTTTTTTTTTCCACTGTTTGGCAGAAGCCTATGTTTAAAAAAAAAAAAAAAAGGTAACACTGATTGCTTTAATTGCCCAAAGGATGTAAAAAGGGATATACGAAAAGTTTCTAATGAGTCATTCCCGTTTAAGCCATTAGACATCAAACTCTATTTTAAAGTTTTTCTACCAAGTCAATTAGCTGAATAAACTGAGCTTCGGCTTCAGGATTAGACATGAGCAGATGGGAAAGTCAAACATATTCATGAATGACTTTACATGTAATAACATCTGCCGAGTACATTCATTTGCTTCTGATCAACAAACTGAATTTAAATTCCTCTTAATTTTTTTTACTTTTACAATATTTTTCTGGAGAGGAAATTTAAAAAGTGACAGCTGACGTTACAGAGAAGCAAACGGTCCATTTGAAACTTCTTTTATTGCTCTTCCTAATCAGAATAAAGTATGATAAGCACATTTTAAAGGCACAGTCTGTGATTCAAATGTAAATACAAGCAGGGACAGAGAGAAGAGACAGCAAATGAACGTGATGACTTCCCCTGTTGCCAAATAAAGCTGAAACACTGGCGAATAATGGAAATTATTCAGGAGCAATTTAACCACTATTCAGGCCCGAGGCGAGCAATACAGAAAACTTAGCCGACCAGCGAGTATTAGAGATGTAGACTCATGAATAAATGATCCTCAGATCTCCAATTTGACACCACAAAGATGCACAGTGGGCTCGCCATCAAAGGCTGCCCATCTCTGCCACGGAGTTGTCACTGCAAAGGTAATAACTTTCTATTTCTCTTCTCTCCTCACTCTCTCTCTCTCTCTCTCTCTCTCTCTCTCTCTCTCTCTCTCTCTCTCTTTATGTGTCTCTCGTTTCATTTTTTGTCATGCAACACAATGTAATTACATATCTCTGCCACTGAATCCGGGGTGGCAACGTTTGATACTGACACACCAGAGCCCACAGGATGTCAAGACATCAGACGATTGTGGGCGTTAAACCACCTGCTGGGTGCACCCCCGCACGTCGCAGCTCCGTCAGCAAAACCCATCCTGAACGGTTTCAGACGTGTCACAATACTGACAATCAAAGTCCCCGAGTCTCGAGATGACACCGTCTTCCTGGTGATCTAAACGCTGCCGCGGACAGTGCACCCATCAGCGCCGGTGACAAGCGCACTGATGCAGATACTGCCAGATGGAAGCCTGAGGTGCATGTGTGGGCTTCTAAATAAACTCTTTCCCTTTGTTTTACCAACGCCACTGAATTTTACAGCTTTGTTATTTAAATGAATGATGAATTAATGCATGAAAGAGCATCAAAAGCTAGGTATTAGCTGGTCATGACTGGAATCCATGTCTTGGTCATGAAAGTAATCAAAAACCATACTCCAGCATCAACAAGTTAGAAAAACAGGTTCATTTTTATGGCATTTAAAACATTAAAGAGGATCTATTATGCTTGTTTTCATTTTGGGTTTCCACGTGCTTTAATGTGCAAAAAGCTTTTCTCATCCCGGCTGTGCCGCGGCGCCTCTTTCGATGTATGATTTCATCACGATATGATTCCACTGAAAGATGCTAAATTATGATATTGAATTATCGCCAGGGCCTAACATAAATAAAACATTTTTATATGTATATTTTCAATTGAGAGACACTAGAGTGGTTGAGTTTGGGTTTGGGACTGTTGTGGTTTAGACACATTAACCTGCTGTCCACTCCACCACTGAGGCTGCTTTTCCACCTCCAGTGAATACAGTTATCTTCACTTATACCCCGAGCTCAGCACCCAACACAGGTCAAAGAGCATGAAGACTTTTAACCTGTATAAACCACAGGACCAACACGTGGAACAGGGTCACTAAGCCACAAGTAATTAACTGGCTGCATGACCACAGACCTGGCAACAACATGATGTACTGCCTGACTCGCAGCTATAGTCCACATCTTGTGTAAAAGGTTTGACACAGGGGTCACTGGCTTTAGTGTAAAATAAAGACCCACATAGATCAGCCCTCTGTTGGGAAATGAAAGTCTAGCACAGGCCATGATTGTGAGCTGAATGCCTGCATTACCCACAAGTCATTTTACAGAGGAAAGATAATTTAGCGAGTGAACAAGCTGTCATGTCAGAGAGACAGATTTATCATTTACTGTGCAGGTAAAACGTCAGTGCACAGAGGAGCAGTGTGATTCAGACTGTTCCTTAATGTCCACATTATTTTGATGAGAAATTCATACAGTGAGCGTCTGTTGAAACAGGATTAGCATGTACTGTATCTGCCATCAAGATGGCACAAAATAAGTTGTCAACGTCACTTCAAAGTCTTCCACTCTCCCTACAGCAAATAATTAGCATGAACTCAACTGACGGAGCTGCACACTCCACAGGTGTGGTCTGACACTGGCTGGGTTCGCCCTGCGGAGCTGCAACGCCAACCTCAAAGCGGCAGAAAAATGAGTCGAGACAGCTGCTGCTGCTGCTGCTGCTGCTGCTGCTGCTGCTGCTGCTGCTGCTGCTGCTGCTGCTGCGGTAAACACACTACTGCTGAATTAGTATTATCTAAATAGAATCGCCTTCTCTCCTTGGCCTGGATAAGGCGAGTTTAGCACCGTGGCACAATTAACATAGTGGCCTGCAGCTGATGAATGTGGGAGAGAGTAAGAGACGGAGATAAAGCATGAGAGAGGCAGAGCAGCAATAAACCTACAAATCAACGTTATGCATTCATGCCTCCTGGTTAATAGCACAGACAACAAGTTCAGATGCATAATGCTTAAATATGAATAAAATATATCCCTGGCTTTCTTTGAGCAAAACAGCTCATTTCAGTTAGCCAACTTACACAAAACAGATGTATTATGTGAAAACGCAGTATAATAAACACAAGCTGAGGCTCTACCACCACCATCACCACCCACAAGCATACAACAAGCTCAGTACAATACATTCTCCCACAAACCAGCACGCACTTCCACCTACTACAGTATTTAAGACCAAACACTGTGTGCCAAGTCACCTACTAAGCACTTCAGACCAGCATGCATGCTACCTGGTGACCTGACATGGATAAATCTAAACCAGCAATGCACCTGCACTGCAGCTGCAGCCATCTGAAGACCCAGCAGCTACGCCGCAGATCATCGCTAACAGCATATCATGAAAAATGGAGCAGACAAGCGCTTACAATAAGCAGCAAAAAAGGAGTTTATATCTAAACATGACAAACAGTCAAATAAGTTGTCAAAACAGACCTATTGTTTTGAGCAAAAGCAACAACCAGGAATATGCCATAAATAAACAATTCAACAACACAGCACTCAGCAGATTGAAAGCACACATAACAACACACCTGCCAAATGAGTGAAAATCAGCCCAACCACTACAAGACCTGGATTCAAACATGGCTACACACTGCATATGTAGGCCGAGATGATTGACAGCAGCATAAGAGCAGACATTAGCAGCCAGCAAGATGTCACCAAACAAGCACAGATGGTAACTTGGAGCAATATCAGCCAGCGCTGACACAGCAAACACACAAACAACTGAACAGAGCCAAGGCATTATATCAGAAGGTAAACAGAAGCAGCAAGGACTTACCTTGGTGAACAACTGTCATTAGCATTCCAGGACCCCTGAAACTCCACTTGAGGGTTGAAGTGTAGTTTGACGCCACATGGCCAAGATTTCACTAACTTGTTGTCTGGGTCCTTTGTTCCACTCTGAAGGCTTTTCCTTTACGCAGCGACTCTCTTCAGGCCATCTGAACGAAGCAGCTTTCTGTTCCATCCAACTTGTTGTCTCCCCACTTCCGCGTGTTTATGGTATGGTAACAACGACGCGACCACGTGGTGCATCCTGTCAATGAGTCAGGAGCGTACCAAACGCACTTTTGGTATTTGGCGCACCTGTGGCGCAGTTACGCACTGGGACATAACGCAGGTGGAACATGGCTGTAGGCTGTTCTAATGGCAAATGTAGAACATTTTGGCCATGATGCGCGCATGAAAGACGTTGACGTGGGCAGGTCTACCTTAGCCTAAACAGTCCGCCATTTTGAAAAAGGTGTGTTTGATTTACTTAGCAGCAACTTCAGGATGTCAAATGTGACGCTGCGTTAGTGTTGTGTGAGATCCAAAGAATTTTAAATAAAGGAAAAATAAGAAATGATGAAATCAATAATAATAATATGATTAACTGTGGCCAAGGCTAGACAAAATGTTTAATATAACCATGATATTGGGGAAAAAAGAGCTCGTTATTATGAAAATGGGAGAAAAGAATATTATATTTTAACAATAGAGTTTATTGTAGGCCATTTACCATTAAGCAATGTTTCTTTCACAATGTCCTTTGTTGTTTTCAATGTGTTGAACAAACATGGTAATAATAATAATAATAATAATTATTATTATTATTATTATTATTATTATACTTCTTATCATTACAAAGTGGTTTGGACATAAAACCAATAAAGGATAGAATCCCAATGCACATTTCCACATAGATTTACAAACAAATAGAAATAAATCCCACTGTGGTCTGAAAACTATCAGTAGCCTTCAGATCAGATCTCACAGGATGTGACTTCTCCTCTTCCTGTAAATTTTCTGCAGGCTGCTGGAAACTGTCCAACTTGACCTTTTTGTCACCGTCCCTTCAACTCCAATGAGCCTATTGTATTGATAATGCCGCAACCAAGAAGTCACTTGTGATTGGCTATTGCTTCCATCAGAATGGGCCCACTTTAGGCGTCGGTTTTCTGTCAGCATTTAGTTTTTCATAAGAAATCAGAACTTAATATTTATTTTTGTGTCAGAAATCTGCTGCAGTTATGCAAAAAAAATCCCTCAAATAAACCTGTCAAATAAACTGTCTGAATGTAAATTTAAATATGACATTCAGAAAGGCGACAAGTGAAAGAAAAAACCTGTGATAAACGGAAGGAGAAAAGTGGAGGTGAATCACATGCTACGGCCTTCACCAGATTTCAACACCTACATTATGAGACAGCACTCTCTGCGTCACTCTCATCGAAACACCAAATGAGGGTATTTTTGTGTGAATTTTTTCATTCCTCAAGGGACGTGACGCTGTCCCAGCACCTTATGAAGACACCTTATGTTAGTCCTCCTTTAATTTGTCACCCATCTATTCATAATCTGTCATATTTACATTGTTGGGAGGGGGGGGAGACATTCTAACTAAAAATTAAATGAATTCCTGTATGGTATTTCAATTTAAAGCAAACGACAGCTCAAGAAATGAGCTGTGACTGAGGACCCCGTAAAGATTCAGATGAATCCTAAATCCTGCAGCTGTTGTAGTCTCACTTTGTGTCTGACAGATATTTTCCGGAGACAAAGGAAAACACAGTGTCAGCGAATAAAAACTTGAGGGGGAAACAAATATCAAGAGGATACAGTGAGAGTGGCAGGTGTGAGGGAAGGAAAGGGAGGGAGGCAAAATAGCAAGACAGGCCGTCTTTGTTTAAGGGCTGTAGGCGAGATGAATGCAGCATGTGTAGAAAGTGTGAAGCAAGCGGGGAATCAAGAAAAGGAGAGACAGAGGTGGAGGGAGAAGAGGGGGGAATAATAGTCGAGGATTAACTGGATACAGAGAACTGTCTGCTGCACCGTGTACCAGACAAGATGTCCAAAACAAATGGACAGGCTGCAGATGAAACAGTGATGCTGAAGAAGAGACATTTCAAACATCTGTGCAAACTTCAAGGAGCTGAGGAACTCTACTACAGCAACCCTGCACTTTGTCATACGCTTTCCTTATTTCTGCTGCGTCTCTCAGACCAGCTCTGTCTCCTTTTCCTTCATCCCAAACCCAGTCAGACACACAGGCAAGCATGAGTGTGTATTTCTCTCTCTCTCTCACACACACACAGCTCTTCAGATCTGAAATGAGGCGGAAAAGTAACTGCGAAGCCAGACGGGGTGCCTGCAGCTATCTCAGGGATGAATACAACTATTCCATTACAAACACCTTTAATGTCGTCGTGGTGCGTCAGACTTGCTATGCTGTCCCATCATTTTCATTTTTCTTGAAGGTAACAACATTATTATTTCTGGTTACTACCTTTGCAGCATGCAACTCTTAAAACAGGGGGAGGGGGGGCAAACAGCAATCAAGGAACGTATTTTTTTAACGAGAAGGCATAACAAGTGCTTCATGGTTTATTCCAAACTGGGTTTAGTTGGATGTATTAGAAAACAAGTAAATGAGTAAATTCAGATGAGAGAAGCAAGGCGCTGCTGCAGGAAGCAGCTCTGCTGTGATGTGTGAAAAACTTGTGACATCTGTGGAGGCAGGATTAGTGTAAATGCAACACTACTAGTTCCTGTAGACATTTTAATCCGCCCGTCACAGCTGTGTAATCTAATGTGAAGTTTGTGGTAGGATTTATCAGGGGGTTCCTGATTTACTTCAAACTGTGATTTTATAAAATCAACCTTATCCATTTTTAATTTAATTTGCTGCATGTGTGTTTTGCACACGATTCTGATAATAATGAATAAAACAAACTAATGAAAATTAAAATATCTCTCAATAAAACTTCTGACTTTGCATCAACAAAGAACAAACTGCATGGTCGAGTTTTTTGTTCCTTATATATTATGGCATCACACTATCTACTGACTAAAGTTAAGTGAACGCTACATCAGTGATTCCCAAAAAACTGGGTCACAACCCATAGGTGGGTCGCTGGAGATTTTATTAGGGTCACCTTTAACTAGTTGTTCTGATAATTGCAGCCTACTTATAACATTGAATCTAATATGTAAGACTGGCGCACATTCTGTTTGTTTTACTGCTAAGAGGACAAAAGCGATTAACCCCACTTAAATGTATTTAATTGGTGTCTTTATTAAGTATTTAATGTGTATATACTGTATGTATTATAAAACAATGTTGTGATTTATTGAACATATTCAGTATCTTTTTTAAATGGCTGCTTTACCTTCTCAAGATAATATAAAGTGATGTGGAAACGGCAGTAAACATGGGCAGGCACATTCATTTGTCTATTGTGAAGTGGGTCACTATGGTTTGTCATTTTTTGAAAGTGTCTCCAGTGAAAACAAAATTGGGAAACATTGTGCTGCATCATACACAAAATAACTTGATTAATGCCTTTTATATTTACATTGGACACAATATTATACTCATAAATACTTATTATATTATATTCTGAAACTGTGTATGTGACCAGACTCTTTCTTGATGTTCAGATCTTTTCAGAAATCTCTTCTGTCTCTGCTGAATAAATACAGTTTACTTCCGATAATAAAAGCATTCAAAAAAATGATGTTGTATCCACAAGTTTCTTCTCAGCCAAACAGCTTCAAATTATGTCCATGTGAAATAAGCTGAAGGTCACTACTTTTAGTTTTATTTACGGTTAGACTGAACCTGTACAACTGTCGGCCTTGCAGAATATTTGCTGTGTTTGCTTTGACTCAAACCCATCTCATTCTTTCTTTGAAAAACTGAAACCATTCATTCTGTCAGAGCTTCTTTTTGTCTTTCTATGGCACTTAGCATGTCTGTGCCACAGCGCCCGATGGCGAATGTGAGCGTACACGTACGTTTTCTAGAGTACACTCTTGCACTTGGAAATCTTTTATCTGAACTACCTGCTTGGCTGTCATCTAATTTTCATATTAATAGACATTGAATAAACTGCTAGTTCAGTCATTCCTTTCCTATTGCTTTGACATTATTGTTACAGCTCCAGGGACACTTTCTTATTTTTCTAATAATTATAATAAATTCGTTATCATTCACTCTCAGGCTCATAGATGTGGGTGAATTGGGTCCTCCTACACCCACCAGTAGTTTTTATTGTCTAGTCACATGGTAGATCAACCAAAGAAGGTATAAAAGAAGACGACAGCGACCTCTAGTGACCGTAGTAATTACGACAGCAGCAAGTGCTGTAGTATAGCAACGTTTTCTCATACAACAGTTCATATGATTTTTTTTTTTTTGTAACAAAAAGTTATTCCTCATTTTTGTGCATTTTCCTGCAAATGTCCACCATCAGTTTCCGCTCCAGTCTTTTCAAAATAAACTTCACAGGAAACAGCTTAGTTATGTTTAAGCAACAAAACCACTTAGTTTGGATTAGGAAAAGATCGACTTGGTCAGGTTTAGGCAACAAACCCGCTTAGTTGGATTAGGAAAAGATCGACTTGGTTAGGTTTAGGCAACAAAAGCATTTAGTTAGGATTAGGAAAAGACAGACTTGGTTAGGTTTAGGCAACAAAACTGATTACTTTGAATTAGGCATTATGAATAGGGTTAGGAATTGTGGTTCCATTATGCCAAACCAGAAGTGGTTACGCTGCAGAAGTTACACGACAAATATTGTAAATCAACAGTGACGTCTGGTTTCAGTCTGGAGCTTTTTGACCCACCTATCCACCCCGACCTCCTCCCTATGTGGCGTTCACTGCTATTAATACTTGTTCAGAATTATATGACTAACATGAATTGTGGCATATAAACAAATTACAATGCATTTACTTTTCGTAGGTATAGCTACATATATAATGTGTGCATATAGACTGTGAAACTCCAAACTTTAGTGTGTTTTGTTACCTAAACCTAAAGAAGTTCTAGTTTTGTTACCTAAATCTAAAAAAGGCATTGTTTGTGTTCAGTTTTGCCTTCACTTTTACAACATAGTAGGCCCCTACTGATCCACATCTATGGTGCTTGTAGCAACCAATGATGCCAATTTAACGGCCTGATAACATTCGAATCAGTTGATTATGTGCTGCAGAATTTGTATATGTATTTGTTACTGTACGCATCAGTGATCTTTTTAGTGGCATATGTTGGCGATCAATATCTTGACATCTATCTGATGGTTTGCCATGAGATGTTCATAGTCGTCCGAAGGCTCTTATTGGCAAAACCTCACAAGAATCTAATTGACGTCTGTGGGGAATTACAAAGTGACTTAGCTCAACTTGTTCTTCAGAAAGCATTTTTCTTCTGTACAAGTCTTTCACCAGGCACCATGGGATCATTTGAATATTCCCTCTGAGGAGCAGTGATGAGTCACCCTGTCGTTCTGTGTCCCAGTCTTTCTCTCTTCCTCCCACCCTCATCCTCCCCTCCCATTTTGCAGCTTCATTATACTTACACACTTAATATATGCTGCATATTGTCTCCTCACTCAGCTATTGTGACCACACTCATTTACCTGTTGCCTACACACTGCTTCATCTAGTTGAGATTCCTCTTTTGTCAGTTAAGGCTGCTCCTTCCTCTGCTCCGACAGAGCTGTTTTTATCCAATCTGTCTCATTAACACAACGAACTTCTCCTCTGCTTTTTGTCCTCTTTATTCGTTAAAAAAAAAAAAAAAAAAGACGGTGACATTATCTTATGATACACACTGAGTGCTGACACTGTGCTGACAAGCAATGACAGCGACGAGTGCAGCAGGGAGGCACAAGGCACTTTGTCTTAATGAGCTGCCAGTCTGAACCCCCTCCACCTGTGATGAGTTACCTCTCTCATCTCCCGATTCATCTTAGGACTGACTTCTGTCTGCCGTTCTCTTTTGAAAATCCTGTTGCAGTACTTTTTATATCCGTTCAGTTAAACAGACCACACAATATTGCTGTGTACAGCATCTCAACTACTTTCACAGGGGAGCTTTTTCCATTTGCAGCTCCACCTTCTCACAAACACCTGATCATTTGTATCCAACCTATGTGCAAAAGCAGCCTATTGTGAAATAAGCGACCTTGTCTCTTTTGGCCTACATTATCAGGAATGTGCCATGGAGAGGGTCCACTAATGCACACTAATCCTCCAACACAATGACCCCAATCCCTTAAAGCTGTCAATAGGGAAGCTGATGCTCCAGATTAAGAGATCCCGCTGTAATGATACTGAGAGACTCCACTCCTGTCTTGTTGTTTGCAAGACAAACACACGCAATTTATGATTTGCATACTTTATTATATGCAAAGTAGCGCTGACTGCTAGGTCTATGAACAGTGCCAAAATAATGTAACTGGAATTATTATTACTATGCTGTTTCCCAACCTCAAGAGACAAACTCCTGATGCAGTTTACACGATGATCAAAGCAGCAGTAGGTAAGATTGGCTCAAAAAAATATATTTTTATAAAATGGTCACTATATCCTAGTAGTACTCTTCCATCCAAGCCTGAAAACAGAGCCATGAGGAGGTCCAGAAGTCTAGTTTTCTCTCAGAACACTTGAATTACAATATGCTGAAACATTATTATGGATTTTTTGCCTTCTGCCTATCCTCATGTTCACTGAAGTGCCCTCCCAGAGCTGTGATGAAGCCAAGTGCTTCACATAGACCACTTCAATGGTGTTCAGTTCACATGTGGCAGACCAAACTGAGTTAAAGAAAGTGTCTGGGGAATCAAAGAAACCGCAGCATTTCAGCAGGAAAAGCACATTGAGACATATTTTGTGCTCCTTTGTTGTCATACAAACTGCTCAGCTTTTGTATCTTAATCATTACTGCACCTGAAATTTTGAGTTCTGCATCTTCTATGATACAGCAGGTCCGCAATCAAAAGATGCCGGGCCGCGATGCACGGCGGAGACAGCTTTGAATCGCTGCTTATCTCCGAGGCGCGTTTGTTTACTTTTTTTCAACCGCTGCTGGACAGATAAATGGACTGGGAAAGCAGAGGGAGTTTACACACATACAAAAGCACCGGGGCCCTGTAGGTATAGAGAGTTTGGGAGGAAGTTATTAAAATAGGTTTTTATCAGCCCTCCAAATCCAACCAATACCGTTGTGCAGCCGGGGAGTGACGACGCTCGCTGTCACAACCACAGCTGCCAATTCCTGAAGGTGCAGGGCATCAGATTATCTGGGGTTCTTTAAGCTGCACTGGGATGCTGTTTATGCATCGCAGCTCCTACAATGTAATACTGAGGAGTGTAGCTGTGGTCAGAGACACGAAGGACAGGAAGGACGATGGAGGGAAAAGAGACAAATGAGCTCCGAGTTATCATGTGAAATCCCTAACCATTGATAAAAACACCCGTGATTCTGTTGTCACAATACACAAAATGAGAATCACTTCCCAACTTCCTCTTGCTCTCACAGTTATTCTGTGCAGCAGCACAGAATCTCAATATTGGCAGGCGCCTCAAATACGCTGCTGTCAGTTTGACGTTTCGCTGAATGATGACATCAGCCTTAAATCACATTCAACAGTGATTAAACAGAATCAAATCCCACTGATTCATAGCTTTAGCCTATAATCCCAACCATTCACTGAGCTCTCCCATGAATGATACTTCTCTAAAGGCTTTAAAAACAATGACTGAATTTCAACTATAACAAATACATCCATTTGTTCTTTATTGATAAAATCTTATGGGAAATAGGCTACACATCACATTTTGGTTTAAAAAATTAGAGGATGTTACACAGAAAAAAAGGCATCATCATTTTTCATTCACACATGAAAAATCATAACAGTTGAATATGTATTACTGCTCCGTGTCAAGAGACCGAGATTAGACATTTTGTACAAATTGTAGAAGCAGGCCCCCAGGAGAAGCCCGGAGAGCAAGGTAAGTTTTGTTAAAAAATTCAGAAACAATGTCCACTTCAAACGCGGGCACAGACTATATTTGCATAGTATGCATTTGATTTGAATAAATATCCGGCGAATATTGCAGTGACAGACTGCTCAAAATAACTTTGCATATTCTCTGACAAATTGCACAGACTCTTCAGGTATTCTCCGGAGGAATCCGAGTAGAAAAAAGAAAAAGTACAGAAGGCTGGGAAAAGAATAGAATTACAAGAAATAATCCCTCCCGTATACTGCATTTACCCCGACAACTATGGCAATATGTGGAGCCGTTTCTACAGGGCGACAAAGTCGTACAAAAGTAAAAGGAGACGAAAATGAGTTTTGAATTAGAAACGTAGAAATAAATAATAGTATAGATATATTTATATTTACAACATCAGATCTGGAGAACACAAATACAAGAATCTTGCATTTTTGAGGATAAAATCAGGCTTTAAAAAATGAAGATAGTACCTCTTATGTTGAACACCATTACGTAATATATTTACAGGCTTTCACTGAGCACATAGTTTAATATAAAATATCCTTCATCTAATTTCAATAAATACATCCTCTAAAGTGATTTATATTTATCAAAAACAATCAAAAGCTTGTCTTTTAGACATCCTACACCAGAACTTGCTGTGTCTGTACACGTTTTTGCATTCTTCTCATCCACACACCGAGACCCTCCAACAACCTCACTGAGGCTCTCCTAGTGGTTTGACTACAGGCCACGGCATGTCAGGTAAAGGTGACTGGGGCTCTGCAGGGGCCTGGTGTTGCTGCGTCTGCTGCTGGGCCCAGTTCAAGTCCACGCCGTTCTTCTTCAGCGCGGCCAGGTGCTTGATGTCCAGCGTGGTGAAGGTGGTGAACTGGACCTGGTTGCGCTTACTGGTGGGGGAGTGGAGCGGCTCACTGCGATGCGGCCTGGCCAGCAAGGTGGCCGAGCGGTTCACCATGGGGTCGATCGCCTTCCCCTGAAACTGCTGATGATGCTGCAGAGAGCTGTTCCTGCTGCGGCCCAGGGTGGCGGTCCTTTCGGGGACGGCGGGGGCGCTCACGGTGGGCAGGGCGCCCTCCAGGCTGCGGTGGCCAATCGAGTCTATGGAATGACGGGGCTCCAGGGGGCGGAGAGCCTCGCGTTTCAGCGTGGACACTTGAGCTGGGGCTCCCGGGGCAGGAGTGCAATCGTTGTTGCTCCCCAGCCACACCCAGTCGTGCTTGTGATCCTTCGGGTCCCCAACGGGTGCCGGGCCCGCCTGTATGGGGGTCTTGTGATTGCGGAAACAGAGGTTATATGAAGCACAGTTAAGCAAAAAAGCAAAGATAGCCACACAGGAGACCCCCACTAAGGCATACATGCCAATTTCCATTTCTGACATAGCTCTGAATGTCCTAATGAGGTCGCTCTCGATTACTTTTGGAGTTTTAGATTTAGGAGGCTCCTTCTTGGGTGTCACTTCGCCTTTGGGAATGTCTTTGTTAGGGGGTGAATCAAGCATGTTTCCAAAGCTTCTCTTCTGCCCTTCACCTTTACTAACTAGACCCACTGTTGGAGCCATAGGTCTGGCAGTGCTCTGTGGTGTATTTAAGCCCGGTTTGCTCATAGCTGTAGTAGTAGTTGTGGTACCTCTTGCAGCTCTGGTTGTAGCTCCAATCCACACGACATGCGGCTGCATAGATCTTGTTGAAAATGTGGGGGTGGACTCGCGCTGGTCAGGTGGTGTGCTCCTGAACAACCATTTATCCACATCTGTGACCGCACGCTGTGACGTCACTGTCGTTTTAAGCTCGCCCACTAATTCTAATGCACCACCATCAAAATCTTTATTCCCGTCAGCACCAAACTCGTTCCCGCCGCTGCCTCCTGCCACAGCTCTGCCGCCATTCTGGAAGTTGATCCTGAGGAGCCCCGAGCCCACCGCCAACTTGCTCTTCCTCTTGGACTTCTGGCACTCCTCACAGATCCTCAGCTCCACTCTCACCACCGCCCCCTGGCCTCCACCTTCACCTTGTGCAACTAGAAATGTGGACTGCGGGGTGCGGCGTACCGTGGCCACCCCCTCATCCGGGGTAGAAACTGTCAAGGAGTAGACGCTGCGGTCGAACAGCTCCAGCGGGGTCACCACGCCGTCGCTGAACTGAACCCAACAGCTCACCATCGCTTCCTAAAAGAAAGAAAGAAAGAAACCTACATCTCTACATGTCTGTCCATAATGTCATTGCTTCATAATTTTATCCTTTTAGACATTTGTGTCAAATTGTCATAATTAACAAATGAATTCTTGTTGTTGTGTTTGGTCACAGTGGCCTTTGCCCGCCAAAATCTAATCAGTTCATCCTTGAGACCAAGTGGATATTGTGCCTTTACACATTCCTGAGATATCGCTTTCACAAGAATGGGACAAACATGAGGTGACAGTGACCTTTACCTTTGACGTTTGACCACTAAAATCTAATCACTTCATCCTTGAGTCCAAGTGGATATTTGTGCCAAATCTAAAGAAATTGTGTAGAGGTGTTCCTGAGCTATCACGTTCACAAAAATGGTCTGAACGGACGGACAGACAACCTGAAAACAGCTGAAAAGTTGAAAGTAATAACTGAGCAATACAGTTTTTATGTAGAAAAGCAGGCCAGAAACCAGCAAATCAATATTCTCCCCCCTGCCTTCAGTGAGAGCTATGTTCCCGTGATTGTTAATAGCACTAAATTGCCTATGCTAATCTCTTTATGATTACACTCAGCAGGGTGCTATTGTTCCATAGATTATAGTCCTATGAAGTCATGAATTGTATGAAATGTAATTTAAGCAAAGTGGATAAAGAGAGTATAATGAAAGTCCTTTAAAAAAAGAACAAAAAAGTGCCGCGACAAGGGTCACATTAAGAGCCAATCCAATCACATTAATACACAGTGACCTATTTCCTGTTGCTAATGTGAGCCACTGGGTCGCCACAGACCTAACCTATATTCGGGGTTTGAATACATTATGAATCGCCCCGAGCAGAACATTAACAGCTTGCCACCACAAACACAATTGGCTGGTCATCTGCGCTGGCATGGTTCCAGTGGTTTGTTATTGACAGGAGCAGACCAGCCACAGCGACAGTCTAGTGTAGGTAAAGTGAGCTGTCGCTCCAGCAGCTATGGAGCGCCTAATTGCTGCCCCATGCCTGTGTCGGGAGCTGGTTTGAAAATGGGCAAGCTGCCATGGCTAAATGTGCGAGTGAGCTTTTAAAATGATCATCTGCGCACCCTGTCTGCCTCCTCTGCTGTCTCACACAGCATGGGAACTGCAGATGATGGTCGGGGCTGTAAACACAATGAGCTCACATCCTGAGAGGCAAAGAGAAAACACAAATATTATTGCACCCTTAAGGTGATTTGTTGCGAAAATCTGCTCTGTTGTGGCAATTCTACTAATTCAAATCCTCTCTGTGGAAGCCCATTATATCTTTGCTGGAAAATAAACATTTAGGATATGTTAATAGCACTCTACTTTATCATAAAAGTTTAATTTTAATCCCAGACTATCAGAGGGTTTACAATAAAGTTGTTCTGAATTATACTGTTCTGGTTCAGATCCTGTTTCTGCTCCCTGTGCAGGAACATGTGGGATAGTGTGTTTATCACCTAACAGGGATTTTTTTTTTTCTTTCTCCTTTTAGAAGCATCCTGGTGCCAGAGACACTGTTCACATTTAAATGTTTCACAATATAACTAACACAGCTGATTAATGCCAAATTTCCCCCACATCTCTTATGTAATAACACTAGGAACTATTAAGGTAAATAGGTCATCACCATGGTACTGTACAGAGCAAAGTTTCTCTTAGTACAAACGTGAGAAGAAAACCATTCTCCTGAAGATAATCTGACTTGCATGCCAGGACACATCCGTAGACCCCAGGAGGATTACTGGCATGTTTCACGTACTGTTTTACTCCGACAGAGATCAATACTTCCATCTCCAACTACAGAGTGAAATGCCAACAATGCTCTCCAGAAACCAGGCTGATTTTTCTTCATTTATTCAGAGTTGCTACCGACTGTATCTCTTGAAACTACTTCTTAAAGTCAAGATGCCACTTCTCTCCCGTGTCTGCCCAGATCACAGACTATATATACTGTAAGAAGTGGCCGTTGGTTTGTGGACTGCCATTTTGAAGCCTCGAGTTCAGCATTTTGGCCGTCGCCATATTGGTTTGGGGACATCAGCATCATATTTTCTGTAACCAGAAGTGACAGGAGAAGGTGGAGCAAAGTACAACCAAATGCTGAATAAGACAGCTCTGGTCTCACTAGGCTAATCACTAGTCTAATCACTAGTTTCAAGTCTTCTTCAACACAGCATGATGCTCATTTAGTAAATTATGGTCCATTTAGAGTCAAATAGACCAAAAGCAGGGGATGATTAAGGGCAGGACTACCTTTGTGATTGACAGGTTGCTATCACAGTCTGGGAGTTTTCGTCTTACAACTTTAACTCTTTCACAGTGTGATTTCAGTCTATGAAAGTAAACTGTACCATTTTGGTCTTCTAAATATGTCTTATTCAGCGTTCGGTTGTACTGTCTCACGTCTTGTTGCAAAAACCAAGATGGCGACAGACAAAATGCTGTCCACAAACGGGGAGTGACCTGACGTGACTATGTCAACTTCTTATATAGAGTCTATGTAAATTCCTAATAATGCAGTCTCCAGGCACATGAATAAAACCTAGCAGATTTAGGATCTAAATCAAAATTAAAATCAAACACTGGGTTAACTACACCTGCGATGTAAGCAATTCCTTTGGCTTCAGCCTGACTATGATTAAGTGCTAGATCCTAAATATAAACACTATGATAAATAAATCAAACCAAAGAGCAGCAACACAAAGATATTTCTTTTTCTAATCTTGCATTAGTGTAAGAAGCACAGTGGTCTTAAAACGCAGGATGTTCATATTGCTGTTATTGAATGCTGTTCATGCTGCTGCTTTATTATATAAGCATCTGTGACTGTTTCCACACAGCTGGTAATAAAAGGAGGTAAATTGTCAGAGGAAGGCCCTGATGAATGTCAGGGGCTTGCTTGTTAAATGCAAGAAAACAAGAAAAAAAATGAATGTTTTAAGCACACAAGCAAAAGCATAAAGCTAGAATGGAAGCAGCTCACTACATGAGAGAAATAGCTTACTTGTTAAAAAGCCACTAAATAATTACACGGTTAGAATGAATGCAGACAAAAATGCATTGCAGGCTCTCACCTTTGATATTTGATCACAGCCAATAGCAATCTGAACGCAGCCTTTGTGTTTCTGCACTAATGCACGCCCTCTGATGAAACCTTGTCTGTGGGGGAGACATTGACAGGTGCTCTCATGCCGTTAGTTTCAAAGGATGTGAGTTACAAAGCGAGAGAGTTAGAGATTTAAAGAGAGTGGGTTTTGTTCAGTGTGTTTTCCATTGAAGGAAAATTGGGGCTGTTAAATTTTAGAGCACATTTTGATTCTGTTGTCTTCCCAGGCTTACGTTTTATATCTACTAATTTTGTACAAACAGAATAGAAGATCCATGATTTACTTTTAATCATAAATAACCCCTCAATAAGCAAACACACTTTTAGAATTTCACATTGAATTTATAATCTAGATGATTCACTGCTTTTGTTTATTTCCCGTGCCATCCGATCTTCACACTCTGCTGAACGGTCCTTCACATTTTATGTGGCGAGGCTAAAAATGAGTAACTGCAAAACCAACAGCCTCAAAAAGAGACGAGCACCATCACGAGCAACCGAGCCGTGCCCCGCTGTTTTTATGCTTTGTGTGTCACAATTTTCCAGTTACTTACCTGTTTGAGCTGTGTGATCATCTCCCGTGTGGTTGCCGTGGCGACAATGGCCCTGTTGCTCCCCGGACTGAGCTGCATGGACAGAGAGAGTCCGGAAACCAGCTGCACCCCCAGCTCCGTCACACTCACTTTATCATCCACCACCGTGATGCTCCTCTCAGCCAGGACCGATGATGTGAGAGGGGACAGCACCTGCAAACAGTATAAACTCATCCAAACTGCAGATGGATAATACATGATAAGTATGAGGTTATCATACTTATCCCCCCCCCCCCACACACACACACACACACACACACACACACATCATGGCTCACCTGCACAGTAGTCGTGCCCACAGCTCGTCCCTGCAGCACCACCCCGTCCTGCACCCTGGCTACATCAGGATCTGCCACTTTTATAGAAGAGCGTACGAGATTGGTCACATCCACCTGTCAAAAAATGTTAATCATATTAGATCCATAGCCCAAACTATTTAATTTATGGTTATTATCGTTCCACTGGTACATGAAACTTCTATCTACTGTGTGACAAATCTAGTTAGGACTGGGTAACCTAAATGCTGCATAGTGCTAGCAGGTCAGGACTGATAAACCTTTTTACCTGCCAGTCAGGACCCAGGAAGTACTCAACAGGCTCCGCCCCGGTTAGCGGATCAGGCAGCACGTCGGCGTCGGCCTGGGCTATGAATGGTGTCAGCACCCTGAGTGTAGAGTGCTGGTACTGCAGCATGCAGCCCCTGCCCTTCCTCATCTCCTCCTCTTCCTCGCTGTCCCATGTCGACCTGACACGCACAAGGTAGTCAGACACAGTAAATCATGTACTTTGTTTACAGCTCAAAGGAGTAGTTGAGAAAATGTAAGGATGCTTTTTTTATGCTGAGAATTGGATGGTAAGATCACTGTCATGTTCAGTGTTGCAGTGTTGAAGTGTGCAAGTTCACACTATTTGAATTTTGAAGTTCACAGTCCAGAAAAAGTTCACGATCATTTTTGATTTGTTTTTTGTTTTTTTGGCTATGGTGTTTAATTAGGCCAAAACCTGTGAACATGAAAACCAGACATGCATATATGAGCACACAGAACAGTATCCGCGAGCAGAAAAGCCTCCTCACGAGGCAGCAGTTCTGCTCCACGTACAAAAAGGCAGTCTCATGAGGTCCGTACAGCGTAAATGAATATGTTCAGTTCAGCGTTCATCAAAAACATAAGCATCTTCAATGAACGTAGTAAAAGAGCAACAGTGATCATGTTCATGCCTGTGGGCTAAATGTGAAGCCAGGCGGTTAGTTTAGCTTAGCATTAAGACATGAAGCAGAGGGAAACAGCTAGCTTGGCTATGTCCTAAGATAACAAAATTAGCATCTCTAAAGCTCACAAATTAACATGTTACTCATTTTTATATATTTTAATGATAAAAAACCAAAGTGTATAAATGGCCAGTTGGGGTTTTATTGTACGACATATATTTACACATATGTAGTTTTTTTTTTTAACTAAGCTTTAACCAAATGACTGAATTACTGAGTGAATTGAGACTCATTCACAAAAATAAGCATATTATGAGTATTGACCGCTTCTTATTCAAATGGTAAACAATGACTCTACAAAATCCTCCTTCTAAATGTTGTTTCCAGTAGCGAGCAGAGAGACTGAACTGAAGAATAACAGACATACTGGAGACCAGCAGCGTGGATGTTGATGCCGTATGTGGCGAGTGACCTTTCCCTCTAAATGAATATAAGTTAAATTAAGCAGGATCCCACGGCTGACTCATTTGTTTGAGGGTGGTAGAGGTTAAGCTGTGAACCATCCTCAAACCCCTCAGCAATGATCATCCTGTTTAATTATCGTAAGCACAGCTGGTCTGCCACGCACTGCACCACAGGTGTGCTGGAGGGCTGGTGGGTATGCTTTCACACTGTGGGCAGAAAGCTACAGTCTGGAGCTACAGTCCAAATAAACATCATTATTATACAGCCTGAGGGGGGAGCTTTACATGCGATGGAGATGCTGCTTGAATTGAATAAGTGTGACTCAACACCCAACAGCAACTCACTCTTCCTTAATACTGTTGTCGAACTCATGGAGGTTATTGATACGTATATATATTTTTGTCTTAATTTTTCTTTGATTGGATTGTGTTACAGAGTAACATCAGTAATTCATTTAATTGCTTTTTGTGTACTTACTAAGTTGTTTTACTGATTTCTGAAAACACTTGAACACAAACATTTTAAATTGAGTCCCGTTGCCACAGTTACTCAACTTTTCTATTAATGACCCTTGACCAGCAGCTAATACCATCAATAAATGACATGTTGTTATAGGTCTTGATTAAACTCTTAGTGTTAACTTATTACAGGTGTTTATTTCAGTCTATTTTAAAATCAACAGAGATGAAATAACTGAAATCACAGTCTGATGGCACACACACACACAAAGAAAAGAAAAAGAAAGCAAAGCAGCGGTGAGGATGTTTCATGAAACAAAGTAAGTAAACAGAAGTTATGTTTTATGCATGACGGTCTGGTCCGTCACTGCCAATTAGGCACAAACTCCAGTTGCTTCTCTGCCACATTCATGTCCAACACTGCAGCATGCAGGAACAATTCAGCATTCACATGGGTGGACACTGGCCATTACAATCACCATAGAAATTTCACATTTCTGACCTAGTGCTGTATCTGTTTGTGGGTACTGAATGTTTTGGGAAATGAAAGCCTCACAGGGTTTTTGTCCTGGAGAAAACTAGCAGCCCATCAGTCTGCCATCATCATTAGTATTGAGTGAAAAATAATGACTTTACTGTAAGTATTGAGTGAAACTCCACTAACCTTTGTCTCCAGGGTAACTGTTGCCTCTACCCACTAATGCACCAAACACAAATGTGATGTTTTCCATGACTGACTGCATTTACAGTGTGCACACAGATATTAGAAACACGCCACTCAATATAGTATAATATCAACACTAACTATAGATTCATAAATGACCATACAGCTGAATACACATTGCTCTGACACTGTGTCGACAAAAGCTGACTTATAAACTTCACAAAAACGCAAAAAGATGTCTTGCATGGCTAACTCAGTGTACATCACCACAGCTGATGCTTTCTCTTATTAAATATCTCCACAGGATCGACTCCACAACCAGATGATGGGTCGCTCACGCCTGAAAGCACCACTTAAATTAATTTAATTTGACAGGAAAAACAACTATATCCAGAATAAGAATCTATCCATCCATTAGTGACGTGGCACGTGTTGGTCTTGACTTAGGACTCAATCTTTACATTATACATGTTGGTCTCGACTTAGGACTTGTTAGTCTCGACTTAGGAATTGTTGGTCTACACTTAGGACTTTGTACCCCCTTAGCTTTTGACAATTGTGGTTAAAACAATATTGAAAAGGTTTATAAACACATGAATGAATATGAAATAAATATGTAAATCAAGGCATGAAGTGTTTGACAGTTTCTTTTTCTTATGATTTTTATTGTCTGTAAATATTACTTTTTTCTGTCCTTCCAGTTGTTTGCATGATCATTGTCTTTGTTTTTTTCAGTTTTACATCTGTAATAAATTGAAAAGAAGGAAAGATAAACCAAGCGCCCCAGTGCCTGCAAAACCTGCCACTGGAGTATATCTGACTCATACAGTGTAATAGCACTGTGCTGTGTCTCTGTTCTCATTTAACACTTTGAATTGATTTTTTTCCCATGAATCAAGCTAATGGGAGCTCTTGTCCGGTCTTACCTCCTGTTGCCTGTAATAACGGGGACCCGCCAGCCTTTGATCTGGCTGAGCTCGGGGTCGGCTACATCGATTAGCAAGGGCAGGCGGGGCATCCATACACTCATCTCCAACTGAGCGCTCAGGAAACTGTAGGTAAAGTTGAGCATCAGCCTGCTCTTCCCTCTGATCTCCTTCCCGTTCACATACATGTATTCGCATCGCTCCGACACCTGGTTGAGACAGAGAAGACAAAAGAGAAAGAGGTCTGAAAACTTCGACAGTCTCCAAACATCTCGATTCAGAGCAAGAAACTTTAAAAAGTTCAGAGTCACTTTTGAATCACTAGACTAGAGTTGTGACTGAATTGTTGGGTTTTCCATGTAAAGCCCCATGGAAAATGAATAAGAAAGTTTCAGTGAAAACTGACAAAAAGAGGAGAGGCAGAACAGAGCCACCAATACAAATAAGCTAAAACCACACAGACCCACACATTTTATTCATTTCATACGACTTCCAAAGTCTGGCCAGGGAATCTCACAGTGTTTCTGTTTATGTCATGTAAATTCACAACCGCCGCGGTCTCTATGAAACTGTTATGGAATATAAATTACATCTGCCTTATGGCTGTTCCTGTAGTGCTGTACGGTAGGCGGGAGCGTTGCAGTTCCCCACCAGTGAGGGCAATGAGGTGAGACACAGCAGTTGGTGTGTTTTATTTAAGATTGGAGGCCTATCTCCACTGCCGCCTCACTTATCTTAACAAACCAGTGGCTCCACAGCGGTAATTGGAGGGCACTAGACTGGAGAGTAGAGTCTAGCACTGGAGAGAGGGAGGTGAAAAGGAGGAGGCGGAAAAAGGTGAGGAAGAAGCGGGAGGGAGGAATGAGGTAAGTCAACTTGAACTCCTGTGGAAATGTTAAGGGAGACCAGCCTGTGAAGCTGAGACCAGCCTTTTCCCATCATGCCGACTGGTCCGGACCAAAACCTCTGACGTCTTGTGCAGCTCTCCAGTGCAACTACACACTATTTAGGTCCATGGATGAAACATTTAAATTATGTGTTATTTAGCTCAGTAATGAGACGTGTAGATAAAAATGAATCAGTCAATAAAGTCATTCTTTACCCTGCAATTAAAAAATATGTTTGTGCATCATTTTAGCAGTTCCCTCCTCACTCGTTGGCGGTCAGCCTCCTGTCTACATACATTATTGGAGATTGAGAGTACTGCATGTTAAAATACCAGCAACTATGATTTTGCACATTTTAATACTCTCAGGTGAAACTTCATTACAATAACTGCAATAACTGTTAACAGACAATTATTGTCAATACTGTATAATTCTTAATATTTCACCTTGTTTATATTGTTCCTATTTCTTTTATATTTACTTCTATTTAAATTGTCACATTTTATGTATGACTACTTTTGTTTAGCTTCTGTTTCTGCACTATCCACTTTGCTGCTGTAAACACACAGCAAAGTGTCCCACACTGTGGACTAATAAAGGAATATCTTATCTTATCTTACCTTCAACCCATAAAGTATCCATAGATACGCAATTTCCTAAAGTAATGTAATGTTTAGAAATGTCTTATTTAGCATGTTTCCAATTCAGTTCTGTTCATTATGAAAACCTATAAGCAGACTCGTGAAACTTAGACTGTGAATTCATTATAGTAAACATATTTTTATTATTAGAGACTTCAATCTGCATTTAAGGTTTTCATGATCATACATTTAATCATTTATTTAAACAAGTACTTTACAGTGGTTACTGTAGTGCTCAATGTAAGTGCTCAAAATGTTTCAGATCTTCAAAAGAAACTGAGTATTTTATCTAAAAAACAGTTTTACAGGATGTATTCATAATGGTCAGTATATATGATTTGCAGTTAAAGCTGCACCAATCATATTCATATATAATCATATATATCAACAAACCCGAGTCTGACGCCTCCCTCCTCTAACAGAACTTTTTAACGTCTCTCAGCTTTGATTTATTTTGGCAGCAAAAAACGTAGCTAGTCGCCAACAGATAAGGTGGTCAACTAGCTGGTGAACATGGTGGATGGTTTACTGTCGCAGCATTGACTGTGTATAAGAAATGGACATAGCCACCGTGACGCTGCCCATTGGTTTGTGACTACCATTCTGAAACCTCGAGTTCAGCTTTTTTGGAGTTGCCATCTTGTTTTATTGCAACCAAAACAGTGTGAAAACACACTGTGAAAGGGTTAAAGTCCTCAGACAACTCCAAAACCTGATAGGATCTGTCAATCATAAGGTAGCCCCGTCTGCCCCCACACTGCAGACGGTGGTCTGCAGTGTGGGGGCCCCGCAGGGAACGGTTCTGGCTCCGTTCCTCTTCACGCTCTACACTGCAGACTTCACTTACAACTCACCAACCTGTCACCTGCAGAAGTTCTCTGATGACTCTGCTATCGTCGGCCTCATCACTGATGGGGACGACGCGGAGTACAGAGAACTTTCCCAGGACTTCGTGAACTGGTGCCTGCGGAACCACCTCCAGATCAACGCGGGGAAAACTAAAGAGCTGGTGGTGGATTTCCGCAGGCAAACTCATCCCCCTCCAACACCGGTGAACATCCAGGGATCAGACATTGAGATGGTGACATCTTATAAATACCTGGGTGTTCACCTGAACAATAAACTGGACTGGACAACAAACTCCTCTGCACTCCATAAGAAAGGCCAGAGCAGGCTGTATCTGCTCAGGAGACTGAGGTCTTTTGGAGTGCAGGGGACACTATTGAAAACTTTCTATGACACCGTGGTGGCATCAGCCATATTTTATGGAGTGGTTTGCTGGGGCAGCAGCATCACAGCTGCAGACAGGAAGAGGCTGGATAAGATTATCAAAAGGGCCAGCTCTGTCCTGGGATGCTCTCTGGACTCAGTGCAGGTGGTGGGAGAGAGGAGGATGACGGCTAAGCTGTCATCCATGATGGAGAACTCCCACCCCATGAGAGACACCATCAGAGCTCTGGAGAGCTCCTTCAGTGACAGGCTGCTACACCCTAAGTGTACGAAGGAGCGTTACAGAAGGTCCTTCCTGCCTGCAGCTGTTAGACTCCACAACCAGCACTGCTCCCAGTAAACCACAATCACAGTCAAATTCACAACAAACTCACCGGACATAAGTGCAATAAGGACTTTATACAATTATATCATTGATATGATGGACACATTTTTTCTGTCTTACTTTTTTTTCTATTTTCTATTATGTATATACTAATTTATTTTTATTTGTATTGCTGCTGTAACGTGTAAATTTCCCCACTGTGGGACTAATAAAGGAATATCTTATCTTATCTTATCTTATCTTAGAGTGTGAATTTGACCTGTATTGGGACCATAATTTACTAAATGAACATCATGCTGTACTGAAGGAGACTTGAAACTAGTGACTGAGACTATAAACTCGGTTTACCATGTTTACTGAGGTAATAAACCAGAGAGGAGGATCATTTTCTCATAGACTTCTCGTCGTCCCCTACTGGCTAATAGAAAGAATAGAAGTTTAAGGCACTTCAGCATTGACTTCACTTTTCAGACTTGGATGTTGCCCACAAATCAGACCTGAAAGGAGGTGGCCATCTACTGAATGTGCAAAATATGTGCAAAAAAATGAATGTGCTTGCTCCACATAACAGTTTTATAATGTGATAATATGTTAATATGTCTACTTGTTTCGCTGCCCCCAAGTGGCCAAAAAAATCCATATATGTTGCTTTAGAGAGGTCAGATGTGCAACCACACAATGATCCTTTAATTTGCTCTTTCCATGTACACACAACGTGTCCAGCTAAATCGAAGGGTTTGTGTACTGTATGTGACTCAGTCCCTAATAGAGATTCACCCTTGTGGTAGTTATAGTATAAAAGACAAGGTCTGTATCTGTGGCATTGCTCTAAGAGGGGTCAGTGACTGCAGCCAGAGACCATTCAGAGACACAGTAAAAACTAGACTGAGCTCCTCTACTGACACAGAAAATCATTACAAACACAGTCTCCCTATTTTTTGTCTCGTTCTCACTCTCTTAAGCTCACACACTTACAGTAAGAACGCCGCCTCTGCTGGAAAATAACATAACTCCTTTTCTTCTTCTCTGGTATTCTCCTCTCTATCTCCCTCACTTAGTGTCCCACTAACACGGATCCATGACATAAAGGTCAAATCGCTGTGCTTATGGACTGAGTGCTGCTGGGATCATGAGCTCAGTCTATAACGCCATATGGAAGAGGCTGCTTTTATCCACGATGCTTTAACACACACACACACACACACACACACACACACACACAGAGCTGGACCTGTTGAGTATGATGGCACAGTGGATGTCTTGGAGTTATACACCACAATGAATCTTGTTTTTGCATGCAAATGAGACATGTGTGATATATTCAATTCAAATTTAATATGGGAGAAGGCTGCACTTTTTTTTGCATATAAAAAAGTTTCCATTTGTTTGAAACACATTTAGCTCATGTGTGCGTACACATTATTTAAGATTAGCTTGCACTGCTGCACTTAAGAGAAACTCTATTGAAATGTCTTCTACATTGGAGAGTAGCTGGCATACAAGGAAAGCTCAGTTTGTTGTTTGTTTTTGACCTTGAATGTGCATTGTGTGTGTAGTTGTGTAGTGTAGTTGCTCTATAGCAAAAACAAGGTATATTCCAAGCCTGATCACAAATGCCACATTCAGTGTCTTGTTAAACTAAGACATTTTACAGGTCCGCAAATGTCATGGTAATTAGGTGATAATTAGTAAGTAACCTATTTGAAATTTCTTTGGAATTACTGTCAAATTACCCCAATATTTACCTAAAACTTATAATAAGAAGCCTATTTTACCATATAATTATTAAATTATGTTCACAGTATTTACAGGCAACACAGACATGATCACAGTCAGCTCTTCACTCCAGGCCGTGGCTTACCTTGAGTACATCTTCTTCTGGCGACGAACAGCTGGTGTAGTTGGTCACATCGGTGACTGAGCCGTCGGCCTCCACGGCCAGAGTTTTCACCGGCAGCGATACCGTTTCGCCCGTCAGCACAGCCGTATTCAAGATATCTGTGTTCTGTGCAGAAAGGAGGGCAGATCTGTTAGAATAGGGCAAACTTAAGGATGCATGGTTATATGTTTTAGTGTAGTTTGAAGGTCAACGGTCAAGACAAGCCTTGCTTAGCTTGTTAGATATCTGATGAAAGATTTCATTTCAATTTTTTATTTTTATTTGCTTTTCAAACACCCAGTCCAGTTATTCTTCCTCTGCGTCTCCTTCATGCCACAGCAGCAGATACAGTGGGCTAGTTCCAAGCAATAATAGGCTATAGAGTCGAATGCCATTTTTAATGCCAGGTTCCCCTGGTGCTGAAGATGGAGCTGATATCTGATCCCACAGGTGACCAGTAATGCTGCAGGTTAACTTTGTATGAATCAGCATGTTTCACAACGTCAAACCGCACCCAGATAAATCAAAGTATAGAAGAAGAAGAAGAAGAAGAAGAAGATATTCCTTTATTAGTCCCACAGTGGGGAAATTCAGTTTTACATACACCAACTTTATCAACTTTACTCCGACTGACTATGAAACATAGTTTGGATTTTAGACACCTTCTGCTATCTACTAGCCTACTGCTTTGTTATAACGGTGAAAGAAGGTATAGAAAGAATGTATAGAAAAAAGGCAGCACCATACATTATATATATTTTTAAATATCCTGCTGGACTAATATATTTAGTTACTCTTCATTTTACAGTTTCACAAATTTCATAGTAATTAGGAGATAATTAGCAAGTAACCTATTTGAACTTTCTTTGGAATTACTGCCAAATTACCTCAATATTTACCGAAAAGGTTATAAAAAAAACTATTAACAATTATATGCTAAAATAGATATAATGGATGAAATGTTCTCCATCACTGACAATCATCACCATGTGCGTGGGGGCAGGGAGGACAAGCAGAGGGTGTTAACAAGACAACCAGAGATTAAAACACTCACAGGCTCACAAACTTCATTTGTTTGAATCACACTGATGCGACGCTCACACAAACTGGACAGATGTACTCGACAGAAAAATCTCTCTGTGATGACATGATACAGTTCATGTCTGTCGCTCAGAGTCCCACACCTGGATGAAACTAAATCCTTTATCCATACAGTATCACCAAGCGGCCATCTTACCACCGTATTCAGCCCATCTCTGTCAAAACTTTGCAGCAGCTTAGCTCTTATACATCAAGCCTGATGTAGCCTCCTCCTTCAACATGGATTTACAAGTTTACAAGATCTCTGATAAGGTCTTTTTAATCTATTAAGGTAGTGCTGGCAATGTGTGTGTGTGTGTATTGTGTGTGTGTGTGTGTGTGTGTGTGTGTGTGTGTGTGTGTGTGTGTGTATAAGGAGCTCTGGGTGATCAGCGTTTTTTGCTCGTGGATCAGACAACCCTCGGCAGATGTTCCCCGGCAGCCTCATATTCTGAACTCTGTCGGCTTGACAGCTGCTGACCGCAATTCAAAAAGGACATGCTCTAGTTCAGACTGCGACACTGACCCAAACATAAGCCACTGGATCAGGGGTAGCACAGAATCAGAAAGCAATATCGGCGCCCTGCAGCGCTGGCAGCGATGCGCTGGGAGATCTCGATGCCCGATGTTTCCGCAAGCTCTGCAGTAATCTGACTCGCAGTGATCAAGTTCAGCTCAAGTAGTTCAGCTCTGTTCTGAATCTCTGGAAACAGAGTTATATTTACACTCTGTGGTAAGCCTTGGTATTGTGCGTTCATTCGGCCCTTTATTTACTTGTTCATTCAGTGGGTCTAAGTGCTAAATCCTTTATAGGGTTATAGGGAGAAGAACACTATAAACATGAAGCTACAACAATCTTACTGCAAATCCTGTAAGTGACATATAGCACCATGAAATAGCCCTCTGAATCTCCTGTCAGACATGTACCTGCTGTACCTTGTCATTTCTGACAGTTGTCTCAAAGTTAAAGGGTTTAGAGACACGCACACACAGCAGCAGGAAATAAGACTATGCTTTAGGGCGGGGCTACCTTGTGATTGACAGGTCGCTACCACAATGTTGTCCAGTCTGAGAGTTGTCTGTGTTTTCGTCTTACAACTTTCACAGTGTGTTCTCAGTTCATGAAAGTTAGTTGTAAAGTTTTGGTCACCTAAAAATGTCTTATGCAGCATTCGGTTGAACTTAGCTCCACCCTCTCGTGTCACATGCAAAAAAACAAGATGGTGACGGCCAAAATGCCAAACTCGAGGCTTCAAAACTGCAGTCCACAAGCCAGTAGGTGACATTACTGTGACTATGTCCACTTCTTATATTATTATTATATTATATTATATTATATTATATTGAACACATCCAAATGGTTCAACAAAGACTGGAACATCCATATGACCAACGGCTCTAACACTCATCTTGTTTACAAGTCAAGGGAATCATCAGGAAGTTTAGTGCATGAAACTACCTTTCGTTGATGAATTTGATTAAAACCGAGTGATGTAACAGGAGACACTTCCATTCACCGCCTTAATGGGCCACCTGTGGCAAATCCAAGTGAATAGATCCTCCCCATCCTCCTCCCTCAAGCATCAGGACCAAAGTACGACAATAGATGTATATGTAAGAAGCAGAAAAATGAAATAGAAAGCCTGCATTATAAACAGCAGACCAGTGAACACAGATCCTGTCCTCACCATGACCAGCGGTGCCAGCCCCACATAGTCCCTCTGAGTCGTGTAGATCCGCATCAACCCCACATCCTTGACGTTCCCCGGCAACTCCAGACGCCAGGAGATGGTCTGACTCTCAGCCTGCTCCGAAACATCTCTTGACACAAAGTCCAGTTGCAAAACTTCCAGAAGGCCCCTGTTAAGAGATAACATTTTAAAATACAATAGGGTTAGACAAGTTAAAGCGAGCCACGGTAACCTTTGCTGAACAACGGCCAATATGGCCACAAGTGGCTTATTTAGGGAACTGGCAAATGCTAAAACATAGTGTAACAGTAGCACAAGTAAAAAAGGGTCATTAAGTCAGTGACCTGACTCAGTTACAACGCAATACCAATCTCACTAGCATTAGTCACCATAAGCTAACGGTCATACCAGTAAGGCTGTGGCAACATTTAGTGTATTTATTTTGGCTTTAATGCTTATGAATTCAGTGTTGGATGAAAATTTCTTATTTCTTCTTTCAAAAGTTAAACAGTGTTGTTTTAAAGGATGCATTTGGATGCTTTTTTCACATTTACTGTTAATTCAGATTTATAGAGAGCAACAGCAAGGCTATACTGTATATATTACAGAAAAAACACATAATGAAAACTACTTAATTGGATTTTTGAAGGGTTTTCATGGATTTCATTGTGGAGAGTAATGAAGTTTATAGCCTCTGCCCACATAGTTCAAGTCTGATCACAATCACCACTAAACAACTGTGTTGCTCAATTGAGGGACCAGACTAATGAGGGACAGCATGATGCCTGAAGTTAAATTAGCATCATGTTTGAGGTTATTTTGTTAAACTACTAGAAGTGATGTAGTTAAAGCAGCAGTAGGCAAAACTGGAGCAAATATGATTTTAAAAATGTTTTAATAAAACCATTGTCACTCCTGACAGTAGCTCATGAGACAGGTAATCTGGAAAAACAAAACCAAGTTCCTCTGTGTCCTCCGGTGCACCTAACGGCATCTGCAAGATTTCACAGACCAGAGGAAAACAACCAATCAGGGCCGAGCTGGAGTCTCTGAGTAGCTGTCAATCACTGATGAACTCCAGATAGTCAAACTAGGCAGCGCTGATCAGATATGAATCAATATTCTGTTACTGTAATGATTATTTTGCTCCTCAAATGATCTCAGAAACATCTTGTAGTCACTGTTGTTATTGACTGTAAAATGAGAAAGTTTGAGACCAGCAGCCATGTTGAGATCAGTTGAGGAAATACTAAGCACCGCCCACCAGCTAGAGCACACTTTTTCAACTCATCTCATCATATGAGAGAAATAGTCATTACAGTAATAGAATATTGATCCACATTTGATCAGCGCTTTGATATGATAGGAACACTCTCTCTCTGAAATGACCTGTGATTGGCCAAAGTCTCCCATCACTGGCTAGATTTTTGGCTGGACCGCAGAGAGCCAGCCCTACAAATGTAAAACTCTGTCACTGAGAGATGAAGTTACACGATTGGTGGGCTGTGTGTTGGAGTTTCCTCAATGGCCATTGCTCTCTCAACATAAAAACACGGGGAACAATCCTTTATGCAAATGAGCCCTCCAGCATGGCGCATCCGGCTCCCAAAACTTGGATCAAGCTGTCAATCTATTTCTAACATGAAACCAGATTCAGTTCACTCAATTCAGTGGCATCATGGCCTATTTCTCACTTAAAAGTTTCCAAGCAGAACGTCATGTTGTTTCCTGTTAAGATAACCAGGGACCAATCAGATGCATTCTGGGATAGGATACATCACTGCTTGAGTGGCCAGTTGAGCGGAGCAGCGTGTCCCTTAGTGTCCTCGCCAGACCTGGTGGACATGTACCGTTGAATTTAACATTATAGACATGACCACTGACTATCTGTGTAACAGTTTAGCCACAAAATCTCAGACTGACAGAACATGGTCCACACATATAATCGGTTTGGATCCAAGTCTTGCTGAGCCATGAGGAGGTTTTCCCTCAGAACACATTAATTACAATATGCTGAAAGGTTATTATGGAATATTTGTCCAAATATTCTGCCTACCATTGCTTTAAATAACCAAGACAAGCAGGTGTCATATGATCCAACAGCAACCTAACGTAAAGCTGAATATCTGTTGTTGTTGGTGCCAAGAGACAAAGATGCTTCAATGCAGAAGGAGCTGGGATGAGCAGCGTACACACTACCATGGGGGGGGGGGGACGTAAATATTTGTAAAGAGACTGCCTATGAAAGCAAAAAAAGAGATGGAAATTCCTCTGAAAATTTGTGAAAAACAATCTGTGGAGTATAAAGCAAAACCGAGCACAATACACAGGAGGTCTCATTTCCATCAGCTGATGGAAGAATAAGGTGAGGGTGTGAAAGGGAGATTAAGTGAGCTGGCGGAGACTTGAGCCAGCAAGTATCGTGGTGTGTCAAAGAAAAGGCCTGTGATGTAGTTTGATGCTGGAGAGAGTACCTGCCAGTAGGCAGCGATCAAAGAGAAAACGGAGCAGAATGTGAATGGAGCTGTGGCACTTTGAAGTGGAGCGAAACTTTACATAAAGCACAACAATGAAACTCTAAGAAAACTCACATGTTAAAAAAGTCACAAATATTAAAAAAGTCACAAATATTAAAAAAGTCACAAATATTAAAAAAGTCCCGAATATTAAAAAGCAGCAACAAGGGCGAACACACATATTATACGGCATATGAACATAATAGAAATAGTCAATAATCAGAGAGTTTTATTTTTGCTTGTGTGCATCCATAAGCTTTGGACTGCGTGGTTAAAGATTAAAAGTACTGACCGCAGATATTATAAGATCAAAAAACGACTTATAATAAGCGTTACACTACAGCTGGTGCTCCAGGCAGCAGACTCGCCATTCAAGCTGAGTTCAATTAGGATTCCCAGTGTTTCCCTCCTCTGAGGGAAGATTCTCCTGCTGCTCACAGAGGGCCAGTGAAACCACGTCGAAGCTCCTCAAAGATCAACTTCTGCTGAGTCAGTTCACTGACAAAAAGACCTGACAAGCAAAAAAAATGGAGAGCAGGGAGCACAACAGAGATGAAAACAGGTCTTGGGAACACAGTGTGAGATGTTCCCAAACCAACCGAGCAGTTATGGCCATCTAACTATAAAACAAGGAATCTCTGCTGTCTGTCTGTTTGTCCTTCACATATCTCAAGATCTGTCCAGATGAATCTATCCATAGAAGCCACGCACATTTGCTTTTACACTGATTCTCCACCATTTTGAATTCACTCATACTATAAAACTATATAGTAATTTCTCCTGAAGAATTTGTGATTTTGCGACCACATTTGGTGGACATTAATAGATAAGACATCTGAGTGATCAAGACAAATCTGGTACCATTTCACCGACAGGTGACGCTGTAGCAGCAGCATCTAACTATAAAGGAAGTATCCTCTATTTGTCTGTTAATGTGTGTATGATTAATATCTCGTTCATCCAATCAGCTTCACACAGGCGGGTGCACACGGTCCTGCCGCGATTCACAACAACGCTGCAAGCACAACATCTGGGGCCAAGAAATCCGCCCATTCCAGATGTGCTCCGAGCATGGCAATGCACTAACAATTTTTAAAACAGAAAAGCTTGACATTTTGGAAAATACGCTTATTTGTTTTCTTAGAGAGAGTTAGATGAGCAGATTGATACCATTCTGGTGTTAGAGTGGTATCACACAAGCGAATAATCATATTTACCAAAAATGTCTTTACCATCTCCAGCACTGAACGTCACATAAAGTCGTGTGTCTAAAGCAAATGTACCTGAAAGCATGCAAAATGAACTTGTTCCACACTAAGTTCAATTAAATGTGATTTCTTGTGTTGCTGCACTTTAAATAACAAAAATAAAATGGATAGATTTTAAATAGATTGAAGTGATTCACACTGAAAATACTGAGAAAGGGTGCAGGAGAGCGAGGCAGAGAAACACAGAAAGGGTTAATGCCCTTATTTCCTGGAAATCCATCTATTAGGGGAACTTTAAACCGCTGGACGTATCATCACTTCAAAGCACAGTGGTGGGAGAGTGTGTGTGTGTGTGTGTGTGTGTGTGTGTGTGTGTGTGTCTGTCCATCCTGGTGGGAGCTCAGCTAAGGGACACACGACTTGGAATATCTCTCCTTCCTAATCTCCCCTTCTGAACGTGCAAGCGCTTAAGCCTGGATAACGTAGCCGTGATTATGGATGATTACAGATAAGTGGGTCGGACGGACAGTGTGTGTGTGTGTGTGTGTGGGCGGGAGGTTGCTGGGCAGAGGTGGCTGCTGGTGTCAGCTACCACCAGCATCAGGCACAACTGTTGTATTCAACCAGTGTGTATCAGGTAAATCAGGCAGTGAAGGTGCCATGAAATCAATACATATTGACTGCAGAGAAGCAGACGCACTCATTTACAGTTTATTTTAGTTACGTCAAACTGGTGAGCCTACAGAATGGGGGTGACAGGTAATGGGGTCAGGAACCCAGTAAATGTTTTTGAAGTTTCTAATTGACAAAATATTTGAATTAATATCAGATACAATCAAAAATATAGACCTTGGGTATAGATTTTTAAAACTCTTTTCTTCGTCTTCTACAACATGATGCTATAACGATAATAAAATTCTGTGTACTTGAATGCTCACAGTTGTACATCACTGAGACCACAACTTATTACCATCCATCCATCCATCCATCGTCAACCGCTTATCCCGTTAGGGGTCGCGGGGGGCTGGAGCCGATCCCAGCTGGCATTGGGCGAAGGCAGGGTTTACCCAGGACAGGTCGCCAGTCCATCGCAGGGCACATAGAGACAGACAACATATAGACAGACAACCATTCACGCGCACAGCCACACCTACGGGCAATTTAGAGTAATCAATTAACCTAAACAGCATGTCTTTGGATGGTGGGAGGAAGCCGGAGTACCCGGAGAAAACCCACGCTTACACGGGGAGAACATGCAAACTCCACACAGAACTCGAACCTGCGACCCTCTTGCTGTGAGGCGACAGCGCTAACCACTACACCACCGTGCAGCCCCAACTTATTACCTTTCTTGTAAAATGTAACACTAAACAAAAGATAGAGGCTGTAGTTTGGAGAAAGTACATGACTCACCTCTTTGCGGTGACAGCGACCTTCCTCTGGCAGACAATGGAGACAGCGCTGGGAGTCGCTCCTCTGCCAGGCTCCACCACGACGTCCCACAGCGCCGCGTCGCTGGGCCGCGCCGCGCTGAATGACAGCCCCGTTTTCACTGCCGCCCTGCGGTAAATACATAAATAAATAAACAAATAAATAAATGCATGATCCAGTTAGTGCAAAGCCTGAATTTCACTCACGAGATATCTCATTAACTGACTGAGGTTTGACGTGAGTCCTGTAAATTACTAAATCAAAGAAAGCTTCATGTGCTGTACTTTGTTCCTGTGTAGTTTCTGATTCTTTTTATACCAAAAAGGTTTCAGTATCGCAAGCAAATATTGTGCAATACGTGCTATACAAGACAGAGTATAATACAGATTAATAACGCTCCAACATTGAACAGAAATACTTGAATTGTGGCCATCTGTGTCTTTTGTATCTACACTAATACTGTCACAAAGCATTTGTAAACGTACCCATACATGTATAATGTATGTACGTATGCATGTGGGTGTTTTGTATGTGTCTGTTTGTGTATTTAGTCGTCCACGTTGTGCCTAACGAGGTGAGTCACCGTCAGACTGATGTGTCGCAGGCTGCCGGCTGACTGAGAATTAGCAGGAGTATTTATTAGAAGAAGAAGAAGAAGATCTACCTTTATTAGTCCCACAATGGGGAAATTCAATTTACACTCTGTTAAACTCATACATGGTACATGCAGACCTGAAACACACATACATGCATTAATGGAGAGGTGTCAGAGTGAGGGGGCTGCTCCTGACAAGCGCCCCGAGCAGTTGGGGGTTTGGTGCCTTGCTCAGGGGCACCTCGGCAGTGCCCAAGAGGTAAACTGGCACCTCTCCAGCTACCAGTTCACACTCAGTTTTTGGTCCATGTCGGGACTTGAACCGGTGACCCTCCGGTTCCCAAGCCAACTCCCTACAGACTGAGCTACTGCCGCCCCCATATTCCCATTCCCATATATTCCCATATATTCCCATTAGCCCTGGGGACAACTGGGAATCACTTAATCACATGTCTGATTCAAACACACACATGGCTCTGCCAGAGGAGATAGAACGCTTATTAGAAATAATGTGAATGGACTAGACAGTCCTCGAGGTCCAACAATCACCAAGCCTTTGTTTGTTTGTTTTAAAGCAGATGTCTCTCTGCTTAATCGTTCACGTCAACTATCAAAGGACAGGGTCATAAAGCGGTTATTTAAGGTGAGACGTCCCTCTGATCCACGTTTAAAATGCAGTGATTCACTAATCTGCTCTCACACAGACACCTAGCTACGGGGTGGGAGCCTCATGTGTTTCCAAAACAGGCCAATTTCCTCATGGCGGGGATTCAACGAGGCGCTGGAAACCTTCCAGAGGTAATTCAAGCTCACGCTCACTCAAGAGCATCGCTCAGCTCCCGCGGTTCTGTCAGCAGGATATTCACGCTGAGGATAATTTAAAAAAGCTCAGCCTCAATAAGGTGTAGTATTAGGCTTGCAAACTGTGAACATCGCTGGATTAAAGTCGGCAAAACAATCTTGAGATCATGTGTGACATCCATGTGACAACGGGTGGACTGTGGCCATGAGAGGGTGCTAATTGTTGGAAAGACATGAAAAGCAGAGCTGAAGTAAACTTACTAAAAATACCATTAAACTTAGAGACAGATCTACACTTTCATTACGCCTACCACAAATTCTGTTCATCATCAGCATGTTCAGAAACACTCATTAGAGGTGTCAGTTTACTACTTTCTATCTGCGTCCCTCTTCCCCATCCCCATTTCATTAAGAAAGGAAGACGATATATTTGGAAATTAATGTAAAAATGCTTTTTTTAACATATTTGCCGCCCAGTAATGGTTTAGAGAGGCGACCTGCTATTTTACACCAATCAGTCTGTCTATTTTAACAACATAGTTTGTCATTTCAGCAACAAAACAGCATTCAGATAGCTGAGGAACATTAAAACTGACAGACGGAGAGACACATTTAATGCTACTATAATGCATGCCCTCGTGTTCAGCACAAACACTAACACATAGTGATTAGTAATCAAACAGCAAACAGACCAATCAATAAGCACTGAGACGGGGTCAGAGTTGTTTGACAGACAAAACACAAGCACACAATTTGTCTTGGAAGCGAATTGGCAAGTTGACGATGCAACAAATGCCGGATGGAGACGAATAATTTTCTGGGTCAAATAACTTCCACCCAAAAGCAAAAAACTCTACATTATATTTTCATCTACAATTTTAAGAATGTTTGAAATATAATGAATAAGAGCATTGATTTGATTACATAGACAAGCAGGCAGACCAAGACAACAAATATAAAAAAATAAAACTGAGACCTCACTTTGGAAAATATTACATTTGTTATTTTCTTAAAGGATCAGCAGTGTTTTGTTTGTCCATTCGGTGCTACTGTAGAAACATGACGGAGCAACATGGCGGACGCTGTGAAGAGGACCTGCTCCCTGTGACGGGCTCAGTCTAAGCTGACAAAAACAGGATTCTTAGTTTCTAGTGATTATTCACTAATGAAAACATCCTCTTTCTACTTATAGTCCCCCCAGATATTACACACTGTTCCATCCATCTGCAACTGCTTATCCCATTAGGGGTCTCGGGGGGCTGGAGTCAATCCCAGCTGGCACTGGGTAAAGGCGGGTTCACCCTGGACGGGTCGCCAGTCCATCACAGGACACACAGACAGACAACCATTCACACCTGCAGGACATTTAGAGTCATCAGTTAACCTGCATGTCTTTGGACTGTGGGAGGAAACTGGAGAAAACCCACGCTAACCCACGCTAACACGGGGAGAACATGCAAACTCTACACAGAAAGACCTCAAGCTGGATTCAAAGCTGTGACCCTCTTGCTGTGAGGCGACTAGAAGTTGGCCCGATTAATCGGGTTGATTTTTTAAATTTTTTTCATAATTGGCATCGGCCGACACCTGATCGTATGAAGCCGATTTGCAAGCAGGCCCATCTGCAGGCAGCCCAGTGTTGTTGCTGTGAAACACGTGTGATGCCGCCCCTTGTCTTAATCTAATCGCCCTCCTACCGGCAGACCTCAGTAGACGTAGCCCAGCGCGCGACTAGAGAGACAGACCATAAATGTTGTTCAATAAACGTTTACTTAAGTTAAGAAATTTTCTGTGTCATTTGCTATTATTCAAATTTATCAGATGGAGGAAAAAAGAAAAGAAGTCAAAGATATCAGCAAAAAGAAATCAGCATCATATATCGGCCATCGGCTGTCCTGATTTTGGAAAAAAAATCAGCATCGGCCATAAAAAACCCACATCGGTCGACCTCTAGAGGTGACGGCGCTAACCAAGGCACCGCCATAACGTTCCTTTAATTCTTAATTTTTCTGCTTTCTTCTTTTAAAAAAGAGGTGGTGATTTGTTAATCTGATCACAGATTCTGTGTCAATTACGGACGACTGTAAATATTTGTCCAAAGTTTTAAATGTATGACTCATTTTGTTGCTGCTTGTCCAACTAAGCGTCGCAGTGACAGCAGCACCTGATGACCATCCTTCCCGGGGATAGAAACCACTTCAGCTGGCCCCCGTTGAGTGTGGAGGAGCAGTAACTCAATGCCAGAATCTTCCCGGATCACTGAGTTTCTCGCCCGCAAGCAGTCACGAGATACTCCCCATGGAGAAACCTCATTTTGGCCACTTCTGTCTTCGCTCTTTTATCTTAGTCAGTCACTACCCAGAGTTCATGACCACAGCCAGGTGGTGGTGGTGCTGGTGGTGGTGATGGTGGGGGGGATATGGAGTAATAAAGTTAACAACTCTTCACTGCTGTTTTTACCAAACTCAGTATCTAGTGTTTTTTGCCGGTTAGTTTCATTAACGCTTGGCCATTCATGCAGGACAAATGTTTTTTCTTTTGTCGTTCGTGGACACTGCATTGTTTCTCAACACTACACAATTTTTACTGCTCTCTTCTAACATGAGCTCACAAAATGATAATCAATCTAATGAAATATTCATAATTGCAGGTGATGATAAGTTTTACGTTTTTTAATAGGAAATGTCATGTTTACAAGCTGCTTGTGCGCTTAACAGGTGGGTATGATGGCCTTACAACCACACACACACACTCACACATGGTTAATCCTGGCCCACATCATTTCCACCGTTAAGGGTTAACCTCTTGATTCATTTTCAATCAGGGCCACAGATTATCTGGCCTAACCCTGCTGGAGAGTGGACTCAATCTTGGGCCAAAGAGTGAAGTAGAGCAGGGATTTCTCCCAGGAGGAATCAATCACTTTGCCAAGCTCCTCAGAGCTCGCCTTCACTTGGACTTAACCGCTACTGGACTCAGTCCCCTCTTCTTGTCCAATCTCATTCTGGATGAGGCAGTGGGTCAGAAGTACACAGAGTGAAATCACTGACCTTGTCTGGTCAGTGAGTCAGATTTTTTGGGAATCAGGTAGTAAATCCTCCCAAATTGTCAAAAACAACAGCAGATGTTAAAGAGTCGGCGTCTCTCTACCAAATCTTATTCAACTACGTTAGCAGAGCCACATTCAGGTCACTGGGTCTGTGTGCAGGCATGTTTGTGTCTGTGGATCTGATATTTGAGAAGGGATTGACTGACACACAGCCACTGGTTTAACTATGTACCCTATGGATTAATACACATATCTCAACATTTCTCTGCATTTGCCTGCATCCTGCCGCAGATTACCACCCGGTTGATATGTTGTTTGCAGCATGATATCACTAAATCACGGGATTAAGGGGAAAAATTTGTCTTGCGTTTCAAACAAAACCATTAAGCTGAGTAAAGACCTCAGTGCGATGGCTTTACACGTCACTGATCTGAAACATTCTGATAAAAACAATTTCCAGTCAGCGATGTGCATCAAAAGGCAAAAACTTTGAAACAGATTGAACTGCAGGTGTCGACGCGACAGGGCTGCTTTTATATTAACTCCACTTTTACCCACAGGAGTGAGGGAGATGTTAGTTATTTGTTTTCCTGCTCCATTAAATCGATGCATTATTTATGAAGTCAAATACCCAGAGAACCTTGTTGAAACGTTAGTGGGATGTTGAGATATGGAAACCGGTGAATCATTTGCCAATTATTTCCCTGTTTATGGAAGAGTGCTCTCCATAACTCCCCCACTAACTGAGAAGTTGAAGTAGACGGGATATAACATGTCAGTAATTTATGAAGCCAGTGAGACTGGCAGACAACACAAGTCATGTTGGCGCTCAAGCATTTTAGTGAACGGCCTTGATGGCGAGCCCCATCAGCATCAGAGTGCCTTAAGTAACCATTTAAATGCATGGAGCTTATCCTTCATGAAGATGCTCAAATATACTGTTCATCATGATGATTCCACTCGGTTTCAGCCTCTTTTTCTGCTTCATATGTTTCAATTAAATTTTATGTGACTCCTCCTAAACTCGTGGCCTCTGCTGACTCAGCAACATAGCTGAATAATTTTAATGTTTTCTGGGAATGACATTTTAAGCTAAACACACTCTTGCTTTATTTAGTTGTGGAGGGCCAAAATGTGATGCTGGCATACTGCAGTGTGTAATGTGGTTATCCTGGTTCAGTGTAGTTTAATGTCTACCAAAACAGCAGGTACAGGCTGTAGCACTGCAGCCCCTTCATACCAAAAGGCTTCTGAATAACACCAAATTTGTCAGACATTTAGCGTGCAACTGCTTTTGGTGTATCGCCCAAAGCATCCACATAAATATGCTGCTTGCAGAGTGAGTGACGTAGAGAAGGGCTGAACCATTTTGAAAACAATATCTAAAGGTGATTATTTTGACTGCTATTGCAATTGTGATATGATTTCCAGTATTAAAGGGAATGATCATTTCTACATCATTATTCTCATTTTCATTGAAAAACATATTAAAATGATTAATTTTGCATAGATCTGTAGAGTGTGTGTGGGCCGGGACATCGCTGCAGCTCCACAGTATTTAACTGAAAATGGTATTCTTTACACGCATTTTGCCTTTAACAAATATTGTGCTTCCCCCGATTGGAAAACTGCAGTTAAATTCTGATTAATTGTGCAGCCCTAACATAGACTTTCAACCAGGAGACCAGTATTTGAGACTGGTGTTTTGTTCTCTAACTTACATCTGTGATGTTTCTCGTGTGTTTTTTAGTGACGTTTGTGACATTTTTGTTTTTGTTATTTATGTTACGTAGGTATTTTGGATTTAATTTTGTGGATTTAACCTCTACAGGATAATACATGTTAAAAATGTCTGACATGAGAGTTGAAATTTAAGTCACAAAAAGGAGCTTAAATTCAGCTGTGAGACTTGACTCACTTGACCTTGAGTTTTAATTTGATGTAACACTTGCAGGTAAACCATCTGGGTCTCATGTACTGAACTGGTAAAATAACCAGGACAGCACCACGCAGGCTTTGTATCACCACACTCGACAATGAAAAATGTTTCAACCTGATACCTGAACCTGAACCTTGACTATGTGATCATGAAGGCTTGGCTTGGGCTCCCCTTACAGGACTTAAGATGATGCAACTCAAATGACTAAAGACTTGGACTTGGCCAACATGAAATCTTACAACAGAACAGGTACATGTCCTGACTGTGGTGCACAGTTTGCCTGGTAAGAGGCATAAAGGCTGAAAAGAAGGGGAAACAGAATCAGTACCTCTAAAGCTCACTAATCACCATGTTACTGTATATACTGGTGTGGAATGGTTTAACAAACAGGTTGTGTGCCAGACTATTTCTTAGTTTTGAGACTCATCATCGTGCAGCTCAGAGAAGACTTCAAGAAGTCACTGCTCGGGGCCGAGGAACAGTATCATAACCTCCTGTAAAACCACAACTGCTTATCTAACTTGGCAAGAAAGTGAACATATTTTTCATAAAGTCAAACAATTCCAAGAAAAATCTCTCACCTGAGAGTAAAACTTTCCAGGGTAGATGTGCTGGCCAGGAAGATATAGAAAGTTGCAACATCTGTGGCCTTCAGCGGCTTGGAAGAAGTCTGGATCACCACGGCGCCTCCCAGCCTCAGTCGATAAAAGGTGGGGTTCCCCGGTGGACTTCTGACCAGATTGACACTTCCTATCCGCCTCATTGGTGTCCCTGATCCCCCAGAGTCTCTTCCCCTTCCCACTCCAACACGCTGTAGACTATCCTGCGGGGTGCACTGGCCCGTCTGATCTCTCCGACTCTGGAAGTAGACCTCCACAAGGTTCCCCTGAAGCCCCTTAATTCCTTCGGTTCGTCCGGATTCCCTGCTGGAGCTGCTCGATCGGCTGCCCGAGCTGAACCAGGCCGGTTCTGGCTTCAGCTGTGCCACGCAGAATCCACCTGGCGACACCAGGCATGCCCCACGAACCTCCCTCGTCTCCCAGAAGGCGTACGCCGTCACACAGTGAGCTCCATCCTTTGCCTTGTTGGCTCCAGCTCTCCTTTCTTGCCCGACACTGATGTCACTTTCCGTGGGCATGTGGAAGAGAATCTTGACAACGGGGGATGAGGACCGAACCTGGCGGACCAAAATGACTGGCAGGATCCTGCGGCCGCTGAGGAGCAGGTCTGGAGGAATCGGGGCATCCACGGTGAGGGGGCCGTATGAGGTGTTGACAGCTGGCTGGAGGAGCCCGGCGCTTTTACCAGTAATGAGAAACGTCTGAGTCTGAGCCTTCAGGCTGGAGTTCCCTGAAGGCCCCGGGCTGTCCTGCCTCAGAAGCACATGGTCCACATTGAGGACCTGAAAGTCGATGGTGGGGTAAACTGGTGATGGGGTGGAAGACGTCCCAGTGTCCATAGCAACCTTCTGACCTTCAGCAACTGGAAGGGGACAATATGCAAAGAAAAATTAGTGCAATAACGACTCTTCTGCAAACTAAAATCAACATTTCAGCATTAGGTTTACATTTTGTGTTTGTTTGTTTCACACATATAAAATACAATGCACATGAAAGGAATGAAAGAAACACCCAAAGGATATGCAAAAGATAAAAATACTGTCATGAAAAAATCACCAGTACATTTTAAACATTACTATTCAAAACATTTCACATATGAAGATATACAGTGTAAAGTGTGAGAGTAAAGTTCAAACAAAATAAAAAATACAAAGAAGCCACAGTAATCTCCATAGTTACAGTTTAACAGGGATCATTTTTTCTCAAATTAAATATTTTTGTCAGCAGAGCATTTCTGAGTCTTTTTATACACAGAAGAATCCATTAAATTTTCATTCCACAAGATGACACAAAAGTTGATAGAAAACTGACCACGGGATGTTTAATCTAATTTACATTGTGACCCTCAAAAGCAAACCACTATGAAAACCAACACTCCTCCAAAGTCATTCACCTCCATGAAGTGCCCATATAACAGTCTAATGATGCCACTCAGTGTAGTTGGACTGATGGGAAAAGACCACACAGTGTCATTTTCTATTGCACACAACTTAACCAGATGGTAGACTTATAGTAAAGGCACAGGTCGCGTATTAAATGTTCAGCCAAATGACACACTGCTGCTGCAAAACGGCTCGTTTTCGGGGACATCATACTCTCCTTTTCCGTTATCATTTCTAGCACTAAAACACAGCAATACTACGTGCTCAACTCTTACGTGCACCAGGGTTATATTCATACGTCAACACAAATTATATTTCCCCGATCTCCACGTACTGCTTCTCTGAGATGCAGTAAAGGGAATGGCAAATGCAGTGTCTGAGTGGTTAAAAAGCCTCGCTTGTAACTTCCATGAGATGACTGTTTGTCCCAACAGGACGCTGCAAGTGACAGCTTCCACCTCCTGCTGCCAAAGACCTCTTGGCGATGAGCCATCCTCTGTGTTGAAGTGCTCCAGAATTAATGTGCGAATTCGACTTTCTCTTTCTCCCAAAAATAACTCATCCAAAGGCAAACGTAAAGGCCTCTGAAGGGATATATCATTATTTACAGATTTTCTACCTGTATTCTGTGAATACATCTATATGTAAATCAGTACTCTTTCTGAAGGTATCGGAAAATCCATGAAAAAAGTACAGATGTCAGAGCTGATATTAAAAATGTAGTATTCATATTAAAAGTACACAGGAAACTTTTAGATTCTATGCATTGGAGTCTCACATTTAAAAGGCCAAAGTAGATATTGGTTGGTGCACATCACATTTGCATGATATCTGCTAAGGCAAACCAAAAGTAAAAAGAAATGCAAAGGTGATCCAATTTTACATCAATACTTTATTTCCTGTCTGCTGCTGTAAATCTGTCAACCTGGGGACATCAGAACAAAAGCATAATCATCTAATTTGATTAAACAAACTGACATTTTATGGATTACACTTTATCATCTCCAATAAAGAGATGAAGTTTATCTATGTACAGACCTTTTGAAACAGGCCTCGGGCCGAGGATCAACTCATTATTTTCTGTTGATGATGCAGATGTAACATCTCCACTTTTAGATGATTATTGGCTTTTAGCCATAACCAGGAATTGAAAGTTAAAACATCATAATCAAGGGACTTGATTCCACATCCCAAGTTTTTTACAGGAGGATAAATATATGAATCGAGGTTTTACAGATTTAAGTTGGAGAAACCGTCTTTAGTAGAGGTAGCACACGTTCAAAAATGTTGTAAAATGTCACATTTTGAACACAAACACAAACTTCTTTAGGTTTAGACAATAAAAGTACAACTTCTTTACATTTAGTCAACAAAACCACTTCTTCTACATTTAGAGGAAAATGTGTTTTGGGTTAAAATAAATACGAACACAGAAACAACTACACATTGCTTGTTTCACATGGGATGCATGTGGGTGGGTAAGACACTGTGTTTTGTGGCCCATCCATTGTCCCTGACCTCCATCCCTTCCACAGCATCCGACTTCCACTTCTGCTCCTGTCATAATTATTACCGTCGGGTTCTTTTATACCTTTTTTCTGTGATCTACCATGTGAATAGATGATAAAACCTACTAGTGGGTGTAGTGCACCCCATTGATCAACATCTATGGGGCTTATAGTGACTGATAACGCCTATTAAATAGCCTGACAACAGTCTAATCGGCTGTACAATGAGCCCATGCATAGTAATAGACCAGTCAGTATTGACAGTAATTTTAGTTGCAGCCTTTGAAAATGAGTCCACTGCTGATATGCACTGTTGCACATCAGTGAACATATTATTGATCAGATATTAATTTGCTGGCTGGATCTCCTGAAATGCCTTACTGTAAATGTTCAACCTCAGACGGGCTCGTTGACACAAGCTCATCTGTGACTGGACTCATCTGAAAGTTAAGCCTGCCATGCATATTTATGGATCCCATACAGGGAATAATTCAAAGGCTGAACTCTACCACTTAGACATACATTAAAAGCACTGCTGAGTCCTGCACTATAGCAGAAATACAGAAGTCCCACATATCCATGATGAAAAATGCACATATAGATACCATGTGCAGATATAAACCCAACTCAGAAAGTAGTCTTTCGCATGATATCGGTATCACAGAGAGACAGACGGCTTACTGGGACTTCATCGCTCCCGATGCAGGTTATCTTTAAACAAGCAGAGAAACAGCTGTGCAGCCACAGCACCAGGCCTCTTTAATCCCACAGATGCACACGCTTTCATTTAGACAGGGACAATGAAATGGACAGAAGCAGTGGCCACAAAATCCTCAAAAACAGGAAAACACAAGCCCTACGTCCTCATAAAGCCAGGCACCTGAACACATCACTGCAACTTTTTAAAGTCCCAATGTGGACATTTTGTAAACTGTCCTATTTTGTGCAAGTGGGGTTACACCAGAATTTCAATGAGGGTGGAGGGGGCAATATGTAAAACAAGCAACAGCATAGTATATACTCATTTCATCTTCATAAACACAGCTGGAGCCTTTAGGCTACTTACACACACACACACACACACACACACAACCAAAAGATGCATGAAATCAGTTCATCAGAAGTAGTAATATAGTGTATCTCACCCTTAACAGCTGCATAAACAGCCACTGCGATGACTGGGAGCAATGAACGGAGGGGAAAGTTGAGCATCATTTCCGCAAAAGTTGCAGGTTGTGCTGCGCCCTCCGGTGCGCACCGACAGCAGGTAAACGTTGGTGACGGTCTGCAGCCGGTTGACGCAAAGCTACATGTCCGATAAAGTTACGGTGCCCCCTCTGACTGTAGAGGATCAGGTGAAAACAAACCGCGCTTCACTTCCTCATCCACGCAGCGCGGCGTCTTGCTGCATCTGGAACAGTTTTGGTTCGGACTCCTTGTGGATCCTCTTGGATGGTGATGAAGGGATGTTTTCCTCCGGGAGCACACGCGGCTCCAGCTGGCACGGCAGGACAGCAACAGGCGGCCACGGCTCTTCCCATGATAGAAATCAGTAAACATGTGCCCTCTGACAGATTAACAGGAACCCACGTGGGTAATCTCGCCGGTAGGGAAGAGCTGCGAGCAAATTAAATGCACATGAGGTCAAAGGGATCAGTGGTTTCTCCACGAGTCCTTTTAATGTTGATTTAACGAATTACTCTGAGCTGGAGGGATGAGGAACACATTATTATTATTATTATTATACATTCATAATTATTATTTCTTATCTTATTTCTGCACTTTTACTATTTTAAGCTTATTTTCTGGTCTTCTCCTGTATTAAATCTCTTCTAAAATGTCACAGGTGTTAATATGACACTCAGAAGGCCTTTGTATTTTATTTAGTTTTTCAGGGGGGTAAAAAAAAAGTTTAGCGCAGGTTTTGCCAGCTGTCAGCTGAATACTCTCAGTTCACGGCATCACATGGGATCACGCTGCGTAGGATGGAGCAGATGGATTCAGGCACTATAGCTAAAGCCTTGTGGTGTCACAGCACACTATGCAATTGGCAACATGGTACAAAGGATCAGCAAACACTCCATGCAAACTCCACAGTAGTCGTGTGTGAGTCCAACTAAACCACATAAAAGTTGTTTGTTGGCAGTTTGAGACAACTGCACATACAGTATGTGTGTCCAGTCCAGTGTCAAATAAAGCAGAAATATATTTTTTCTGTGCTGCATCAGGCCTTCGCGCCACATCTTAGCACTCAATTAATTATGCTTTTTTTTCTCTTTTTATGTGTATCACTTCATCTGTCTTGACCTAAAATCCCATACACTCATTATAACGAGGTACACTGAGCATCAGTGCGAGTTCAAAGCCTGAACTGAAATAGCATGGTGTCTTGCTGCAGTGTGCCCTGCAACCATGGGAGACAACAATATGAGCAGTTCTGAGTCTACGAAGGGGGTTACGCTGTTTCAGCAACCTGCACGGGAGACACTGGACTAGTAAGTGCTGGCACAAGATTCATGGTGAAGAACATCTAGTGTTTAATGAGTTTGGTCAAATCTCCACTTCTCCAGCATCCCCCAAATATCTGTTCACTGAAACAAATGTGCTTTACTGGCACAATACGTCTGCCAGCTAAACCCACTGTTCCCATTGCCTCAATGCCTGTTTTATTGCGAGGTGGCCCCAGTGCCAAGGTGACAGTATTATGCATGCAGGCATCATTGGCAAATAAACATTTTCTCTCCTGACAGCAGAGGCTGATTAGAATAAATGTGTGCCTTAGAGAGACATTTTAAATGCCAATACAACTTTGAAGAACTAATGGAGTCCTATTATCTTAGGAGAGGGACTTGATTTTACTGTTTGCACATTGCTGTAGTGTTTATAGGGTTATAGTACATGCATGGCATTTTGAAGCCACTGAGCTTTAATTTGTGCAGTTTGTGTCTGTGGTTTTGGCTGGGTGAGATTATTAAAGCTGACAGTGGCAGAGGCCACCGACCATCGAGTCTGGGAACGTCTCCAGATCTCAGTTGTTCCAGACTTGCAACCTGCTGCTGGGGCTGAGATGATGGAGAGGTGGTCCGATAATGTACCATGTGACTCCAATACTCGATATAAATCAGCTGCCAGGTGGCTCAGAGGTTTTCGGAGGTCATTTGATGTGGAGCAACATGGGTCAAGGCCTAATCCCTGTGGATGTGTTAATTTCTTCTAAAACAGGAAACTGTGCTTCATTGAGCAGTTGAAACAGATAGATAGCAGGAGAAATTACCTCAGTGGCAACCGGTTGGAGCCAAAGCTTAGTCAGGAATTCAGGAAATAGACCACTGACTCTTTTTAGCCACTAGCAGTGTGATTCAAAGGATGGTAATGTCGGTCACACGGTCAGTCGATTGATCTCCACTTTGTTCCAGGCTGAAATATCTCAGTGACTTTTGGATGGATTGCCATGACATGTGGTGCAGATGTTCATGTTCCCCTCAGGGTGAATTATTATCACTTTGGTGATCACTCTACTTCTCCTCTAGCGCCATCATCGGGTCAAAAATTCAATCAGTCTAATAGTTTGGTTCATGACCAAACACGTGCAAAGCTAATGACTTCCCCATCATCCACAGCTGTAAATTAGCAAATGTTTGCATGCTAAATGCTAAACTAAGATGGTGAACACTGTAAAACCTGCTAAACATGAATGTTATCATTTAGCTCAAGGTACACAGGGCTGCTAGCATGGCTGCAAACTCTTCAGTCTTGTTTGATCGGCAGCTGAATTAAGCCAGTCTACTGCAAATTGAAAATGTGACATTGGTTTAAAATACATATCTATGAATCAAGGCTGCATATAATAAATTGTGGAAGTACCATGTCTGCCAGATATTCTCTTTGTCCTCCAAAATTTAATCTATTTGCATGCATTCTGCCGTCAGCTTCCTCAATGGTGTGTCTGATGCCACTCATTGAATTTTTTTAAAACTTGAGATAACCCATATCACTTTGGTACTTGCATTTTAAAAATAGGACCTGATTTTCATATCAAAACATGGCAGCAGAAAAGAGCATCTGCTCTCTGTTTTCTTGCTCCAAGAGTGCTTTGGAAGTGTGTGCCTCTCTCCGTTAAACAACCAAACATGATGATTCAAGCTGGAAGTTTGAACTGACAAAAACATTTTACATAATATGAAAACAGCAAAAAAAATCTATGTTAAAAAACAATTCACGTCGTATTGCTGTGTCCTTGCAAACTAAGGACTTCCAAACAACAAATGTACAATAAAAAGAACAAATAAGGAAAATGACACAAGAGGTATCGAATTACATATATAGAACTGCATGTATGAACAAACCAGGACAGGTTATATCAAACCTTTCATCTGTGAGCTGACATCCAGGTGATCTATGACCCGACTCCTCGGTGCACACTGGGGTCATCATATGATTAGTAGATCTATTAACCTTTACCAACAGTAATCCAGCTCACTGAGGGATATTGACCTACAGAAATGTTCCATCATAATAATCCTATTGTCTCAACGTTCATCAATCAGTCAAACAAGGATTAGGTCAACTCATCCCATCCTGTTGGTGCTGCACCAGTTGGAAGAGGAGCAGGATATTAACAGAAAAGGTGGCTGAAGAATACCCAAGACAATTGGATCCATGATTCATAAAGCCCTCTGAGTGCAAATCATTGCAAACTGCTGTTCTATTCTCTACTCCAGGGAGTGCTGGAGTCCAGTCTGTGAACATAAAGCTGCCGTTATTCCCATGTATAATAACACTTGGCACTACAGCCAGTCTTTTCAACACTCATGGTGCTACAGCTCTGAGGGCTCTCCAGCCAAGTTGTGCCCTCTGTGAGAGGCTCCTACTTGGAGCAGCCTCAGCCGAAGATGAATCACCGAGGGAGGCACGCGCCCTCGCTGGCCGGCATCCTCCCTTCCCTGACGTCAGCCAGCATTCTTCCGCTGATGACGAATGAATGCTCTTCTCGGAGCACGGCCACCATAAACATCAGGTTTCCACCCCAGCAGGACGCCTGGAATGAGTTACCGGCCAGGTGGTATTTCCTCCCACCGACAGTCTGCCCCCGGAGCGCTGTGACGGACAGGCTCGCCTCCAGCCACCCGCTGGGAAACGCATTAATGCTGGAGCGGATGGATGGGCACACAGGTGAACTACTCAGGTGTGTTTTGTTGAGAATGATGAAAAGAGCTGGAAAATCTGTACAAAGCTCCAGGTCATATAACATCTGGTCATAAGTTTATTGCTAATGCTTCCATAAATGTTTGTCTCATAATAGTCATTTTAAAATAATTTTAAGCATGCACACAAATAATTTCTCTTTCATTTATTATTAATCTCTGGCAGCAAGCACCTTTTAAAGACGACTTATTCTTCTCATTTTTAGGTGCATACTTAAATTTTGGGTTTCTACTAAAACATGTTTACCTGTTTTATTGTTCATTTTATTTTTTATCATACCTGCTGTGCTCTGTCTGAACGACTCTGTTTGACTCCTCCCCTCCGAAAAACCCAGTCTGTTCTGATTGGTCACCAGAGCTAAACTCTTCAGACTCTGCTCCAGCTCCACTCTAACTACCTTTGTTTGAGGGCGTGCTAAACTAGCCGCTAGGCAGGTGTTATGTAAATGTGTTACTAGATGCCATCACCATGTCATGATAGAAAAGGTGGGAATTCAAGCGAGGCGTTTCAGGCAGTTCAGGATCAGTGTTTCTGTAGAGAGGAACTTCGTTTGGTGTGAACGTTGAGCTTTGTAACTTTGCAGATCTTTTACATGCACAAAAAAACTATACAACACACTAAAGGAAAGGGGAAAAAGCACAAAAGCGTAATAGGTCTTATTTTATCAATTTTATTGCATGGCTTTGTTGATTACTCCATTCTTATTGGTCAGTCACAGCCTTACAGTCTGTTATTTCTTTATTGCAGACCGCTGATATGTATAATAGACTGTTGCTATAGACGCAGTTCTGATGTCGAACTCTGGCGGATCATTTTTGTGTCCAGTTATTGATTTGTTAAGTATTAGCCAGGGAATAAGTGCTTCACGTCGGGGTGACGACCGGCTCACTGTACATTATCCGTTACATATGGAATGTCCATAAACCATATGTACCTAGGTTTTATCGATTGTTATGAGTGGACCCAAAAGTAGAACATGAGGCACTGTATAGGTTAAAGGGAATTCAGTACAAATAATCAGAGTTAATATTGCTGGGAATGTATCATGGGCAGAGGAGCTTCTGGCTCGGGGTGAATGGGCGGTGGGTGAACTGGCTGGTGGTGAGGAACGAGCCTAAAAGTCCCGTCCAGAGGCTGAGCACAGCATGGTGTAGTTGTCTGGAAATGGTGATCGAGTGGAAGCAGGCAGGCGAGCGGCGGGTGAGTTGAGCGGGAGTGGCTGGCAGGTTGTAGAGCTGGACACAAGAAAGAAGGAAGCTGAATTCAAAAACATCAGACTTGAAAAAGAGGCAAGCAACAAGGTAATGGCCTGGGACGAGCGCTACCACAGAGGGGTGACTGAACGATGTGCCCGAGTGGAAGGAATCCCAGGGTTGATATACTGCAGAGGTTGGGATTGACTGGATTTCGCTCAGGTGTGCCAGCCACAAACGCTCCATGGGTGGGGGGGACTAGAATAACACAGCATAACATGAACTTTGGGACTGGCACTGGTTGGTGTGTGGTAGAATGAAGCTGACATGCATGCTGTATACACTGTACTTAAAGGTGAGATAATACACAAACATTGTACACAAAGTGGGAGAAAAGGGGGATAAATACAGACCCAAAGGTCATTTTTGTTTCAGGGCCCTCAAGCTGCTTCCTTCAGCCCTGTATGTATGTATCAACAGAAAGATATATAATGTAATATATAATGGAAGTATACTATATATGACTATAAAGTCTCTTATAGTACCATACACAAGCCCCCTTAAAACTCTTAACCACACACTTATTGAGCTGAGGGAAGTTTGAAAAAGTGTTGCCAGACACTTCAAAAGAAGTCTCTACCTCGTGTCTCAGTATATCAAAGTCAAATTAAAATATTTTACCCGGGCGATCCCTGCTGTGATTTTTGGGGCAGAAGGGTCAAATGGATGTTGATTGTTTAACTGGCACTCTGAGGTTTTTGTGAAATATTCAGAAAGGCCAGCAGAAGATGGATGTCTCCTTGTGCCCCCCTCTGGTGGTGTGGCAGGCAGGACCAAAGCCAGTGATAGAGAGGTTACAACCGGCTAGAATTTTAAACACCCATTGGCCCTCGGGACTCAACAGACTTACAGCTCAATATAGATCTGTTGGATAGCGAGGGAAAATAAGGGCAAGAGCGAGTGGAAGAGGAGTGGAAAGGAGAGGAGGTGGTGGATAGGGGTGGGAAAAAAGGAAGGGAGGGGAGAGGGAGAGGAGAGGACGGACAGGGAGAGGGAAGAGGATAGGGCAAATATATTAGAAGCAACAAAACAAATATTCATTGATTTACAAATTCAATCTTCTTTCTCTCTCACCTCACTGTGGGTGTTTCAGTATCACCCCACTGAAACACTGCAGCATCTTCTCAGTCTCTGAGGTTCAAGTCAACATTAAAGTTAAGCAAACGGTAAAAACAAATATGGACATAGAGGAGCGTATGAAGAAGAAGGAGCCTGCTGCAGGAGTTTTTCCCAAGTTCAGCTCTATGCGGATGTTTTATTATGTGAAATGTGTGTCTGTGTGGTAACTGTGTTGACATCAGCAAATGATTAATCAGACGATTAAATATATTGATGAGACTCCAGGATTGTCACTTTGTGTTTTGCATCCCTCACTGCAGTCGTCACAGCCAACGACCAAGTGAGAAGCACTGCTGCCCTCCAGAGGATTGTGGCGTAACAACGTGGCGTCCGGGCTGGCAGTTGTATGTATGTACACCAATACGAGACTGAAAAGACATGGTGGTTTCGATGGTAATATGTTTTATGAGTTTTCTATTTGAAGGAATAATCCACCCACAGCACTGACTTCAAATCTGCCTGCATCTCATTTGGTTGTTTCCTGCCTTCAGGTAAATTTGGTGGGAACAGTGAGGCGTGTGTTTGGTAAAATAGGGAGGTAAAACAGGAGGAAATGGGGAGAGAATAAGTGTAGTTACAAAGAATATACAAATTTAACCTCTCTATTATAGACCTACAGAAATAACAAGAAGGTATGAATTTGTCAGATGTGTTATTTCTTACTTCAGACTTCAGAAATGCAGCAGATTAAACTGTTATCAGGTCATTAAATGGGCATTATCAGTGGTTATACGCCTCACAGATGTGCTACACCCACTAGTAGGTTTTGTCATCAATTCACATGGTTGATAACCGAAAGAAGGACTAAAAGAAGGTGACAGTGACCTCTAGTGACCGTAGTAATTATGGCAGGAGCAGAAATGGGAGCAAGGAGCCGGAATATAGATGATGTGAAACTTTAGAAGTGGAGGCTGAGGGTGACGGATGGGAAACAAAACACACTTTCACCCAGAGACCAGCATTCATATCCCATGTTAAGTTTCACTTTCACTTTTTAAGCCAAAACATAATCTTTTTCCACAAATGTAAGTAGTTTAGTAGTTAAACCTAAAGAAACTGTTTTGCTTGTGCTCAAAACAACATTTCATTAAGTTTTACAAAGGTTTAGAAGATGGGTGTAAGTTTCTCTGTTACCATGTAGTCGGTTTAGAAGGCCCCTACTGACTCACATCTGTGATGCTTACTGCCGGTGAAAATGTACATTCAGTATGCCAAATGGCACAAATGAATCGCATCCGAGCATCTTTGGTGGATCTCCGACTTTGAGACTCTGAAAGTCAATTAGACTCCTTTCAGTCTGAGAGAGTCTGAAGTCATGGATGAGAGTCAGCATCTGTTATACTTCAGATCTCATTTAAGAGCAGCACTTCACTTATTTCTTCTTGTTGTCGCATTGAAACCAAGTCTGTCCAGTGACTCGTTAATTACAAATCTAATTTTTACTGACAGTCAGTCTCGTTGTTTGCGAACTGCCAAGCAGCTTGTGTGAACTTGTCACTGACGTGATGGCGGGAAGGATGTGATGCTCTGGGCTGAATGATGAAGAAGAATATTAAATTTAGATAAAAATGTAATGCAGCAGTAACCAGTATAATTAAGGTTGCATACTTCTGTGTGTCAAATCATGTAATTTCTTGTGTCTTGATCAAAATGTTACCGTCATCCTGTTATTGTCATTCATTAACAAGCACGAGGCATGACAGATAATTTTCTAAAGCTGATTTACCGATTTTCCAACAAAACAACCACTGGTTGCAGCCGATTACAACCTGGGCTACTACTACTACTTTAACTGTGATCTATCTATCAGTGCAGTGTTTCAGAGTGTACTTACTATGTGCCATATTACCAGCAAATCCACGGAGAAACCTCTGGATTACCTTTGACCGTACTTACTAGGACACAGTCTCTATTGACAAGCATTTTACCTCCACTGAGGAGACGATACGAATAATGCTCTGCAGACGGCTGTGAGTAGCTTTACGTGGTGCAGCCACAAAAAAAAAAGCTCTGAAACTTTGGTGATGGTATCTGATATTGATCCTGATATACAAACCCAGAAACATCACTAAAATGTACCCATCAGAGGCATATATATAGTTTACTGTGTATGTCAGATTCACACACCATGCTAATGTCAGATCCTGCATGTCTACATATATTTAACTTGTTTTTTTCTTTTTCAAATATCATTATGTCTCATTGATTAATTTGTGTGACACTGATGATGAAAGATCATCAGCACAGGATATGAAAATATAATCGGAAATTGTGTCAGTTTTATCCCTTTTATAATGAGACTTTTAATATCTCTTATGAATTAATTATATAGCTTTAGACGTTCTTATGATAATGTGCTGATTCTTATGAGGAAATATTTCTTTTAAGGTGTGAATTCAGCTCATTATTCGCTCCATGATACAACAGTAAAAGAAAGCTAAAGTCAGTTGAAGGATGACTTCAACTTAATGACGTCACTTAATGGGGACATATCATGAAAAAAAAACCCTTTTTATTGCTTATGCATATACATTTGGGTATCTGGAGTGCCTACCAACCCACAAAATGTGAAATAAGACAACTTGCTGGGATCAGAAAATGTGTGATTTGGCTCCCCTTCCTCCGTCAGGTCATTAAATGGCCTCATAGATATGGGTCAAAAGGGGCCTGCTACACCCACTAGTAGGTTTTAGCATTTATTCACATTTATTCACCCCTAGTGTCCATAGTAATTATGAGAGGAGCAAAAGTGGAAGTCATGCGTTGCAGTACAGGTGGGTGGTGTGAAACATGGGGTGATGGAGGGGACACACTAAACACAGGACTTTTTATCCTATATGAAACCAAACGTGTCGTCTGTTTGTTCACAGTCTTAAGTTTCACTTTCACTTTTCAAATGTCGTTATTTTAAGCCGAAACATGATCGTATTCCCAACCACTAAGTGATTTTGTTGCCTAAACCTAAACAAGCTGTGCTGTTTGTGTTCAAAACATAAAGTTTAATTCAGTTTTACGTGTTACAACATGCTTCTTCCACAGCGTTGTAGGTGTAGTAGGCCCCTACTGACCCACATCTATGGTGCTTATTGCGACTGATAATGCTCATTGAATGAGTTGATAACAGTCTAATCAGGTACCGCCCACAGCTTGAGAACTACTTTTGCAAAGGTGCACCTTATTTTTCTCACAAGCCAATTTTTTTATATTGGACTGGACTGGTATATTCAGACAGACAGTATGAGTTTGATTATTAAAGCATGTAAACATGTTCTAGTAGAAACCCCAAATACAGTATGAACCTGAAGATGAGCAGGATATTGACACTTACTAACATTTGTTAGGTCAAAGGATCAGAGTCGCACAAGGTTGAAGACTTCCTGTTGAATTAGTCGGTATATTATTATATATTATCTGATCCGCCCTCTTCATTGAAAACACACAGCATACACAAATGAATATGTAAACAACGACTTTCTAAAAAATATCAAATTTAATTTGGTTATAAAAGTTGTATTTTTTTTCTTCACATGCACACCCACACATAATGAATCACCATAAATACTGTCCAACGATTTCTCTTTTTTTTCCTTTTTTAAACTTTGATTCACAAAGCAAGCACATACGGTGGACCGATACATCTGATTTAAAAGGACACTATGGAGAATGCTTGCAGTCAGTTACAGGGAGAGGGAACCTCGGTGCACTAACAAAAAGGCTGTCGTAAAATCAAGTAGAAACATTTAGAAAGTATCTACAAATGGATCAAAGTACAAAAGAGCTACAGCGTTTTAGAGACACTACACCCATTCACTGAATGATTTGGTATTGGGATGTCATGTTACAGTAATTCAACGTTGTGACTTTGTGAATGAGAAACTATACATGAACAGCTTTGAAACAAAAAGCATGTAAACCTATTGCCAGCTGACCTTTCTTACATTCCATTTTGGCAAACCCTTGTCACCGCCTTTAATCAATAATATCAATAAATGATGAGGAGAGAGAACCCTCAAGTGCAACTCGACAGTAAATAGGACAGAATGGATATTTAAAACTAAACAGAGAGAGCAGAAGTTTTTTAATTATTAAAGCTATGAGACACACTATCCCTCCCGTTAGTCACTTTTAGTCACGTCCACACACAATGTTGGTACAGTCTTAGTAATCCAAGTTATTATATTTGTTTTCAAAAATGAAAGCAAAAATAACTTATAATCTTGCACTGTTACTGCACACAATGACTGTCTCCTCAGCTAAAGGTCAGCAGGTTGAGTTGGGTTCAGGGCTCCAGATAACCACACCTGAAGTAACTGTGGCTGTACGTGGTCAGTCGAAGGAAGGCTTCCTGTTAAAATGGGATTTGCTCTCAGCTTTTTTTCCAGTTTACTTGGATGTGAAAACCAGCAAAAAAATTCAGAGGTTAAGTTTGAAAGTATGGCCACAGAAGGATATGTGTAAGATAAAGTTTGTGAATTAAATTCGAACTTCGAAACTTCACGTAGAACAATTAAAGGTGCAGTGTGTAAGATCTGCAGATTGCAATCAACTCGAACCCCTGTGCCGAGCGCGCAGGTGATCCATAGCGGCCAACGTGAAAATGTGAAAACATGGAAATGCAAAAACATGAATGGCCCTCTCTCGAGCCAGTGTTTGGTTTGGCCGCTCTGGACTACTGTAGAAACAGAGGCTCCGCTCCCTATGTAGATATATAACGGCTCATTCTAAGGTAACTAAAATACAAGGATTCTTATTCTCACATGATTAAACAGTAGAGAAAACATACTCATTATATTTCAATTTCTGCCAATAGATCCCTCTTAATGTTACACACTGTTCCTTTAATTCGAAATTAAGTATTTTCTCTCCAGCAGCATCATCTATCTTGGGAAAAAACAGACACATTTTGGAGCTTTTTACACTGACAATGAATGAAAAACTGAGTTAACAGACAGTCAGTGTGACAGCCTGCAGGATATGAAGTAGTTTCCACTGATCTGATTACATTTTTTTTTGTGCAAATCTTTTAGAGGCATGATGCAAATAGGTTTGTTTGTTTCTGAAGACTTGATTAAACATATGAAACATTCAGTGAGTCAACAGACTAAATGGAACAACAACAGAATATCGACGTTACTGATTAGTGTCTCCAGACTCCGGCTGAGTACATGTGCTTATTTTCATAGATAGTTAAATTGTCCAAGTCATAGGAAGAAAGTACAAATCTACGATGTTCCCTTTAAATGTATATAAGCTGTGTAACGTGTTCCCTTGTGAGGATATAGTATAGCCGTTACTGTCAGTACAAGTTGTGTAGAGCACAAAATGAAAATGCTGAGTTAGTATTCAGGTAGATGAATTGAGCCAGTGAGCGATGCACGGCATGACATTTTTGATGTGCAGTTTCTATGAGGCTTTAACGTGGCCCTCTATATCAACATGAGACAACAAAACCGAGCAGTGCACAGGCAATGGAGGTAGCAGCACATCACTAAATCACAGGACCAGTAACGACATGGCCTCTCCTTCAGAAAGAAAGAAACAAAAAAGACGTGAAAGGTGTAAAACATGAATGCATCACACGCTGCCTCGCACACACAGGCACACAAAACGTCTTTTACCAATCAAAAACACCCACCTTTGTGCAATAGGAAGACAGACACAAAACTTTGTCTTGAACTAGGCGTTTCATGACAGTTTGACAGCGAGGACGACAAACATCTCTGCTCTTATTTCAATTTTTTTTTAAAAATCGACAAAGCACAAGCGACCAGTCATGAAACAAAAAATAAACAACAACCTGGCATAAATCATATTGTTTTCATAAAGGCCACTGAGACAGCCAAGCGTCTCTGACATTAATGCCCTGTTGCCAATCTGCTATTCTTGTCTTTCATCACAGAAAAACTCCACTCTGATGAAATCACAGGTACAAGTGGAAATGTTTCTTTTCTTCCCACGTAATGCTACCGCCTCTCTATGATATTGCACTGAATAAAGCCTTTGTGTTAGCAGCCAGCATTACTTCACAGAATGCCTTGATAACAGTGTAGTCTGTTTGAGATTTTCTTAGAGGAGTATGGTCTCTGTTTCCTTGTAGTGACATCAATACTCCACAAAAAAACATGTTTTGTTTTGTTTTTGCTGAGGAAAAAAAGAAAGTTAGATGTAACCAGATGCTTTGTTTTCACAGCTACCCTACTTTAAATGAGTTTCTTCGACTAATGATAAAGGAAAGAGGGACATGTCATGAAAATCCTAGTTTTTTTTTTTCTTTTTAAGTCATCCGTTGATTTAAAATACATCACAGTAATATGTTTTTGTGTCTGCAGGTGGCCTCTCTCTTGATTTTGGCACTGCACTGTACATAATTTACTTGATTTGTATTAATCACCGCACATGAATAATTGAATTATATTAAAATAGGCTCACTCAGTCCAGGAGACAAAGCTCACATCCTCTCTGTCATTGTGTTGTTGGATCAGAGTTGATTGTATGGATGCAATATACAGAGCCCAAGCATGTGCACGTATTGTACATGTATGCTTTTTTGTTTTGTTTTGTTTTGCTTTATTTCACGGGGGAGAGTCTCTTCAGGAGCTTCTTCCCCTTGGAAAGTAGTCCTTTCTTCTTCTTGTTCCCCAGATCTTGGTCCCGGGGCTCCAGTGGGATGTGGGGGCCCCTCGTAGGGCTGAGGGGCCTCATGGTGCCTGGGAGGAGGGGCCGGACAATCGGGGACGGCGCTCGGACAGGCGTGGCGTCGCTGTCGACCACGTCGGTGGTTTCTGTAGTCACCTGGGGAGAGAGGCGATGGGGGAGGTGTGGAGGCATGGGGCAGCAGATTACAAGAGAAGCAACACTTTCACACCTCTGTCTGTCTGTCTGTCTGTCTGTCTGTCTATCTATCTATCTATGAGTTCTTCATCAAACTCTCTCTTAATGCAGAAAACAATGTGGTGAAAATTTTCAAAACTGTGTTGCTTGTTTCTGTGTCAGGCAATCAGACTGTTAACAGGCCATTAAATCAGTATTATCAGCCTCATAGATGTGGGTCAGTAGGGGCCTACTACACCCACTAGTAGGTTTTATCATCTATTCACATGGTAGATCATGGTAGAGACGTCTAGCAGCCGTAGTAATTCTGACTGGAGCAGAAGTGAAGTGAGGCGCTGACAGACAGCCTGAAACTCCATGTCCGATACCCAACACTGCCACTCTTTAGTATGCTAGAGAAAGATTTAGTCCCAATACATAGTATAAGATAAGATAAGATAAGATAAGATAAGATGAACCTTTATTAATCCCCGGAGGGAAATTCGGGTATGTCAAATGCAATATGCTAAAAATATCAGGATGTCCTTCTACATGGGGTCACTTTTTGCAGTTTGCAGCCCTGCATGCTTTTCTGGCTGTTCTTAACGTGAACAGAGACCGAGCCCCTGATCTCTGATCAGTTTACCTCTAAACAGTAGTAGAGTAGTAGTAGTAGTCGAGTCAGTTAAGTCGCAGCTGAAGACTCACCTCTTCTCGCTGCCGTTTGGTTAAGTTTATTTTCTGTTGTGCTGCTGCTCTTTACTTCAGTTATATGCACATTATAGTTATTGATTTTGCAATGTTCTTAATGTTGTTTGCATTGTATTTATTTTATTATGTACATGTTCAGCACTTTGGTCAACTGCAGTTGTTTTTAAATGTGCTTTACAGTAAAGTTGTACTTGACTACTCTGACCCACAATCCTCTGCACAGCGGGTAGATGAGCAAGCGGGTCAAAGTTCAAGGCATTTTATGACGAAGTAGTATGTCCCAGTACTGCATGCAACACTGCGTACTTTGTATTTATGTACTAAAAGTAAACTGAATTAAAAAGTACTGTATGTGATTTGGAACATAGCCTCCATCAGGGGTGGAGCATTAAGATTCACTTTCACTTTTGAAACAGTTATTTTAAGCCACAGTGTTTTTCACTAAACTTAAGTGGTTTCATTGCCTAAACTTTTGTTTGTGCTAAAAGCGTTTGTTCAGTTTTACATGTTAGAACATGTTGCTTTTAAGTTTCACTTTCACCCTTACAGCATAGTAAGTGTGGAGGACGACCTACGTCTATGGTGATTATCGCAGCTGGTAACACACATTTAACGGCCTGTTAACAGCTGACTTTTCTAAAACCCTTGCACAGCTGAGGTGCATCCACTGATCCACCATAATGACCCACTGACTCAGTGATGTCTTACTTGCTTTTTGTTGCTCCGTTGTTCTTGTTGAGAGACACAACTGATAAATGTTAAATGTATCATATGGCTGTGTAGCACAATGTGTATTTTGATGCAGATTAAGCAGCATTGGCAGCAATTTCACTGTACAAAATATTAACAGGCACTATGATTATATAAATACAGATTTTTGTGTATGATTCTAGCTTTAGTTCAGTTTCTAGCTAAGATTTTAGTTATTTATGTAACTGCTGCAATCTCTGTCTATCTACCTATCCATAAGTTAATTAGTAAAATTAGATTCACACGCACGCACACATGCACGCACGCACGCACACACACATACACACATTGTACACATGTAGAGGAAACACTGAGGAGGAAGCCATCAAATGTTGAGCACGACATCAGCACACCACAGAGCTGCAGAAGTCCACCATCAGTAGGCCATGAGGGAACATACAGTACAGTCATATACAGTACAACACCCAGGGACACAACTGTAGATACCAGGCTTCTCATCTAATGCAGCAGCAGGATGCACGGCGATGCATTTGTAGTTTGCATTTTTCATATCATGAAATTTCAGATTTAAGGAGTCTAGATTTCTCTGGTCCAAATGACTTTTGATGCTTTTCAGTATAACATTTTCACATTTCAAAATAAATATGTATGTGTTTGAAACATTTCGGTAAACCAAGATCTGATACGTCACCATGAAGTTAAGAGCATGCCAGACACACTTGACAAGTTCCTCCATAATGTAAAGTGGCGATTAAAAGCCGTGACCGCAGGCTGTGTGCATTAGAGCCGCGAGTTTGGTATCTCAAGTTGCCGACTTACTGTACAAGGCAGACAGAGCCATTTATGGTGTGAAATGAACAATCTTCTTCTGTTTGTTTGTTTTGTTTTGCCAAGCGGGTGAGGAAAAACAAAAAAGAAATCAGATGTGGCAGCATAGTCACCGTCGCTGAAAGAAACCCACACCACTATGAAAACTGAAAAACAACAACAACAACAACAACACCACAGTGAACACAGAGCGCAAAAAAAGATTGTTTTTAATATCCAATTTTTTTTCCTTTTATTGTTCCATTATAACAATACAGTATGGATGTTATTGGTGCTGCTATTAGTTTTGCCTCTTGGAGCTTGGAGCAAACACGGCATATCCACTGTCAACAGGGCTGAAAAATAGATTTGATGTGTGCGCAATATACATAAAGAAACAAAGCCTCTGTAAGGAAATACAGCAGTCGAGCCAAGAAAGTTATTATAAAATGTATCAAGTATGAAAAAGGCATGCTTTTCTCTCTTTTTCTTCTTCTCTCAAATGATTTATTTCAGTGTCATTGGGTAGCCATTGTTATGTGTTAATAAAGCACTTATTATTATACACAATAACCACAATTTGATTTTTGTGTTTCAGTGCAAAGAGGTACCAAATTATCTTGTGTAAGGAATGAGTTTTCAAGTCCTCCTTAACCAGTGCTACATGCATAAATCACCCGCAGAGCTCCCACAGTCTATCCTCTCTCTGTCCATGTCAGGCTTTGCTTCTTCCTTTCTCTGAGACTCAGAAAGGTGTTAACACTGGATTTTTTTTTTTTTTTTTTTGTCCAACGGGCGAGAAAGGAGCGGGAAGGGGAGGGGTTGTTAGTTTGTATAGAGTCACCACTGTCACCACATGGACAAACACACACGAATGAACAGCACACAGACGGCAAGTGGAGGAAGCGAGAGACGGAAATCAAGAGAGAGAGGACGGAGGATGTATGAACACAGGGCCTAGCGCTGAGAGCGGCGATGATGGTGTACCCGTTTGCCCTCCGAGACGGCGACGGCGGAGTTGGCGGGGGGCCGGCTGGCAGGCTCTTCCTGAGGGTAGTGGGACGGAGTATCGGTCAGATACACCTCCACGTCATCAGGCACTTCTTCCAGGAAGTTAGAGGGAACCAGACCGCGGTGGCCGTTGATCTCACCCTGTCCACGGAGATGAGGAGAGGCTGAGCATGATGCACGTCATACTGGATACACAACACTGCTTAGGCTCTGATTCCTCTTAATCCCCTCAGGGATGAATCAGGTCATCATCAACTTTTTTTATCATCTTTTTCTTCTCCAAAATCAGCAGGTAAAACTAATTTACACTGCCACTCCCTCAACCTTTTTGTCATTTTATTCATGTCACTGTTTAATTTATAGATTCATCATCCTTCCCAACCTTCTGATGTTGTTAAATTAAAGTTATTTGACATCAGCCACCCTGACTTTAATCAATCAATGTGCAAAAACTGTGAACTGACAGTTAGCACGTTGCTGTTAAAGGGACAGTTTGAGTGTTTTGAAGTGGGGTCGTATGAGGTACTCATCCATAGTCAGTGTATTACCTACAGAAGATGACAGTCAACCCCCAGTTTGGAGAAGCAGACAGGAGTTGCAGCAAAACATAATTTTGCCACATAAAAGAGAGGCCCACCTAAAAAAAAAAAAAAAAAAAATCAGTGTAAGTCCTATATTTTGAATATTTTCGTCGGTTTGCTGTGAGACAGCCCTTTCTGACACAGAACTGAAGCCATTCTATCATCTATGCTCCAAAGCCACCAGACACGATTGAAAAAAACTGTAATTTCACCTCGCAGAACACAGTTCGTTTGTTTGTTGTGAACACAAACAAACTAACCGATCAAGGTAGTGGTAGACCAGCAACTCCCATGTCCTGCAAGGTAAAATTACTGTTTTTTTCAGTGGAGTCTGGTTGCTTTGGCAAGAGCAGAGATAACAGCTTCAGTTCCCCATCAGAAACGTAGACTGTAGAGCTGTCTCATGGCAAGGTAAACCGCTGAAAATACTCTAAATACGGCATACACTTTTTTAGGTGAGCCTTTCTTCTAGGTGCCTGCATCTCCTGTCTGTTTCTCCAAAGTGGGGCATACCGACCGTTGGGTACTGTAGGTAATACACTGACTATGGATAAGTACCTCATACAACCTGGAAAGACTTTTATGTCACAGGCTCCACATTGTGGGCTAATTTGCTTTCTTTGTTTCTTGAGAATATTGATACCACTCTGTAACGTCTATACCATAAATATGAAGCTACGACCAGCAGCCGGTGAGCGTAGCTTCAAATAACGATTAGAAACAGGCAGAAACAGCTAGCCTGGCTCTGCAATAAGTATAAAAAACACGTTAAACAAACAAAATACAAAATGTTGACTGCCAAGCGGCACTCACATAATAGAATCCATCTTCATCAATATCTCCAAACACTGCCATGATGTCACCAGCACAGAAGGTCAGCTCAGCCTATCAGGAGACAGACATACAGGAAGGGATATGCAGGGAATGCGATCCAAGTCCTCTATGCCTTAATCTTGCCAACCCTCCTGACTTTCCTGTTTTTATTGCCCTCTCCCAGTTTCCTCCTGGGGTCCCAATTCTCTCGTATTTCTCCCAGTTTATGACAAATGTTCACACTTTTTTTCCCTTTTCGTTATCGTAGCCTGTTTCTGGAGCTGAACGGTGTGTGTAATATGTGCTGTTTCCTGGATTATGCTCGAGACACAGCACAGTTTGAACTCATGTTTAAGCTGCACTCAAGCAGCGACCACTGTTGGGCTTTGCTCGATGCAGCGAAAAGCCTTCATGGCGCGACGCGAGCCCTTGGAAATAATGTATTTCAGAGGTCAGTGGTGCTGTTGTCACGTTGTGTCTGAAAGGACCTTCAGTGAATGAGAGGAGACCTACGAGAAAAAATACTCAAGCAGAAGCGATAATAAATAAAACAAATGAATGTTAGTTCAGAGATTCTCATGCCAAATTCACACCAGAGGGGCAAATTATTCAGTTTTCTTTTCTGGGAGATAAAGGTAAAATCAAAAGTTGAACATAAAAATGCTGTTACAATGAACTTATTTTGTTATTTTCACTCCTTCAATGTCTCTGAAACTCAATTTTTTTTTCTGAGGGAGGACCCCTTTTTTAACATCTCAAGGTTGGCAAGAAAGTTTAATCTGTTATATATGTATATTATATATCCTTGGTTGTGTAAATATGTGCGTCCTCAGTGATACCTCGACATCAACATTAGGGGAGCTCTCTCGGGGGTCGTAGTCGTACAGAGCCACCATCCTCCTTGAGGCCTGATCCCGACGCAAGCCTCTTCTGTTCTGCTCTGGAAATCAATAACAGATGGCATTTTAACAGAAACTATTTCATCTCATTCACAATAAAACTTTCCAACCCCACCGAGTGTGAAGCAGCTCCACAGCTGGTGCAGACCTGTAGTAGTTCATGAGAACTAGTACTGTGTAGTACCTATTCTGTCCACAGGGGTGCTGAGTGGCAAGAAGCCCTGTTTGATGAGCTGGTCCATGGTTTCCTCGTCCTCTGCTCTGATCTCTGACACCATGTTGCAGGGGATCAGCCCCATCCTGCCCCTCACCTCTCCTCTGTAAAACCCATCTGTGTCTTTATCACCGTACACCTGTCAAACAACGGAGGAAAAGAGTGAGCTCCCAAAACATGTACAGCACTTCTGTTATGGTGACTGGAGGTCCCTCGTGATACAGGTGATTTTCATGTTTTTCAGATATGCTTTACTTTAAAGGGGACATATTATGCTTTTGTGCCTTTTCCCTTTTCCCAAACTCCCTGAAACGTCTTGCTTGAAGTCTTTTCTTCTGTAACTTTGTGATGTCACCAGGTAACACATATATGTTTCAGACAGAGGGTGAAAAGAGGTGCTGCAACACAGAGAAAAGTAAAGCATCTTTTGATTGTAAACATGCTCTCGTAGAAACCCCAAAACCCCAAATATGCACCTGAAAATTAGCACAATAGGTCATCTTTAAGAAGAGCAATTTGTAAACTTACAATTTTTGTTATTATGGTGCACCGTTGACCCATACTGTCAGTTGCTAAAAGTGTACAAATATTATTGTCTTAATTTTACTGTAAAAATATTTAAGAAGCAATTCTACTGATATCTAGTCTTTACATCTTGAAAAACAAAGAGAGAAGTCAGCATGGGAGAACTGAGAACAAATTTTCTGCAGCTACTACTGCACACTAAAGTAACCATTTATGACTCCTAATATTTCAGGATTATAGTGTTTGTCCATGGCCAAAAGTAGTATCATGTATCACGTAGTTCATCTAAAGACAAATACATGCACAGAGGACGACAGCGGTTCATTAAAGTATCTTAATTGTAAACTCCTACCCTGATGATCTGCCCCTCTTTGAAGGGCAGCTCCTCGTCAGCTGCGTCCGGGTTGGGGGACATGGACAGAGGGTCGTAGTCAAAGAGGGCCACAAAGATTCGGAAGGACTCCTCGGGCTCCGACTCGTCGTAGTATGTGGGAGAGCGGCGATCCCGATCCCTGTAGCCATCTTAAAACACATCAGAGACAAACAAGTCCATTATCCCGCATCACTAGAAAGAGCCATGAATGCAGTCCAGGATCTCTGGAGGAGATTTTGTTTCTTCAGATTTCATATTTGCAAACATAGTTTTTATGTTTGCTTTCTGTTAAATATGAGTAAAATAATTTGGTGATGAAGGCTATTGCTGCATATAATAATAATAATAATACTACATACCACTTCTATGATGAGCAGGTTTACATATTGATGGGTTATAGCCATGCTTCAATCAAAGGAAATCAATGAGAGGATTTTTTTTTTTTTGTCTTAATACATCTTATTGATTTGCTATATCGCATTACAGATCTGATCTTCCCATCTAGCCATAACTGTGCCTGTCAGCATGCAGGAAGACATCTGTGGTCAGTCAACTGTTTAAATCATGCACCTACAACACACACACACACACACACACACACACACACACACACACACACACACACACACACACACACACACCATATATTTTTTACATATATTTGAATGTCCAGTGAGAGACAAATGAGGAGCAAGACAAACCATGGTGCAATAATACGCAGACAGATGGGGCTCATGGACATGGCACAACACCAAAACACACAGTAGCCTGACATGCACGCTACGAGAAGCCTAAATAAAACAAAATGAAGATAAAGATACAAATCCAAAGGTCTACTCTATTTCACTTCATACAAATTTTGAGATTTAAAGCAAAATCCAAAGCTTTCCATACACTCCCAGCCCTTGTAGCATCTAGGGTCAGGGCTGCTAGAGATGTTGCGGAAGTCATTTATTTGAATTTGGCATTGCAATATGTGGAAAATGCGCTAGCTAGCTAAGAGTGATACAGTCGGGCCAAATCTTTATGTTGATGTGAAAAGCATTGCTCCTAGGGTGAGCATACGGCAAACCACAGACGGTTTGGTAATCGTATTTATGTGGTACTAGCAAGGAAACGTAAGGGACACTGGATATTGTTTTTAAAATAATACAATTCCGGTATCTATATTGGTAAACTTTAAGTGATACCGACACCAATAAGAGTACTTCATTCGACACCCATCGTGTGAATGGAAGCTGTTCGTTCTCTCCACTTCCCAGCTCAAAGCTGCTACACTCAAATCGCTCATTGCTTTCTCCAAAGAAAAAACAGTGTTGTATTATAATTACATCTGTAAGCTACCGAATGTTTTATTTTTAAACATTTAAAGCTTCTATTGAGGCTTTGAACGTCTGTCAGCATCTTTTATGACCCTAAAAAAATAATCCTCAAACAAAATTTTCAATTTGAATAAAGCGATTCATCAGATTAAATGAAGCAGTCTTTTAAGTCATTAACTTTTTTTAATGAACATAACTTGTCTAGTTCTCGTCTAGTTTTGTTTGATTGCTGCTGGGCTGCTCCGTTAATACAGGTGCATTTTATGAGCGCAGCAATTGGGTTTTTTGACTGGAGAAAAATGTTGTTTTCGAAAGGCTAAACGGCAACAAATATGGATGGAAGCAGAATATTTTGTTACATAAAAACATGTAATAAGTACATTTTGGACTTATTGGAAATGTTTGGATCACATGAGTCTGAAACAATCTTATGCAGCCGTCATGCACAATACACACATTCTGGGTCAGGCTTGCTCGGGCATGCTTCCAGCTCATGGTGAGTGGCAGTGACATTGGAGCAGGATGGAGAGGGATATAAGGCAACGCTCCAACTTTTTAAAAAACCCAGTTTCGATACTACTTGGTACTAGGTTATTTCCGATATCCAGCCCTGGACAACTGCATTTCCCACAGCTGATATTTCCAACTCAAAAAACTCAAATGTCTAAAGAAAAACAAGGAAGCCGCGGATGTGTAGTCATTATTTAATGTCTACCACTAATATTTCTTCAGAATCTCATGCATGAATGCGCTCATTTAAAGTGTATTAAGTGTGGTTGTACCACAAAGGGAAGGGGTTTAGCAGGCATCTGGAGTTCAGTGCAGTGAGTGAGGCATTCTCTGAGCAGTCAATCAATCATTTATCATCTGCAACTGTAGAAACGTTCATCCCCGGACCCCAGGTATGGCTTGCCAGAGGGTCCGCCATTTCAGTGCAGTGTGGTGTGGTCATGCTGTTCAACTGTAAGCATAATAATAACTATTATTATTTGAGACAGAGAAACAGGCACTTGCAAAGTGTCCACAGCTACTTCTTGCTGTTTTGCCAGTTGCTGGTGGCATTTTTTGTTGCCATGCTGTGCTGGAGGTAGAAACAGGACTGCAGGCACATACCATGGGGAGACCTGGTGCCGCCCATGTGCCTGCGGGAAGGCCACGTCCTGTGCCGAGCTACTCTGCCATAGTAAACATCCTCGGTGACGGGGTTTCCCTCACTGTTATTCTCAGAGGTTACCTCTACAGGAAACACCAGTTAGAGGGTGATGGGGGTCACAATGCAAACGCTCAACATTCCCATCCCAAAACGTACTGACTAAAGATTTGTGTCTCCACCTTCTTACTGCTTAGAAGACACAAGGAAAAAACAAATACACACAGGAGAGCAACAATGACAAAATCCCCACCGATTTGACAGTTATCAGGCATTATCGGCTGCTATAAGCACCACAGATGTGGGTCATCAGGGGCCTACTACACCTACTAAATACCTACACCTACATCTCCTACGTTGTAAAAATGAAAGCAACATGTTCTAACACATAAAGCTGTTTAGGCAGCAAAAGTTAGGGAATACCTTAACAATAGTTAGCGAGTAAGTTTAGGGAAAAACTTTTCGTTTTGGCTAAATCTGTCAAAGTTAACGTGATAATAACGCATAAACGCAAATCTGTTTTAACAGCACTAAATTCTTGAACGCATTAATGCAACTTGTAATGTTTTCATTCTATCAGGCTCAGTTTTAAATCGAGAGTGAAGACACTGCTATCATATAAAACTACAAAACCTAATGAATCCATCAGTCCGAGCAGGTCAGACTCCCAGAAGGCGGATAAATAAAGCTTCAAGTAAAAACTGGCATGGCCATATTTAAAGAGGTCCCTCTGACCCCAGATATGTGAATGTAAATGGTTTCTATGGGTACCCACCAGTTTCCCCTTTATAGACATGCCCACTTTATGATAATAAGTCATAGACCAGTCAGCACACTGACACATATTTTTTATGCTAAATGCAGTACCTGGGTTTCTGGACAATATCTGTCATTGGTTTATGTTGGTAATCAATTTCCAATAATAAACTGTAATAATAATAATTTGCATAAAGCAGCATATTTGCCCACTCCTATGTTGGTAAGAGTATTAAATACTTGACAAATCTCTTTAAGGTACATTTTGAACAGATAAAAACATGATTAATCACAAGTAAATATTTTAAGCAGTTGACAGCCGTAGTTTTGACTTAAAATAACAAAAGTGAAACTTAATGCTTGTCAGCACACTGTTAGTTTCACAGGATGTGAACTCTGTGTGTTGTATCCCATCCATCACTCCAACATCCACCTCATACGGAGTTTCAAGGTGTTTAAACTGCAGCAACTTCTATCACAACTACTGTGATCACTAGAGGTCACTGCCATGCTCTTTATAACTACTGTCGTTGGTCTACTGTGAGAACAGATGATAAAGCCTCCTATTGGGTGTAGTAGGCCCCTATTGACCCACAGCTATGGTGCTTACAGCGACTGATGACGCCTATTTAATAGCCTGATAACGGTCTAATTGGCTGAAATTCCCTACAATGACAAAACCGTAGTGTTTGTCAGATTCTTATTCAGAGTAGATTAGCGAATCAGCGTGTCAGCTTGTTGCATCACAATAATCTCTGCAAGATGTTCAGGTAGTGAAGGGCATGAGCATGGTTCATAGACACAGAGGTGATCACAGAGAAGCTCATGATGGTTTTAACAGAGCAACAGACACTTCAGTTCTATGGCACAAAAGACATAAAACCCCCCTGTGCCCTCTCGCTAACCCCACCCCCGCCCATACTGACCAATGGAGGGGACCATAAGAGGCCGTCTCTGAGGCTGGGCGTGGTGAATCCTTTTCCCGGTGTCCCGGTCATGACGGCCTCCAGCGGGAGTGTTGGTCTGAAATACACATGAGCACAGAAAACATTCGCAAACATGAAACGTTCACGAGCTGCTCACAGATGCACGACTCGCCAACAGTGTGTGGAAAAGAAACGCACGTCGACATACTTGTACAAATTGTATGTAAACGAAATCATGCAGCACTCACAGGCAGGCACACTGAAACACAGACGCAAAGACGCACACTCGGACACACACAAGCCCACGGCAAATTTAAACATTCCAAAATTAAGCAAATACTGATAACATACGATTGAATTAAAATACGAATAAAAAAAGTGTCAAAGATATCGGGAAGCACTGTCTACCGTATGTTACAGTGTCTCTGCCCTCAGAGCGCTGAGCTGTTCAAACCCGGCTCCCCAGTCTCTCAGGTGCTGAACACATTCACACTCATTCAGTCTATCTTTGTTTCTCTCCACGGAGCTGAAACATTCAAACCCGGCTTCTCTCTGCTTCTCTACATGGTGCCAAAACATGAACGTTACCTCTGATCCTACTATATCCAGTACAATACACCACAGGCTGCTAATATCTACCTCGTATAACCTCATCACACAGCTAAATATAGAGGATTTCAGTTCAGATTAGAGGAAAAATGGGAGCACTATAGCACATATTGGTCCAGACTGGATAATCAAACTTTGAAGATGTTGCTCCAGAACAGTTTCTCTTCACTGATTTATTGATATCATAGATTATATATAAAGATGGACGACATGACAGCTCCAAAATGTCTCTGTCAGCCCTGGCAGCTGGTTGCAGGTGATAAATCCCGCCTCCTCCATGTTAGCCGATGGGACATGGGCCAAAGTAAAAGTCAAAGTACACTTCAAGTAAATTTTTCTCAAAAAAGGTTTCAGTCGTTTGAGTCACTTCTTATCACGCTGATGTATGAGCTGAGTTTATTTTTCTGATAAGTTTTGTTTTAATTAGTTATGAAGGTGGTAAGGACTGCACGGTGGTGCAGTGGTTGGCACTGTCACCTCACAGCAAGACGGTCGCAGGTTTGAATCCGGCTTGGGGCTCTGGAGTTTGCATGTTCTCCCCGTGTTAGTGTGGGTTTTCTCCGGGTTCTCCGGCTTCCTCCCACAGTCCGAAGACATGCAGGTTAACTGATGACTCTAAATGTCTCGTAGGTGTGAATGTGAGCGTGAATGGTTGTCTGTCTCCATGTGTCATGCGATGGACTGGCGACCTGTCCAGGGTGAATGTTATAGTTAGTTGTGTCTTTCTAGCCAAACAGCTACCATTGTGCTAATGTAGCAGCTAGGTGGCTCACACTAACAACCCGTGAACATGCTCGGCTTATGATTGGCTCGGCGGGTGTGTGGGCGGGACCTCAATACTGCTGCTCCAGACCCCCGATCATTAGTGCGCAGACTCTGGCTCCAAATGACGTCAAAATCTGGAAATGGCAGCTCCTGTATCCAGGATATTTTGACATCACTTTTGTTCAGTTGGAGGAAGTGGAGACACATCGTCCATCTATATACAGTATATAGTCTATGACTGATACGCTGCCTGAAAGCATTAGTCTGTCTCTCTAAGTTTCTCTTCACGGTGCTGAAATCTAGTTTCTTCCCCTCTCTTTATCTATAAATTTGAATTAAACTCAGCACACACACTAACAACACATTAAATGCAAGTCAAGGCAGCAGTCTCAATTGAAGTATCTGTGCCTGTGCAGTTCACTAAATAATCATAATAAATTTGGGTGGTTATGACTCTTGGGTTTAGAATAAGTGCAAAGAACTGCACCTTGGGTGTGTTGTGCGAGTTGCGTCGACGTCCCTCTTCCAGCTGCATCTCAGAGTACAGCTCCTCCTCATCCTCTTCCATGATGTCAGACAGGTCAGAGCCCCGGCTGCTTTCGCTGTGATAATCTTCATTGTGACTATAGTGAGGCTTTTGGCAGTCGCACACACACAAACACAAACACACAGACGCAGTTGTTTAAGTCCACATACATACATACATACATACATGCATGCACACACACCAAACACACACCGATGGGCAAACTCACGCCATGTGAACACACACAGAGACCAGGGCAAAAGGAGTGTATGCATGCAACCACCCAGAACATGCATGCACACACACGTCCAAACATACACACACACGTAAAGAGGTTGTCCATTGTAAAACACACATTGGGACAAAATAAGGTAAAAAGGTTTGTCACTTATCATGTCGTTCTTACCGGCCTCCCGAGCTCTGAGCCTCTGAGGAACTCGTCAACTGAGGGTCCTCTCCGACGGCCACGCGCAAACCCTTCTTCATCCTCCTCTTCCTCATCGGAGTGATGCTGGTGAAATGACCGACCCTGCTCTCCGTATCTGCCCGGCCTCCTGTCCCCCTGATAACAGGCAAAAACACAATAGATAGATCGTTGTATACGCTCTATTTCCAGCCCTTCATTTACAGGTGTTTTAAATTCAAATTAAAGGTCCCATATCATGCTTATTGTCAGGTTCATACCTGTATTTTGTGTTTCTACTAAAACATGTTCACATGCTGTAATGCTCAAAATCTCAAAAACTTTATTTTCCTCATACTGTCTGCCTGGTTATGCCTGTATTTACCCTCTGTCTGAAACGCTCTGTTTAAGTGCATTTCAATGGAATCGTGTTGCTGGGAATCAGCTTGGGTCCATGTTTGCTTCCTGTCAGCTGATTTCATTCACATACACAACCGTAAATATGGTGCCTTCAAATGGTCACCGTGTTCACAAGTTTCTGAAAGCTCAGAGTTCACAACTTGTGACGTGTTTGTTGACGTCAGAAATGGAAATTCATTTTCTGGTGCATAAGTTTTATGTAATTTTAGTCGTGTATTGTTTTTCTTCATAATTCTGCTGCATAATTCTGCTTTATAATAAAAAAGACAATATAGGACCTTTAAGTTTATTTATGTGTGAGTTTGTTTTATTAATTCCATTTGATTGCATTTCCATTTTAATCAGACCTTGCCACTCTCTGCTGCCACCCTCTGTGCTGCCTCTCGAGCGATGGCTTTGGCCACGGTATCCGGGATGAGCGTGCCCCGAGGCTGAGGAAGAATCCTCTGTGGGGAGGGGGAGCGTGGATTGGGAGGCGCGGGGGCCTCCAGGGTGTGGCCTTGCATGGGCACGGGAGGCTGGGCAGAGGGAGAGCGCGTGGGGTCCCAGCCGGGCTGGCCGGGCGGAAAAGCTCCCCCGTGGTGGGCCGCGTGCTCTTTGGCATCCAGGTCTCTGGCACATACTGGTCTCTGAGGTATAGGGTGGTGATGGGGGTGGGGCAGCAGAGGCAGTTGGTGCTGGGGCCTGGGGCCTTGGTGGGGAGGGCGAGGCTGAAGGTGTAAGGGCTGGGGCTGAGGATGCGGGGGTCGGAGCTGGGGTTGCGGGTGGGGGTGTCTGGGGAGGGGTTGAGGGTGAGGAGGGTGGGCAGGGAGCGGTTGCCCGTGTGCCTGGGGCGGAGCCGGGAGCTGGGGCGTGGCATGAGGAAGGTGAGGGGACTGGAGGTGGGGTTGAGCGTGGGGATGCGGAGGGGGGCCTGCGTGGGGGTGCATTGGCGGCGGCAGGGGGATTGCAGGTAGAGGCACGAGGAGGTTGTTTGGAATGACGGCGACTTGGGAGTCCTGGGATTCTCCCTGTACTGACAGCGTCCTGACGATGACCTCCCTGGCCTCCAGGCACTGAATCCTTGTCAGCTCGACAGTAACATAGTCTGCCATCGGGAACAACACCTCAGCTATCTAGATTTAAAAAGACAAAATAACATGGCAACATCAACAGAAGCTGCATAATCATTTTTAACAACTGAAACTTTCCTTTTGTTCTGCCCAAGGACTCCAAGACGAAGATAGGAAAATGATTAGTATTCTCTTTGGTCTCTCACAATTTATCAATTTTATGAAGCACATAATAAGGCAGAAAACACTGTACTGTGTTGATTTACTCTGGCAGTCACCAGAGGGAGTGAGAGACCTTTCCAAGATGTTTACAGGTCCCAGATTGAGTAGCTTGCACTGAACATGAATCACAAGTAGGTGGCACTGCCGTTAGCTCTGAGGGCACTGATGACATAATGTCTAACAACAGAGGCTATCACCACCCCATCTGGAATGTATGTTCTCATGTTTCAGCTGGATTAAATATGATTAAACAACTTTATCTGTGTACTGCATGTAGGTTTTTGAAATATGGATCTAATATGTTTGCTTCTGGTCCCTCGATACTGCACAATGCCACTTATTTTCCCTCTTATCATGAGTGATACCTTTAACCCAAGATGAGCTCCTCGCTGTCACTCAACACACCTCTTAACAGATAATATAGTCTTGGTTGGTAAAATCTGCCAACTCACCCTCTGTCCTTTAGTGCAGACTGCGTAGCCAACCACATTTGCCCCGTTAGATGTGCCCGTGGGTGAGAGGATGGGGGGCTTCCAACGGACCTGGAGGACCCCCGGAGCCTGTCCACAGAGCACCTGTACATCCTGGGGAGGCTGGGGAGGACCTGGGGAGGCGAGAGAACAGGTGTAAGGAGAAAAAATGTTTTAATGTTTTAATATCACCAATATATAAACAAGAGGAAAGGGTGTGAAGCATTCATCAAATGCATGAATTGGCACACACACACAACCATGCACAGAAATGGCCACATACAGGAGAGGGGGGTGAGGTGGAGGTGAGGATTCAGGAAACAACAAACATTCATAGTTTGTCCTGCATATTTAAATGTGTGAAAGGATTACATAACACCTTATTTATACTTTTGTAGATAGATCATGCGGATACATTAATGTGATAAGGTGACATTGCAAGTGGGGCGACATTCACAAGTCATTGTGTACTGTGTTTATAAAATGTACTTTAAGTATATGATACATTTCTATGGCAGTAAAGTAACACTATCTAACCTGAAACACTCTTATGGTGAGAACAATTCAGTGTGTTTTCCTCTGGTACCGCAACCTCACACTACTCTTTATGAGAGGAGAAACAATGGAGGTAAAACAAAACAATGTGGGTTTCTGGGCCTCCTGAGAGGAGCGCTGTTGTCTCCGCATGCAGGACACAATCCAGGGAGACGAACTGCAGCCCAGTCTTTGTCTTCCTCTCCTGGATCACTGGATATAAAACATGCACAACTGCACTCAAGCAGAGGCGAATGCACACTCATACAATATGGTAATTTCAGTGAGCAGCGGAAAGGCACTGCTTTATATAGCGCTGGTTACTGCTAGGCTAGGCTATAGGCTGAGGAAATGACTCATCAGGATAATAGCTGATCATATCGTGTGATGCGTGGCTGCTCTCTAATCAGTGATATGCTCGGTGAGGTGAGTGAACTTGGGCAAAATTGCATTTGAATTTGATGTCAAAAAAGTTCAATTTCAATATCCAATTAAAAGATACATGAGTGACAACAGTGTCTGTATATGAAAAACCATTTTCAATAAATACCATTTTGCCCAGATCCCTTAATTCAGTGGTTCCCAAACAGGGGTCCCGGGCCCCCCTTAGGGAAGCGCCAAAGATCACAGGAGGTCTGCCAGGATTTATCTGCTTTGAGATTGTCAAAATTAAATTTGCACATGTACAACTAAAATCGTAATAACACACTTATTGGATAATTCCTACAAAAGTCTTTTTTGTGTTTAAACCCATAATTTCTGCACAGTTGCAGATAAAGATCAGAGTCCACTAATAATTAGTAGAATAAGACACTAGTGGTGGCGGCATTTCAAACTGGTGTGATCCAAACATTTCCAATAACTCCAGAGCTCAAAAGTTTGCATTAATATAAAAAATATATATAGTTATCATTTCCAAAATTCATACCATGGTTTTATCTGATGAAATATACTGCGCCAATCCACATTTAATATTTAGGTATTTAGCCTTTCACAAACAACTCTGTCATTACGGTCAACAAACTGCTCTCCCGCCCGCCACACATAGAGGGAGACACTGATGAGTTCATATTAATTAACAAAAGTTTATTTAGTAAAAACGACTCAAACTTTACTCAAACTGAGGGTTTGTGGATTTTGGGGGGGCTTCAAGGAAAATAGGTTGGGAACCACTGTCTTAATTGATTGCTCATTTTGAACAATATGTCAAAATCATTCTTCCATCTTCCAAAAGTAGCAGAGCTCTAATGTCATCTCTGCTCATTGGTTTTACAATAGAAGAAAACCATTTAGTGCTCAGACATTGCGGAAACCCAGCCCAGGACTGATGTTTCATTCTGACCTGTTCTGCAATATGGTGTTGGACCTAGACAAAATACAATACACAACAACGGCATGGTAAGGCAATGCTGCGGCGGACTCTTCTACAGTACAGTACAATAACCTTAAAATTGATATGGCATTATATTACACTGAGCTGGCTTTATGGAAATAAACAGAGTAGTAGCAGTCTGTAATCTCATCTGTCTCCAAGATTTAAAACATAGAAATAAAACTACTGACAATGCTATAGAGATATGCATATATTATTGAAACTACTGTATATCTTTATGTATAGAAATGAGCTTTGCTGACCTGCAGCCTGAGTGCAGAACTCCACACCAGCTTCTTTCCTCTCTCTCTGCTCCAGCGGCAGTTGCCATGGCACCTGGTGCGGCTGCGCCACCACCGTCACTTTGTAAACCGTCAGGGGCTTCAGGTTGATGAAGCGTAGCCTATACCTTCCTGGCTTTACCACTGCATGCTCCGCCCCGTCCAAGAACACCGTGTGGCCGTAGTTACTGTTGCTGGGCAACCAGGAGAGCTCGGCAGTGTCGCGCTGGATGTCGTCCACCCGGAGGCCGCACGGCGCCACTACCACGTTGGCCCCCACCAGCAAGGTGCAGCGCAGCTCGTCCGACAAGCCGCGGTCCGTGAGGCTCTGCACTGAGACGCGGTGGACGCAGCCGTCCAGGTCCAGCTTCTCCAGCAAGCACTTGGTCCGGCCGCCGTAAGCGATGCTGGCGCGGAGCTCCCCGTCTACCAATACGTTGTAGCCAGAGATGTTCCCCCAGCCCAAAGGCACTAGTGGAGGCTCCCAGGCCACGATGACGCTCCGTGCCAGCTGCTTGATCAGGTTGATCTTTCGGGGATAAGGCACGACGTCTTCAGCCAGGTCCTCCGGGTCCAGGGGCCCCCCTGTCCCATTGCTACAAGGAACCAAGGCGTTAGCTGAGCCCAGGAGGCCATCCTGGGAGGAACCTCCATCCGCTGGCATCAAGGCCAGCTGCATATGGTCCAATGGGCCCAGGTCCTCCCCTCCCTCCCCGGACTGAATCGCTAGTTTTTCCTTGTCCTGGACAAATTCTACAAAGTTGGAGGGAACAAGTCCTCGCTGGCCATCAAGCAGCTCCCCTGTGTCACAGACAGACAGAGAGAGGAAGGTGTAGGAGATACAAGACTTCATCCTGTTCGGGTTGATGAACAAAAAGCCTAATGCCAAATACCTGAAAATGTCAATTGTCTCTATAGTAAAGCACAACAGTCCCTCTGTGATGCCTCATGCAAATGTTAAAATTAGGCTTCACTCAAAAGACAAAAGGAAAGCTGTAACTTGAATTCAGTAAATCATCAGCGAGGCCTGTTTTCCTTGTGTGGTGGGAGTGAGTCAGTGAGTGAGAGGTGGGAGATATCTAAACATACAGTATGTACTAATCCCTCAGATGTAAGATTTACCACTGCTTCTCTGATGCTATCTTTTATACTCTCTCCAGAAAACATTTTTTCGAAGCATGTGAACTCATGTTCACTGCTTTTGAACATTTCCAAGAACACCCCTGAGCATGTAGATGCAACAGTCAATGCAGACAAAAAAAAAAAACATCTTTGATTTGCACTGTAGTTTTTTCCCCAAAGGAAATAAGTTTGTCTCAATCCCTTTTTCCACAGCGGCCTGGGAGACCTTAAGACCATCTGTGTGTATCTGTGCGCGTTGTTTGTGTGTGTTTGCACTGATGATTAAGCCGAGCCCCGCTGGATTAGTCATCAAGCTAAAAGGGACCAAGGTCCCATCTTGACAACAGCTTGGTCTGAAGCCCGAGTCTCCCTCCTGCGTGGTAAATACAAGGCTCCTCCACGATGCCATGCAATCTAACCGCCTACAGCTAATGAATCACTGCAGCTGAGTACGACTGTGTGTAACGGGCCGCGCTGTCTGCACGACTGCTAGTCAGGGGGGATTAGGATTGCCTCTGACGGAGAAGCCTTCATAACTACAAAGAGATTAGACGGAGAATCACTCCAATCACCAGCTATAAAAAAGTGTATAAGATTATTTCCTGGGTGTACCAACAGAAAGTGTACTTTCATACAGGTGTAGCCAAAATAATATAATGTCATAGTGGGGAAAAAAACTTTAAAGTGACAGGACGGTTTTGTTAGCTATAAAAGAGACAACTTCAATATGTGAGCAACATTTGACAAAAAATACAGAGCAGCTTAACAACAGCACCATCAAGCCCAAACTGCAAAATGCAAAATTATTATTACATTAAGGTTCGAATATGATGTAATGGCATGTCTCGCACATTGAAGTCAACAAGATGAACTGTAGACTGGACAACTTATAATAAGTAATGTACACATATAGAACTATATCAGTATTAGGGCTGTAAAGTTAACGAGATAATGAGAGATAATGAGATTATATATATATATATAATTTATTTTGACATATCGAGGGGATTTAGATGCCAAATAGAAAACTGTAAGCAGAACAAATTCACTGGGAGATAACTGTGAGCTGACACACTCGTCTTGGCATTTTGTTTCATTGTGAGATAATGAATACGCGATGATGCACACGCTTGTTGTGACTGTCAAGCTTTCTCTGCTTCACCAGCAGACAGAGACTCCAACAGCAACAAAGGAACAGCAACCTCCTGCTGTACTGTAATCTCTGATCTGTGGACTGCAAATGTTCTGTTTCAGACATTTGTCATTTAAGTGCCTGTCTAAACTTGACTTGCCAGTAAATGCTGGTGATTATTTTCAATTTCATCTTGGTTTACTTCTCACCTTGATAGAAGCCGTCGTCGTCCATGTTTCCATAGACGTACAGATACTTTCCAGCCACGAGGGGGAGTTCTGCTTCAGGATGCTCGTTTGGTCCATCGTAAGGGTTATAACTGAAAGGAGAAGTTCACTTGTTTTGAATTTTCACGGCAACTGCTTTTTACATTTACTTTTAAACGAAGATGCAGTTAGTTCATTTGTGCAATAAAATCAAGAGATTCCCGCGGCACTGACCTGTAACGGGCAGTGCAAAGGCGGACCTGGCCTGTGTAGCGAGGCTTGGACCTGGGTGATGGGCTGGTCTCATCCTCCATCTAGATATTGACAGCAAAACCAAATGTCATTCACATTTACATATTATTCATAATCAAGACTTAACCCAGCGTAAGCAAAGTAAGACATGAAGTGTGATCACTATTCAAGTCAACCTAACTTGGGTAATGTTAAGAACACAAAGAAAACCTGCTCACCAAGAGCAGTTTCCCAAAATTTAGTGTTTAGTGTTTGTTTAGTGTAATTTAGTGAGTCGAATAATGACTATAGGACCAGTTTTAATGAAGCATTATTGTGATGGTGGCGTCACTCAGACCCACCTCTGAGGGGGTCCGCTGCCGAGGGCTGCTGGGGCGGTCCGTTGTCACGGTGCTGGATTTGACAGACAGCAGTTCTGGTCTCTCTCTGTCTCCAGTCTGTGGTGTGCAGGGCAAGAACTGGGAGATCAGTAGCGGCGTGTTTGCCGCGCTCTCATCGCCTGGGAGACATTGATTTCCATAGCAAATAAAAGAGCAACTGTCATTCCTTCTGCACCCATTTGCTGCTCATTGTACAGCTATTGATCTCCTGTTGAAGCGAGTGTACGACAAACACTCCTCGTGGCAAAAGCTATTCCGCCAACACGTCACATCTGCAACACATTTGTCCTTGAATACCATTGAGCTCCTCAGGGGGAAAAAACACACACACTTGAAAAACGTAGGAAATATAAAATAGAAAAGTCTAAGAGTGTGAAGAGCTGAATTCCTTGAGGAAATTAAAGTCAGCCAACAACACGGGTCCACTGTATCAGTGGGTTTGTGAGTGAGTAATATTATGCATTAGCCCAAATGCATCAGCGAGTCCCCCCCCCCCCCACCCCGTTTCAAGTGCAGAGAAAGATAAAACAGGATTTCCAGCACTTCAAAGACCTCTGGTCTGTGCCAGACTGTATAAATCTACATCGCTGATACGGCTCTATCTGCTGGCTCTGCAGGTAGCACTGTGTGCCGTTAGCATACTAATGTGTTAAACTACATCCATGTCATGCATCAGGCCTGTGATCAATTAAGGTAGATATTGATCATGAATAAGCAGTATCGCCATTAATGTGTCCACCTCTGGTCAGGAGTGAGCTGATCCAGCTGTATGTGAGCCGTGAGGGGATTAGATCACCCCGACTCTCATTTCATTCTGATCATAGGCCTTTTGATCACATGTAATTTGGTGGATGCTTTTATCTAGAGTGCATTATTTTTTTTATTTTTTTCCCCAGAATGGGTGGTCGTCACCGTGGTAGACCGTTGAACCCAGATTTAGCGTTGCACTGACATTGTTGGATTCTCGATGGACTTTTTAGAAAAAGAATATATCACAGTCATTGCATCAGAAACGGAGATACTGGCTTCACATTTTTCTTCCTGGTCAAAACTTGGCATCTACATCACCCAGAATGCAACTTGCCCAGCGACAGCCCAAGTATGAGTAGAATGTGCAAAAACAGTCATGTTAAAGGGATTCAATCTAAGTTAGACATGAACGAGCATCGGTCAAAACAGCGAGGCGACACACGTGATTGACAGCTAAAACCACAAAATCACTAAATATTTCACGATTGTCAGTAATAAGATAAGATAAGGTGTGGTGTCCATTTCAATTGTTTCAAATTTTAACAGCAAAAATAAGGATAATGAATTGCAGAAAATATAAAAATAAATAAATTAAAGTAGAAGTCTGTCTATGAGCCGAGACCGCTGACCCACCTGTCTCCGTCTGGGCTTCAAATCCAACAATGATTTGTGAGAGTTTCTTCTGGGATGAGAGCGCGATCTGGGATGTACAAGCGGGATTAATTTTAAGGATGTCCACAGGATCCGTTTGCAAACGGAAATTCAGCAGCTCATTGGAAAGCTGGTGGAAGTGTTCAGTCTGCGACCTGCATCTCTGCTCCAGGTCACGAACCTTGACCTTCGATAGACAACAAAGAGAGAGCAAGAGGTAAAGAGTGAAACATGAATCTCTGAAGAATAGCCAACGTTTCATCCATTAATGCTGATCAAACACATAACCAATTAGAAAAGGATTCCTATAGAGACATTTTTCATCATTCAGCATATAGCAGCATGTTGTATTGAACCCACTGCAGTCTAATCAGAGTATATGGAAGTGTAGAGTCATCTGCACTGCTGCAGCTGCTGATACATAACACTGCTGAACTCTGATAACGAAGCAAAGAGTTAAGAGGATTATGACACTTAGAGTACAGACATTAAAGATGTCATATCAAAGATGTATCAGAGAAAGATGGATGGGGTGTACTGTGAGTATACTCAATCTGTGCACATATGGATTCTCAATTTGCACAAAACACCCACTAAAGGCTTTGAAAAGCTTTAGTGATTTGCTGAAAAATTCACACACGAAACTAATCAGGGAGGAAAATAAATACCTGAAACATTCTGTCCTTATTGTTCTGGTTGGACAAAAAAGGAGGGAGACAGAAAAAAGTAAAGAAAAAAGACAAATTAAAAGAAAAACACACTGAAGACAGAACAAACGACAAAAAATGACATTACAATTGATGCAGAGGAGAAAAAGAGCCAACAGTATATTTATCAGTGTAGATAAATATACAGAAGCAATGTGACATTAAAGTAAAACTGAAAAAGCTTTCCAAGCACAACATGACTGAGGAGTGTGGCTGCACAGAAAAGAGAATGAAGAGGTTTGTTTGACCCCACAGACAGCGGGGTGATGCTTTCCTTCCTGTTGAAGTTTGTTTGCCCATTAGTGTAGAGAAACAGGTCTGTGAGAGAGACTACAAATTGATTCGATGGATTTACACGAAGAGAAGTAACTCCTGGACGGCGGAGTTTCCGTTTCTCCGAACAAACTCTTGATGTTCGTCTGAGCCAAACTCACTGCGTGCCCGGTAAAATCGTATTAAAGAGCTTCAGATGGATAATAGTGCGACCTCGCTTGAACTACACTCAAAGGAGTCTGCGCCCTATTGTCCTGACAAAAGGGATTTAGAGTGAAATGAGGAAATAATTTCGAGCAGTGACAAGCATCTTAAAGACTGTGATGAAACGCAGCAGGTCAGTGATTTGATCACAGGGAAGTTTAGTATTCAAGGTCGGGCTGGTTGCAGGATTAATGGGTCTGCGACTACTGTGAAAGTTTGGAGGAATAATTTACACAATAAGGAAACCTACAAGGAAACAAAGGACGAGGCAGGAATATAACTGCAAACAGAAGCTGAGCTACTGTTTGTTTTAAATTCTCTGGAGTATGAGTCACAAACCGGTGCGGAGTATTTAATAACCTACATTGTATTACAGTGTTTGTTCACAGCTCCTGGGCAGGAAAAAGACCAGCGTGGAGCTCAGATTTCAGGGCATCGGCCTTCTTCCATGTTCCTACGATATGCATCTCAGTGATGTTCACAGCCAATGACGTTTCTTGAGGATCCAGAAACATGACAGAAGGCATGAGTTGGAGGTCTACGTCTGTTTCCAACAGGTTCTCCACACGGTCAGAAGTAAGGCTGCGTATAGGCAAGAATCTGGCGATACGATACGTATCATGATGCAGTTAGACCTTTAACATCCAACACCATAGCGCTACTTGAGGACACAGAGTAGGGCTGAAAAGTGGTGCAGCAAGAAGGTCACCGGTTCGAGTCCAGCTTGGGGCTCTTCTGTTCACATGTTCTCTTGTGGGTTTTCTCCAGGTTCTTGGTTTAATTGATGAATTAAAGTAGGTGTGAATGTGAGCGTGAATAGTTGTCTGTCTCTATATGTCAGCCTGTGATGGACTGGCGACCTGTCTAGGGCGAAGTGCCTTCGCCCAATGCCAGCTGGGACCGGCTCCGACCCCCCCACGACCCCTAACAGGATAAGCGGTTGACAGATGGATGGATGGACACACACTGAGTATCGACTGAGTTAATCTTTGCATGTAACTTATCAATTAAATATGTATGAAGTGGGGTGCTGCCATGGCTCACCTGGTAGAGCAGGTGCCCCATTTGCATTGAATACGGTAATATTTCACTGGAAATAGAATGCAATTTGCCTACTATTGGTTTCATACTAAGGTATCAGACATATATCTCACGTACCACACGCTAACCTTCAGTATGGACAAGAGAGAGATTTATGGATGTATACCAGGCCTTAGACCTACTCAGTGAATTGACAGTCTGATGGTGGGAGGTTTCAGGACTGAGCCATGTGTCCTGGCTTGATTGTGACTGTTGTGAGTAGCATAAACACACTGCAACTATATCATTTCTTTATACAACCTTGTGTGGTAGAACAATAACTAAATGAACCATGTACCTTGAAACTCAATGCATTCTAAGAGCGGGTACATTTTACCCTATAGGCCTGGTTTTCCTCTTCTTGCTTGTATACTAGACCAATACTACACATCCACTGTCCACCAACACAGGCTGTGGCCTGATCAGACCACTTCTCTGGGCAGACATGTGCAGGCTGAGCTTGATTGACTCTCTTTAATGTCTTGTTGTTGCACCTGTTCATACCTTTTTCATTAGAGCTGCCAGTGGTGCAGTAAGTCCACAATGGCTCCCTATAGATGAGTCAACTGTTTACTCAGTAGTGAGCAGCAAATTGAGATTTTCAACACTTATGAATCATCATAATCTTGCGTCCTTACTTGACTGTAATTCCTGCATCTATAAAATGTGACTCATTGCATTGTGGGATCGAAACAAACAGAAGTGACAACGTGTTTTACAGGAAGAAGAAAAGGAGGAAGGTGGAGATGAGAGACAGAGAAGACAGTATAAAAGCAAGTGGACAAGTGGCCGATATGAAAAGTATAAAATGAAGGGAAAGCAAGAGGAACGAATGTGATTTTTAAAGTAGGATACAGGCCATGGACACTTCTCACTATATACTTTCTTCATTCCACTGTAGGGATTTTGAGGACACTATACAGTGCATGCAGTATATTTCAAGATTTGGGACAGTAAATATAGTAACTAGGGACTGATTTCAGACATAGCATGTGTTTGACATCTCCCTCAATCTCCTGAGAGACAACTCACACCTTTATTGTTCTTATTTGCACATGGAGCAAATGTCCAATCATAGCTTAGCTCATCCACTGTGTAGTATGTCCCCACTGTGTTGAAACTGGTCCTGGCTGATCTCAGGGTTCAGGTAGCCAAACAGGGTTATTTTAGAATGAAATAAGAGTCTGATCTTACTTGTTTCACATCATACTTAATAATATTTTGGACTAAGCAGTTTCCTAGATACATGCCGTGCCTTTATTGACATGTCTTCTACATGGATCATCGGCTGGTGAGCAAGAGCTGAATTTGATGAAGACAGCAAAATTGGTGGTTGCCGGCTTGAAATGAGTGCCCTGTTTGTCAAACTCTATCAAGGACATGTTAAAAATATTCCTAACAATTCTGAGTGGTATAATGACCTTTGTTATTGTTTACCGTGTCTATGACTTGGGTTCACCCCCCTTGTCATATTCACGAATATATTGTAATTTTAGTCGTTTACTGTTTCTCTTGGTAATTTTTTAATTTGTCTGAAGAAAATGTTGATATTCTCAACGACTCATCTTTCTCCTCTGACATTTCCTTCATTATGTTACACACTTGCTAGCTTGCTAAATTGTTAGCCTGTGGCTTCTGGACTTGGACAGTAACATTAAAATTGCCGTTGCTTAGCAGCGCTCGGTGTTCTGTTGAGCCCACCATCAGAGAACACCTGACAGGTGAAGCAGCGGTAACAAAGGGGGGCGGGGCTTAATGACCAGGTAAGGGCTATTTTTAACAGATAAAATAGTATTTTTCAACTGAAGTTTGAACTTTTAACAACATTAAAATTGCATGCATTGTTTTATATAGTTGACATTCTTGTACCCCATATTCAACGACATCCTGTTGTTGTTGTTTGTTTTATTACATCAGCTTAAAACAGATCTTAGTAAAAGCAGCGCTGTGGTAAAGATCTGTGTTCCTGTTACTGCGCCTCTACCAGGTGAGCTGCTCTCGGTCAGCTTGAACCCGAGCTCGCAGAGGACACAGAAACACTGAATGGCAGCTGACTCTGTGATCACAGTCCCGCACTCGGCTGACACGCTGTCAACCCAGAACCGCGGTGGATCACAGCGCTGGTACTTGAAGAGAGGCCGCCTACCGTCCTCCTGATGGCACGGCTCTGATGAGCACTTTTATTTTAGGATATTTTAGTATCTAAGTAGCAGCTGGTGGCGGAAGTAATAGCACAATTTTCAACATTAAAAACCTCTCTGTGTAATTGTACAAATGACTTGGCATCTGCTTGGATATTTTTGTGTCTGTTAGTTTCTCTTTGAACAGACGCTGAAGCAAATACAGGACAAGGCACAACTGACAGAAAAACCTCCCAGATTTCTGAGGAAGCAGTCACTATTGAGCTCTTTTATGACCATTACAAAGCCTGCAGGGTCTAATCCAGTGGGTCTTTTCAGTATATTTACACATCAGTCATTAGAACAAGAATTTGAAGGGGCTTTTTAGCTTTCTGTTTGAAACAGTAAATAACGCTGCAACAGGAGACACATACAGCAAATTAAATGTTTTAAACTACATATTTGTTCATTTACAATCAAAAATGTAGAAATCATCACAGTGAATGAACGGGTTTATGAGGTCTTAAATTAAAATATACTTGCATTAATTAGAGCCACATATTTGGGTCGAGTTTGGTTTATGATTGTTTATACTTTTACTACTTTTACTCCCCTCCATTTTGAAAGCAAATATTATTAATATTTTTACTCCTCTAAGTTTATTTGACAGCTTTAGTAACTAGTTATTTTGGATAATCAGACTATAAATAGAAAATTTTAAAATAAATAAACCAACTAATACTTTATGATATATCATCACAGGTTACCCAGCAGTATACAGACTTCCTCAGCAGAATATATCCCAGCCTTAAAAGGTACCAGACAGAATACAACACTTAGAAAAAAGTAATGTCTACACACTGAAAGGCGTCCACAAGGTGTTTAAATTTATCAACAACTAAAAAGGCGACATTTTTAGCAGGGAGCCCTTCATCCCGCCATCAAACAATATGAGAGGCATTGTAAGCTGAAGCTGCATTTCTAATGCAATCTGCTGATTTTACTTTATGTGGCAGCTTTCTGAGGTCTTCATATTTTCTGATACAGTTGCAGTGATTCAATGACAGTGATTCAGCACAAACTGGCCACTAACACATCAGTTACTGAACAAGGAGCTTCGGTTCGTCACTGCTCTCGTCACAAAATCAATGACAAAGGAGGGCTGTGTCAAAAGTGTAAAAAAATAAGCTTTCAATTTTGCTCTTTTGCTTTCCATATGTGGCCATACCTTTTGCAGCTGATTGATCTCCTTCTGCTTGGTGTGAAGGGCCACCAAGGCTTGCTCATGCTCTATCTGCAGCTGCTGCTTCAGCTCTACAGCTTCATGCATATGCTGCGGGGAAACAGAGAGAGGATGTGGTTAAAATAAACCACAAAATGCTGAACCATTCCTTTAATGTCTGATTTCGCAATCCAAAGCACTCAAGTGTTCGCTGTGGAAGAAAAGAGCGTTGTACAGTATGAGCTTTTCATATCTTTTATAATGTATATCTATCAGATGCAACCCACTCCGAACTGACTCAGACAAAGCTGTCCTGAACGGTCACCCACGCCGATCCTAAATCTACCCTTTCCCAAATTAGCCGAGTCATGACTATACAGTATCTATCTGCGGAGTCACGACCGGCTGCCACATCTTTGCAGAAACAGAGTTAAGGCCATAAGATGTTTCTGCAAGCTTAAGAAGAAAAGACAGCTTAAAAAGCTCTGACATTCATCATTTCCTCTCTATGTTCTCTCTGCCTTAAAAAAAAAAAAGAGGAAAAGCCTCTTTACCTCCCGGAGTGGCTTCGAGGTGTCCTGAGCAGGCAGCCGCTGCTTTGCATAATCAGGGAGAAGTGCTAAGCTGCAGAGGACTGGGCTGGCTGAGAGGCTGTCACTGGAGCCTTAGAGAAAACTACTTTTCCTCTTTTACCTCTTGGATACTCAGGGACGGCTTGATGGACTCACCTACATTTTCAGCAAACGCACTGTTTAATTTTTTTTATCTAATTCAGTCCAAAGGGGCTTATTGGCGTGGGAAACATGTTTACATTACAAAGCAACTGTGTCTGAACAACTAAAATCTGGTCCTTTTTATAGTTTACCATGATGGAGAGGAGGTCTTGTTGCTTTGACTCTATCTGGTGTGGAGAGGAGGTCCACATATGGATTGCCTATGTTGTATTTTCATCATGTTGTTACTCTGTACACATGACAAATCAGCAAATGTGTGACTTGTGATTTTGGGCTACACAAATAAAGTTGACTTGACACTGTGATGTTGCATTGAAACAGAAACAGACATTGATTTTAAACTGACAACCTTACACAAACCTGCAGCGCCAACCCTTAGTCTACTGAAGGTTCCACAATGTGTTGAAAAGGAGCATTTGTGTGTTACACAACACTGCAAAGAAAGAAACCAGTGATGTTTATTGCCTAGCTGAGCTGTAGACCAGATACCTGAGATATGGACTTGAATCAGACTCAAAGGGGAACTGTAACTGGCTAATTGGTAATTGGTAAGCTAGTGGGTAAATGTGAGCAAATATGAAAAAAACTGTAATCCCTATTTCCTCAAAACGTTCTCAGAAAACATCCTGTAGTTATTATTTAACTGTAAAATGAGAATGTTTGCTCCAATCGGTGGGCGGCGCTTGGTATTTCCTCGACTGACCTCAACATGGCTGCTGGAAACAAACGGCGTTAGCAGCACAGGAGGACACACAGAGGACTTTCAGAGATTATCTGTCTCATGCGCTACTGTCAGGATTTAGTAACCATTTTATAAAAATATCTTAAATGGTAAATGGACTTTTCTAGTCTTCTGACCACCCAAAGCTCTTTACATGTCAGCATTCACCCATTCACACACACACATTCACACACTGATATCAGAGGCTGCCATGCAAGGTGCCATCTTTACCCATCAGGATCTGATCTAAATACTCATTCACACACCGAGGGCTATGTCTTCAGGAGCAATTCAGGGTTAAGTGTCTCGCTCAAGGACACATACAGCTCTGAAAACTAAAAAAACTGGAGGTGTTAAATTAGACAGAAGTGAGCTTACCAGGCCTCTGTAGCCTGCTCCTCATCTCGAGGCTACATTAGCCGCTACTAGCACTGCTTAATCAAATAGGGATTGTCCTCTGCAGTGACAACTGTAACTATCACACTTCCCCCAAGAAATATGACATTAAGTCTTTTGTTACCAATCATACAACTTTAAGCCAATATTGACAGTGCTGTATCGCATTAGTTTTGACTGAAGAAGCCTTTAAAGTCTGTCTTTTTCTGTGTTTTTTTATATTGTGTCTCCTCCATCTCTGCTCTCTCCACCCACATCACAGTAGTGTGTAATTTTCTCTAAATAGTCTTTGTCTTCATAATCAATATACAATGAGAAAGTGACAAACCTTTCTTTGCTGTATTCGGGAGCAGGTCAGTTTTTCTCAGATGGGTACATTTCTCTCTCAAATATCCTGACAAACAGACAATCGATGGGAGACGCAGGGCGGCGAGGATTTGTAATGAGAGTGCCGCTCACATCGCAGTGAGACTGTGTCTGATTACTACTGGCAGACCACAACACGGTGAAAAAAGAGCCTTTTCTGCGAATACGATAACAGTTCACCTGGTGAGTCGCATCACCTGCCTTCTAAAGTTTTCTTAGAAAACAAAAACACATGGACGACGGGGATGTTTCCAAAAGAGGCAGCGAGATACCACGCATGTCTCCAGATGTGATGAATGGTGTCAGCCGAACAGAACCACTCAAGTGTACGAGGAATGAATGAGTGCAGATGGGACTGCTGGAGAAATGGAGTGAAATAAACAGTGTGTCAGTGGAAAAAGTGGACAGATAGAATCAGTGGTGATGAAGGAGGATAAAGAGTTTAGACTTGGGTCTCCTAATCCTTTTGCTTTGCCCACTCAGCAGTAAGACGGGTGTAGGGTTTGCCTTGGAGACATATTACTCAGTAGTCTTTTCCACCAAAGGACGTACCGACACCGGAGCAAAGCCATGTGATGCTGTGGACGGGGCCAACCGCAAAATGTATGTTGGACACCTAAAAGAAAGGCTCACCTAAAAAGTGTACGCCATATTTAGAATATTTTCAGCCCTTTACCTTGCTGTCAGACAGTGAAACTTATCTATACTCTCTTCAAAGCTAGTAGACTCTGTTGACAAAACCAGTAGAGATATTTCACTTTCAGTTCAAGTCAAATATTCTAAATATAGCAAATACTTAATTGATATCAATTTTTTTTAATCCGAGCCTTTCTTTTAGGTGGCTAAGTTGCATTTTGCTGCCGTCCTCATCCACTGCAGTACATTGCTTTGGCTCTGTGCGGTAACTCTGTAGATCAGTGTAGATAATACACTGACTACGGGTAAGTACCTCATACAACTCCACTCAAACCACCCCTTTAAGTCATATTTGCATTTAGGGTGTATATGGGATGAAGGCAAACATGACGGTAGCAGCGACGCCTCACCTTTAGAACCTGTTCCAGGTTCTCCACTTTGCCTTGGAGCTGGCTCGTCTGCTGCTGGGCCACGTCTCGCTCCTGGCTCACTACAGCAAAGGTCTGTCTCAGCTGGTCATAGTCTGATCGCACCTACGTTAACAGAAAGAGTCCAGATAGAAGGGAGGGTGAATAGGAAAAAGATTTTAAAAAAGAGCAAGACCAGGTTAAGAGGATTATGAACAACATGGATATAAAAAACCATAAAAAGGACAGCGGAGACACAGAAAAACACAACAAAGTGGTGGGAAACGCTTTCATTCCCACCATGTTTTTTACTTGAAGAGCTTCAAAATGCATCATCCATTACTCTGTTTCTTTTTAAAAGAGGAAAAAGAAGCATGCAATTTTTATGAGGTTTGTTCTTGCAGTAGACCTACTTTTTACTTTTATGAATAGAGGTTGTTCTCTGTGTTTTTTGCTGGGAGGGGGGTTGATGGGAAATTCACAGTCAGAGGAGAAATTAATCAGCAAATTTCAATTTAGCCTTGATGAGACAGAGCTGCTGACTCCGGCTTTCTGCCTCTCGTTCCTCCATCAGTCAGAGGCCTCGAGTTAAGCTGGTTCCTCTAGAGGTGGCCTCGTAGGATGGAGCAGAACCATCGCTCAGCCCTACACGATCATCTCATTATAGCAAAAGAGATGAGTGTACAATAGATAACGCTCGCTGACGCAAAAGTGCAGAACTAGACTGTTGCAGAAGAAATGAGTTCATTTGTATTGTGGAATATATGAGCGAAGCTCTCATAACCTCTGAGCCATATCACGTCAGACAAGCAGCAAAATAATCATTTCAAAGCATTTATCGAGACACCCAACGACGAACATTTAGCCACTAGTAGTACTCGCCCTCCCCTGTTCCATTGCATTTACTTTACAACAAGTGGTTGCCAGTTTGTTGCACAAAATGCAGATTTTATTATTGAGAGAAGTGATACTCAGTCTTAGTTATACTAATGGCTCACAAGCCCTTTTAGAAGTGGAAAGCAAATGTCAGAAATCTTCCACAGAAATAAACAAAATAATTTTGGACCGGCCAAAATTTTTAAAATGATAAATGTACAAGCAAAATAAGTTTGTTTTAATCTAAATTAAATTATTAGATTAATATTTTGTCCTTAGCTGCACTATTTAATCAGTTACATTTAAATTGGAGCTGTCAATCAATTAAAACATTTAATCGCAATTAATCTTATGATTGTCTGAAAGGGAGATTGGGAATTTAATACTCTTATCAATGTGGGAGTGGACAAATATGCTGCTTTATGCAAATATATGCATATATTATTACTGTAAATCAATAACAACACTAATCAATGACAGATATTGTCCAGAAACCCTCCCAGGTTCTGACTTTAGCATCAACAATCTGCTCCAATCAGAACATGGCAAACTGCAGCCCAACAGGCAACAACAGCTGTCAGTGTGTCAGAGTGCTGACTTGACTAGGACTTGATCCAGACTGACTGGGACTATCATAAAGTGGGCATGTCTGTAAAGGGGAGACTGGTTCACACATCTGGAGGTCAGAGGTCAAGGGACAGTTTTTCCTAGCCAAGATTTAGCACAAGTTTGGGGCGTTATTTAACCTCCTTCACAACAAGCTAGGATCTCATGGTTGCTACCACAAGTACAACAAGTTCTACAACAAGTTGCATTATCGCCTCAAAAAAATTTGTGCCATTAAATGAATTTGTGTTAATGCGTTACTATAGCATTACTTTTGGCATTAAATATAATATTAATTAAATATTTCAAATATTTCTTCAAAATTGAAATCACTGTCAAGGTTAACACGCAGCACCCTGACTCACTATATCATGAACATTAAGCCCAGTACAGGCACTGTAAACACTGTGACTTTGAGTCATTTATTTTCTTTCAAGGCTGTCAGAGACAGAAAGTTAAATCTCTTGAACTCTGATGAATAGCCTGTTATTGTCAGTGGTTGCTTTCTCTAATGATATCACCACTTTCTTTCCATTATCACACTCCTGTTCTGTCTCTCTTTTCCTTTTTTCATTCCTTCATCTTCTCTCTGCTCCCTGTCCACCACATGCTGCCCTCACTAATCACTCACACTCATTCGTACTGTAACTCTGGCAGGACTGGACACACTTTTTCCCTGCTTCCTTTTCATCTCCGTGTCCCACCTTGTCGCAGCACAGTGGAGCAAAAAAACCTCGGAGCTGAGTCCCTGGACTGAGTCCCTGGACACATGTCAAATCTGCCCCCTCTGTGATGGTAGGCGATTAGCGCCAGAGGAGCTAATCGCCTACCATCACAGAGCGTGTCCGTTTGGGTCTGCATGCATGTTTATGCATGCACGTGTGAAGTGGGAGAAGCTGGCTGACTGAGCCAGCAAAGACACATTGATGGGAAAGACGTGTGAAGGATAGAAGACATGATATTAATAGCACATGTATACATCCTGTACATGAGGAGGCAACACATGACGACATCTATGATGATGATAACAAGCCTGCACGTGTATTGATCTGCAGAGATGGATCACAGAATCCAACATATGGCTGATGTTACAGTCATTTATGAGTGCATGTGAAGCATAGCACATATACGATATGGACTGCTTGTTGCTATACCTATGAAAAGTAGTGCACTGTAGATTGTATATATCCCACAAAATCAATTTGTCTGCAATCCACATAATTGTGAACCAGGAAGTATAAAGAGCAACAAACGTCACATTCGACCAGGAGACCGCTGTTCGTACCCCGTGTGAAACCTGAAGTCAGCGTTTATTTATTTGTCACACAGGGTAACTTTTGCACTTAAGTTACGCCACTTCTGGAGTTATTTTAACCCAAACAACAATCTTTTTCTGAAACCTGAGTAGTTTTTGTCACATGACTTCTATACTTGCGTACTGGAGTAATTTTAACCCAGACCACAGTCCATTCCTTCATCTAACTGTGTGTTTCATCACATTACTGACTTTAAGCCACTTCTGGAGTTATTTCAACCCAAGCCACAATCTTTTTTTCTAAACCTAACTAAGTCGTTTTGTTGCTTGAACCTAACCAAGTCATTTTTTTATTTTGAAAAGACTCGAGTAGAAAATTGACACGCGTGTCACATGTTGCTGGACATCTGTAGGAAAAGACACAGACAAAATGCCGAACAACTATCATATGAGCCGTTGCATGAGAAGACGTTGACCTATATCACTAGCAGTGTAATATATAATAGATCTTAACCATTGATCATCACTGTCTGTGTGTGTCCTTGTTTGCCATACCTGGTCATACTTGGACGTCTTCAGGTGGTGGCTGATCAGCTCGAGGTTCAGACGGTTTTTCTCCTGCAGGGCAGCATGGAGCTTTGCTCTCTGAAGAATAAACCAGAGAGACATAAGAATGTTGTTGTTACATTATGATGCATTATCTTCCTCACTGAAAAGACTTTCATGTCTGATTTGCATCATGTATGCAAGCTGCACGGCGCAACTCCATCTTAAAACTATTATATAAGCGACAGATGAAAGACTCAGGTTAGTGCCGATCCCTCCCCCCGTCTGAGGGGGGCTAAGCTTTTCTCTAAGATGCTGTCTGGAGGACAAAACCCACAGCTGCATACTGTCACCCTCCATTTGGTATGTGGCATTAGGGATGGAGGGGAGAGCTGGAAAGAAGTGGGGAGGCTAAAGGAAGGACGCGGCGAGGGGAGAGAGGTGGATGGAGGGTTAGAGGAAGGAAGCTGGCATGGCGGGAAAGAGGAGCAGGAAGTGGGAAAAGGTTTGAGGGCAAAATATTCAGGAAAAAGAAACAAACAGGAGATGAAAGGCAGGAATAAGGGAGAGCTGAATGTGTCAGCTGAATGCTAAACACGCAAATGAGTGCGTAAAGTCAGAAGCGAGTTTAAGATGGGATTAAGTTGCATGCCACGTAAAAAAGGATTGAAGAGGTGTGCACTTCCTGTCTGCACTCTCTCCGCTGCCCGGATTCACATTCAGAAGTTGTCATGCCGCCGGTGCTGCAGGTACTCAAGCATTACATAATTACGCCAGACTCAAACTAGGGCAGCGCTCTCCTCCTATCACAGCTCTGAGCATTCAAGAGGCTGTGACTGGTCATATCCTGGCACATAACACCGCCTCATGCCAGCGCACGGAGCTCACACTGTTGATTGTCATTCTCCAGCATCCCAACGGTAATATGTGGATAAGTCATCTATAACAGCAGTCGGGCCTTTAAACACAAAGCACCAGGAGTCGATCACAGCTTTTATTTTTGTGGCAGCAGAATAAAATGGTGGCTTCAAAAGCAGAAGGGCTTTGTTTCAACACGTTGTATTGATCTAAAAATATCAGCTCGAATAAAAATGAGAAGATGTATGGTCGATTTAATCCGACTGCTTTCTAAATGTGTCATAAACACAATCAGACTGGCAAAAAATGCATTCTAGCTCCTTAAAGCAGCAGCAAATAGAAAAGGAGGAAATATGATTTAAGAAAGTTATTTTTACAGGTAATACACTCTCTCAAGCCTGATTACTATGATATACTGGAGCAAAACAGGAGCTCACGCAGGGTATGTCAGCTTCTGCACCAGAGCAGATTGTTCGCCTCGGAGGTTTCCGATCAGATTTATCAGAACAAATCGAGGAAGTCGATAAACCAAGAGGAGGAGGGAAGGAGGAGGAGGAGGAAAAACAGACAAAGTAAAGGGCCAGCCAGGTCCATCCGTCTCTTTGTCTGCAGGCAGAGAGACGACCGGGGCTGTCGGAGGGAGACGCCATCAAACCGAGACACAGATCGAGAACAGACAAGGACAGGAAGACGCAGAGACTGGTGAGGGAGTTCACTCGTTGCTCTTATTGTGTAACCTCGTCTCCACATCCTGTCACTGCAGACCACAGAGCAGCTAGTGTAGCCTACTGGACCACACCTTGGTTCTACGGCAGCCACAAAACACTCCTCTGCCTCTGTCCAGTCCGCCGTCAGGTCCCGAGACAAGGCCGACAAGTCCAGAGTCAGGTCCCAAGTCAAGACTGGTAATCCAGAGTCAGGTTGCAAGTCAAGACTGGCAATCCAGAGTCAGGTCCCAAGTCAAGACTGGCAATCCAGAGTCAGGTTCCAAGTCAAGACTGACAAATCTCAAATCAAGTCCCAAGTCAAGACTGGCAATCCAGAGTCAGGTTCTAAGTCAAGGCTGACAAACCTTAAGTCAAGTCCAAAGTCAATACTGACAAGTCCATAGTCAGGTACCAAATCAAGACAGACAAGTCCCAAGTCAAGCCCCAAGTCTTAAATTTCCAAGTTTTGAGTCTAAACAAGTCATCATGCACTCTTCACCAAATGAACTGCCACTTTAACAACAGAGTAAAACAGGTCCAAGGCGAGGCCCAAGTCTTTTTTGATTTTGTGAAGTCGAGTCTAAAGTCATTAAATTAGTGACTCGAGCCAGACCTGGGTCCAAGACATGTGACTCAAGTCCACACGTCTGGCTGACAGTCTGATTTGCAGTCAGATGAAGGAGTGGTATCAATCTTCTCATCTAACTCTCAGCAAGAAATCAAAAAAGTGTTTCCCAAAATATCAGATCACTCCTTTAAGGCAGCGCGCAGAGCGGCAACGCGCAGCGCGGCAACGCGCAGCGCGACAGAACGCAGAGCGACAGAACGCAGAGCGACAACGCGCAGAGCGACAGAACGCAGAGCGACAACGCGCAGAGCGACAGAACGCAGAGCGACAGCGCGCAGAGCGACAGCGCGCAGCAACAGCGCGACAACGCGCAGCAACAGCGTGCAGCGAAACAACTTGTTTTGTATGTACATTTTATCTTTATAGCTTTATACTTGGTGACATGTAGTACAGAACAATGTCTTGTGGTAGATGTAATGAACTTGATTATTGACATTGTTTGCTTGCTCTGTGTATCTTCCCAGCTGGTTAGACTGCTATCAGGTCATTAAATGGGCCTTATCAGTGGTTATAAGCGGGTCAGAAGGGGCCTGCTACACCTGCTAGTAGGTTTTATAATCCAATGACATGGGTGATCACCAAAAGATGGAATAAAAGAGCCAGGGTAGCCTCCTGAACCACACCTTGATACAATATGGAGACATGGCACATCACGAGGACACCACCAAAACATAACAGTGGGAGTTGAAAGAGATGTAAAGATAACAGGAAAGAAGGGGTGGACAGGTCGAGAGGAAGAAATGTTAGGCTGTTACGATAATGAAAGAAAGAAACAGAAAATGAAAAAAACAATGACCTTTTAAAGGCTTCCTTTTATGGGCCTCAGGAATGATGTCTGTGTCTCCACTTCCTCCCACCTCCAGTGAATCACACGTCCACAGCTCGACTTAACACCTCGTAACATCTTGTAAACACACTGCTATACTGCAAAGCCAAGGGACATGCAGTAGCATCCCTGTGCCAAGTCAAACCCTCAATATGCACAAATAAACAGAGAAATGTGGTGCAAATACATAAAGGATATGATGATTAGACCATCTTAAGAAAATAAACAACGTAGGCGCTCCGAGGACATCTGTGCAGATCCACGTTTGAGTGAAAAGTGTGTGTGGTTGTGAAATTTTAGATCTATATGTGCGTGCAGACAACAGTGGACAAGCTAGAGGGAGAGACCTCAACAGCACAAAGGACTAATTCACTCTGACAACTTCACTCTTCCTCTTCTGTGTTTTCTCTCCATCTATCTCTCTCTCTCTCTCACACACACACACACACACACACACACACACACACACACACACACACACACACACACACACACCCTGTGATTATCATCCTCTCCTCAAACCCACTAATTTAGCTCCCGGCCCTAAATCTGCGCCGCTCACTGTGGCCTCTCACTGAGTTTTCTAAACTCCCAGAATCTAGTCTGCATCCATACGTACGACTCCTACGTCCCAGTTTCAATAAGAGTCTGAATCAGGAGCTTTTTCCACCACAAAGATAAAAACTGTAACTAAACTGTAATAAAAACTGGTAACTTTAGAAAGCTTTAAACCAACAGTTTGACATTTTGGGAAATGCTCTTGTTATATACGCTTTCTCGCTGAGAGTTAGATAAGGATAGATACCACCCACGAAATATAAAGCTACGGCCAGGACAGGAGATGGTTAGCTTAGCTTAGCATAAAGACAGGAAACAGGCAGAAACAGCTAGCATGTTGGGCTAAGGTAGCCCAGCACTATCCAACCATGCTAACTGTTTCCCTAATAAATGTCTAGTTTCTGTACTCTGGTTTCTGTATGGAGTAAAAGACAAGTTTTAAATTTTGAGTTTGGAAGTGCTAGTAATAGAAGTGGGACCAAGTCTTTGTACGTCCCAAGACTGACAAGTCCCGAATCAAGTCCCAAGTCAAGACTGACAAATCCTGAATCAAGCCCCAAGTCAAGACTGACAAGTCTCAAGTCAAGTCCCAAGTCAAGAATGACAAGTTCTGAGTCAAGGCCCAAGTTGAGACTGACAAACCCAGAGTCAAGTAGTCAAAATAGACAAATCCTCAGTGAAGTTCCAAGTCAAGACTTACAAGTCCCAAGTCTTATATATAGTTACTACTTATATATAAGTTTTGAGCCTAAACAAGTCATAATGCACTCTTCAACATATGTAATGCCATTTTAACAACAGAGTAATAATCATGAATGCCTTTTAAAATTTGTTTTTATATTTGTTAAAAAAAAAAAAAAAAAAAAGTCCAAGCCAAGTCCCAAGTCTTTTTTGATTTTGTGAAGTTGAGTCTAAAGAAATGACTTGAGTCAGACTCCGGTCCGAGTCATCTGATTTCTGTACCCCCGCCCCCCACCTGTGTCTCTTCCTAGCCGGGTCGACTGTCATTAAATGGCCGTTATCGGTGGTTATATCCCTCATAGTTGTGGGTCAGAAGGGGCCTGCAACAGCTACTAGCAGGTTTTATAATCGATTCACATGGGTGATCACCAAAAGAAGGAGTGAAGTCTTAACGAAGTGGTTTGTCGCCTAAACCTAAAGAGCTTGTAGTTTTTTGGTTAAACCTAAAACATATAATTTCATTCAATTTTACTTGCTTTTTGCTTTTAAGTTTTGCTTTCAGTTTTACAATGAAAGGCCTCTTCTGATCCACATTTATGAGGCTTATAATGACTGATAACACTCATTCAACGAGCTGATAAAAGTGAGATAACGTGTGACAATACGTGTTCTTTAGACCTGTCATCTTAGCATGGTAGGAAAACATATTTTTAGTTTAACAAGTATTTTTGATCGTCTTATAAAGATGACAAAGGTTAGCACTGGGCCTCACTCATCAGCTCATTTATCAAGTTGCCTTTAAAAAAAATCCAGGCAAGTAAAGCAGAGTTCACAATGAAACTCTGAAGCCGCAACCAATGATGACTGGAGTCTACATGGATCAGTTGACAAAGCCTAACAGAGCAGCAACACCAGTTTGACAAGGCTGCAGAGAATCCATTAAAACTGTGAAAATAAAACTTTTACAGCCACCTGAGTGTCTGATACTCAAGAGACACATTTTGGATGGAGACTGTAGTTTTGACAATCTTCATCATTTGTTTTGAACCAAAACAATATTGTGATTTGGCCACGTTGAAGGGAAGAGGGCTGTGCTGCACCACATATAACACAATTACTGCATATTAGATTTAGGCAGTGCTTCTGGTTATTGTAATATCATGCGTCACTACAGCATAATATTTTTTATCATATGAACTCTGTTTGCTCTGGTCCAAACCAGACCAGGAAGTTAATTTGATCTGGCCAACAACATGTCAGAAGATAAAATGTTTATTTTGTTCCAAGTATTTCCCACTGGGTTCTGATTACCTGATGATGATGAAAATTATTGAATTTGATGTATTTACATGTGTATATATATATATATTCACCAAGTTTTTAGCAGTAAAGGCTTTAAATTTTATTTGTGGATGCACCGCTTAAGAATAAAACAGACATTAATGGGAATTAATTGCAATGTTCAAATCTTGCCTCTTGCTTAATTTAGAAATACAAGTTTTAGATCACACTGGTAATATTAAATATTGCAGTATAGCATTTGAGTAAGATTCAGCCAGCAGCTGCTGCCGTTATAATGGAGAATAGATGGAGGATGGAGTAATTGGTGCAGAGATTTCTACAATGGCTACTGCTGACTCTAAATGGGATTTTTTGTGGGTAGAGGATTGCTACTGCTCTCCCTCAACTCCCAGGGGGATTGTCATTAATCAGATGTCACGGTGGAAACACTTTGTTCCACTTCACCATGGGTGGAAAGACACCGACAACATCAGCTGTCTTCAGTGGGAGCACCGGTAAAGTCACAGAAAAGCCGAGATGTGTCATATGTCCATCAAATTTAAAAGGAGGAGATATGACCATAAAATATACAGCAATGAAAATACAGTATATTTGCGTCTGCAACATGCTGAGTTCTGCTGCATTTGATCATACTACGTATAAAATAATGTAACTTTCCAAGAGCAACTCCATGTGAAAGTTAAACTGGAGTTCATGACTAAAGTTTGGAGAAAAGATGAGTCAAATTTACTTCCTGCACAAAAGATCTCACCTCACTCTCAACCCAGAGATAAAGCATACTCTCCTCTGTTTGCCTTTGTAAGTTCTATTAAGTACTGCACAGATTGGGTTGTTCAAGCTGATCACCAAACAAAAAACTTCAACCTACTGTATCAGATTATTTTAATCTAATATACAGTGATATTATAATACTATGTCCTCCACTGCTATCTGCTAAACTTTGAGCTGAGTGCTTTACTAGGGCGACTGCAGTTAATGTGTGTGTTTCTGCATCAGAGTTTGTTCTGCACTTATGTGGTTGGAGAATGAGGCGAATGGAGTCAGAGCCACGACTGTCCACTAATAGCAGCTGCAACATCAGCTGTCTGTTCAGCACCGTCGATTGCCCGGAGCAGTCAGCACCACGGACAGCTCCTCCTGTAGATCAGGAATAACTGGACTAAGGACCATAGAATCATTGGCAGTGATTCGGCTGTGATTTTAAATGTTAACGTCTGAAATATCATAAACTAGGGCGTACACACTTACATACACATTTGACATATATTTACATCCACAATTTATCAGTATGAATCATCTTACAACAAGCCGTTATAGCATGTGACAACGTTTTGTAATTTGGATTAACCTTTAAAAACTCAGATTTAGTTACCATGCCATAAACTACAAACTAGGGATGTGATGATGCCAGAAATTTAGTAGTCGATACCAATAACAGTGATCTTCCTCAATTCTCGATACCAATTCGAAACCACGGTAAAAAAAACTTAGTAAAACAATGAATCCTATGTACTTACAACATCCACTTCTCTATCACTATTCACATACTGCTTCTTTAGGAAGTTTAGAAGAAGAAGAAGAAGATATTCCTTATTAGTCCCACAGTGGGGAAATACAGTTTTACACTCTGTTGTTCACACAGTACATATACATGCGTCAATAGAGAGATGTCAGAGTGAGGGGGCTGCTCCTGACAAGCGCCCAGAGCAGTTGGGGTTTGGTGCCTTGCTCAGGGGCACCTGGGCAGTGCCCAAGAGGTAAACAGGCACCTCTCCAGCAACCAGTTGGTCTTGGTCCATGGAAGAACCGGCGTCCTCCGCGTCCTAACCCAAGTCCTTACGGACTGAGCTACTGCCGCCCCCAACAACAGCTCATAATCATCCCTCTATTATCTATTTCATTATGCTGTGAAAACATCTATTTCAAACAACTGGATTTATTCAAGATTCTCACCAAAAACATCAGTTTACAAGATTACAACACATCCCATTACTCATTTTCACTAAGTAGAGTCTGAATACATCATAATGGCACCTCCTATTAATTAACTCGCATCCTGCCAATTTCAGCACAAATTTGTTGTTCACAGTGTAGCATGATCAGCGTTGATAGTGAGTTTACTGCATCCCAAACTTATTTCTATCTTGTCCAGGACAACAGGACACCATTAGTCTCAAGCTCTTACAGTACCTACAGTACTGTGGAAAAGTACCATCAAGTTTTCAGGATTCTGGCATCGACTTGGTACCAAATTATCAGTCCTCATGACATCCCTACTACAAACTGCATTACACTACAACAAAGCACTGAAAACCTTTTTTAGTATGCTATATCATTTTTGATTGATTTCTCAGCTTCTATACAGTAGGAAACCATTGGTTTCACTTAATGTCAGTGTGGTATTAAAATTAAAGATACCCTATGGAGTTTTTGATTATTTGTAATGCTATGGAGCAGCAGTTTTAAGAGGGGATCCTCATTTTGTTTGTATCACACACGTGCACTAGAATGTACATGAACAAGTGACTGGGTGACATGATATACAGCAATGCCAGTTTCATGCTGTACTGCTGACCAACAATTGGTGACAGTAATGTGTAAAGAAGTAGATAAACAGGCCAGCAAAGGTGGCAAAGGAGACTTACAAGCTGGAAAACATGGATGTTAATGATTTAAAGGAGACATATCATGAAAAACTTCTATCTGGGTATCTGGAGTTTCTACCAAACACCACACCCAAACCATGTGGCTCCCCTTCCTATGTACATGCAGGCTAATTAGAAGATATCACTGCTTGAGAACTACCTTTGCAAAGGTGTGCCATATTCTCCTCACCTCACCGCTAGATATCACTAGATCCACCCCACTGGACCACAAGGAAACACAATAGATTTAGGTGAGAACAGGACATCTTGCAGATTCTCGTATGTTTATATTTGTGATCTGCAGTTTTGAGCAGGAACCGTTGCCTCTGCTGCTGTTTTCAAAATGACTGCAACCGTGGTGCCATGTAGCTGTAGTATCACAAGTACATTTTCACAATGATAGATGACCCGCCTCAAGCATATTTCAAGACCCATACTATACAGAAAAGAAAAGAAAAGAGTAACTGACTGGAGGGGGACAAAATCAATCTTAAAAAGACATAGTTTGAAAATAGTTGGCAGTGTTATACGTATAAAGAAATGTTAATCTACTAAAACATATAAAACCACCAGTGTAATGTACTGCAGATTGCAAGCCAGTTAACATATTATAATGCATCCAAAAGAGGACACACTTTGAAGGTTGAGGCACTGGCACTGTACATCCCCACTTAAGGAATTGGTTATGAAAATGAGGGACATTTTGGAGATTTATTGTGTAGCATTAGCAAAGTCTCCACTGCATAAAAGATGATATATAACACAAGAGTTTGTCCTCTGAAGGGCTTAGTAGGTGTTTGCCTTTTCACGAGAGAAATGTGCGACTTCTATCCCACTTAATCTGCAGCCAAACATCAGCCTTCTTTGGCAGACTGTTGCGAGTCTCAAGAGCATTTTGAGATCAATCGTTATAATGCTGTTAATGCTGTGCGTTACCTCCGGTTTACAACATCTGCGTGACACCTGGATGACTGCTTTATAATAGCTGAGCAGCGCATTCACAAACAGTGATTTCCTTTAACCTTTAGCTTCATGTGTGCCATTTGGTCACACACTTATGTGTCTCTGCAGGTGTCTCATTCATTAAACATAAATGTGTGGCTAATCTTGTTTGTGTGTGTTTGTGTTCACGTGTTTCTGTATAAGTGTGAGCACTTGCGTATATTTCACAGCCACAAGACCCACAAGACTATTTAGAATAAGCACAAACTGTGGACGAAGATGGCGGTTAGTAACATTGATATAGTGAAGCATGAGTGGGAGTATGTGCGTCTGTGTGTGTGCATGCGAGCATGAATGAGTTGCATAACTAGCATCTCGAGGCATACATCACAGCCTTAAGCTTCACAGTGTTCCAGACCTCTCATCTGAATCCTAAGGATTCAAAATCCCTAAAAATTATTCATGTGGCAAGAATTATACACTTTAACATAAATACACATAAATACACTTTGCACACTCTATTAAGTTGAAATAGTGTATAATACCCTAATAATTCAAGGAAACCTCCTGTTGTTGGTGGATATGTAAAAAAAAAGGTTTGAAAAAAATGTCTGAATATGAAATATGTGACTCACTCCTGCAGCTTTAATAATGTGGATCAACTGGAGCTTGAATGGAAACCCAGCCTACGCAGTCACAGATGTTTAATATTAAAGTCTCAAGCCCAAAAGACTCTACATCAGGTCAATGTGGCAGCAAAATAATTATGCATATACAAAAATCTTCTTACAGGGAAGGAATCCCTGAGCAGAGTGTTTTTTGCTTAGTGAAACCACAACAGTGTTCAAAGACTCAAATCTGTGCACAAATAAAAAAAGCCTTCAGGGATATGTAGTATAACATTTTTGCTCACCTCCTCTCTTCAAACAGTTGGTGTTTTGTTTAAACGCCCTGGTTTCTCTACATCCTGCTGTGTGTTTTAGTGTGTGTGAGTTCATGTGAACTCAAATCCAGAGTTTTATGGAGGAGAGAAGACAGAGGAGAGGCCGGCATTATCATCAGGAGAGATTAACCTCTCCTCCACGTAACACACATCCTCATTCGCCTCACTCCTCGACCTCCTCTGTCGCTGCTCCTGCTACTCATCTGAGCTCTGCTTGGATTCAGTAATGTTTCTGCTTGTGTGTACGTTGGAAAACATATAAACAGTTTATACAGTGTTTGCTTTCCAGTCGAGGCAGATGCTCGGGGACGTTCATGATCATATAGCAATAAAGCAGAGCTGATTTAGATCTGCATCTGAGGCAAGTTACCAAATCACTATGGTTTTCATTTTCTCAAGTAGGGGCATGTTTTTATCAAATTTGCAACATGACTTAATTTCTTCTCTCATTATTTGGACACGTCTCACTAATCAAAGCATGCATGGCCATGTGAGAGCCCTGTAGGATGAAAAACATTATCAATTAGCAAGCAAAAATCAATTATAAAATGTGATGCTGCCACCATTTGCTGCATATTAGCATACATTTTTAAAATAATTAGAAGAATGACCAATAATGGAGACCACTGTTAGTAGGCATCTATAAACTCTGCAATAACAATAATCTTACAAGGTGCTTGGATTGCGATCTGTGCCAAATTGTGCCATTAACTGTAGCCTGATGTAAATCCAGATGCAAGCAACTCACTTTCTCCTATTCTGAAAATGTAGAAAAAATATAAATATGCTTTGTCCATAACTCACTTTTACCCATCAGAAAAACTCTAAAAATGAAGAGGAAGAGATTATGAAGTGACCAGGAGAAAGAGGGCAACATGAAAAGCTGGTTTTCAGCAGTAGCATCATGCTTGTTCAGCAGTGCATACGGCAAAATGGCAAAATGGCATCCAGAGCAGACTCACATCACCCTGCCCCTTTTAGGAGGAGAACAATCCCGAGTGCCTCGTCTCCAAATTTCTACTTTAAACAAACCACTAAAAGTAATAACGCTGTGCCAAAAAGTTGCTGTGTAGCTGTTTGCATCAACAATAAATATAAAAATCTCAGCTCTCTGATTTGTTACCTAGCTACCATGTCCTAAAAAATAATATTAGAGGGGCTTTATGGCTCCAAGTTGCAGACCAGACCAGCATCGTGTCAGCCGTGGCTGCGCTTCCTTTTGGGAAAAAGTAACTCACATTCACATTAGGAGAGAATCGGAAATAATGGTGGGTAGCGGGTTAACCGAGGCTTTCACTTTGAGATTTGAGGCACAAAAGATATGTGAATATTCACTGATGTGCTCTGTGTTGTTTCATGTCACATTCTGACTGGCTGGTTTGCAGATGTGGGTCATAGCAGCTGTCACGTTGCTGGACTTTGGTCTTAAATTTTGGTGTAGCTCGTCTTTGGCCACTGGAGCTGTAAATCGTCAAGCTGTGGACTACAATCCAAGAACACCATTTCTGATTCACATCCAAAAGATTTCACCGTGTTTCTTTTGTGAATGTCAACTTTTGAGGGGCAAAATTTGACATTTGAAGCTCAATTTGATACCAAATGTGAACTGTAATCTGTGACCCCAATCTGAAAGTGGTCTGAGCAGGACCAGGGAGAAACAGAGAGCTCAGTGTGAGCATATGAACTCTGACTGTGTGACATGTAGAGGTGCTCCAGCTGGACTGTATATGGAGGGGGGAAACACTTGGCCTCTCGAGAGTACTGATGCCCCAACGGGGAACATTCGGGCAGAGGTGTGTGCACAGTGAATTGTGTGCACGCTGTATGTATACACTGAGGGAGCAGGCAGCGAGAGTGAAACAGGGCTCCCGTGATGTCGGCAGCAAAGCTTCCAGTCACATTGATGACATAACACATTTGATGTGAACAAGACCTATTGTTCCCTCAGGCCACGCAGAGACAATATCAGAGGGCTGGAGAATAAGTTCTGAGGAAGATCAGTATAATGCTAATGAGGAGCCCAAGAGCTGGTTAGGGATTACATGTGCTTCGGTGGACCTTCATGCTCACATAATGCTTGGATGGAACGCACACACAAACACATAAATGTGCATATACAGTAAGTGCACAAGCATGAGAAAATCCACAAAACTCTCTCTCACACACACACAGCTAAAGATGCACACACTTTCCTATAAACGTTTCTATACGTGCATATACACACAGTACTCACAAATACACACACTCACGTGACCCAAATCTGGGGCGAAATACACTGCACAAGGTGCTAAATAATGTACGTCTGACCCCATTGCACAGTTGCTAAAATGTACAGTATGCTAGAAATACACTGACGGAGCCTTAGCGGTGGTTTCCTCACTACTGCTTCCTACAGAGGGGGGTTACAGTCTAGATCTATATATAGATCTATAGATATAGCAACTTATAGATCACATATCTTATATATCACATTACAAAAAAGGGTAAAATTAACTATTCCTGCCATAGTAAATAGTACAAAATTAGCATTTCATAGTCATCAGTAGACACTTCAAAATGCTGCAGAGCATCTTCGAAGACAAAGTGCTGGGAGAGGGTTATGCTAGTGTTGGCTTCTTTCCACCAGCTGCCAGTGGCTGTTCGAATTCATTATAATATTTTATTTTGTTCTTATCCGTCAGGCACTAGACACTGAAGTCCCTGAGTACATTTCTTAATTGACTTAGAGTCGCTCAGGTCGGCTAATCAGTGACTGCTGGATGTTCCTCTCCGCTTTGCATAAAATGAAGATTTGAGATGAAGCATTTGCTAAACTTTGGAATCGTTTTCACTCTCACTTTTAAAGCAGATCACGAATATTAGTCACTTGTCCTTAACAGATATAATGCTCTTTTGATGATGTAATTTCAGTTGTATTAATGCTGTTTTATTGCTCTTGCAATTATTACTATAATGTCTGACATTTTGTACTGAACACATTAATTGTGAAGCATTTTGAAGCTTTGTTTTGAAAAGTGCCACATCAATGAATCATTGCTTCCTTTACATGTTTACCTTCTATTATCTACTCTACATTAGTATGCAGCGTATCCTCATACAGCGGTTTGTATTACATCTTACGAAAAGTTATTCCTCATCTTTCCTGTGTTTTCCTACAAATGTCCTGCAATAAGTGATGCATGGGAGATAACTTAGTTAGGTTTAGGCACCAAACTACTTGGTTAGGTTTAGGAAAATATTGTGGTTTGGAAGAAGTGAGGTAACTTATGCACAGAAGTTTAGTGACAAATAAATCAACGCTGACTTTTCTTATTTAAGACAAGGTACGAACAGCGGTCTCCTGAGCTAAAGAGTATTTTGACTCACCATCCACTTCCTCCCTTCACAGTGTTGGTCGCTCTTCATACTTCCTGGTTCCCAATTACATGAACGACATACTGATTTTGTGGGATACAGTTACAGTTACGGTGCATGGCTTTTCTTAGGTATGACTTCAATCACTGTATAAGAACAGCCTGATGTTTTGCACAAGCTACCAAATGTTTTTTTCTTGCGAGCAGAGCAACAATGCAGCTGCAGTGCAACATGGGAAAAAAGACTTGCTACCATGACTGTCGCCTTTGAGCAAAATATGCAAAGAACCACCATCAAGCTCACAGATGTCTGGAGAACGTCCCGTCAAAAAGTTGGATAATGAGACTTTGGAGTTTAAAGAACGCCGGCTTCCGGACAACAAACGATTCACATGAAAGGTTTCGCTGCAGAAAACAACAGATGGATTTGTGTCTGCTATTTTTAACTTATATTTGTGCTTGAGATTCTTGTGGGGGATTCAGAAATGGCTCCTGTAACGCTGCACGGCAGATCCATGTGACCGAGTTTTAGGCCTCAAGTTAGCAGGACTCAGTGGCATGGAGCGATAAGTGACAGTTACAGGAGCACAGGTCCTGTCATGTCATCTGTATCCAGACAGCCTGGTCTGTCTGACATTGTGCACTCCTCTCCCTCTCTCTCCATCCTCTCTCCTTCCTTCCCTCCATCTCGTTGCCCTTGGTGCTCAGTCCACCAAAGGCTCCCGTCTTATGTTTAATCATTCAAGCCAATCCAGACTGAGTGACTGACTGGGGGCTGAACAAAAGAAGAAAGAGAGGAGACTGAAAGGGTGGAGTGAAGGAAAAGGTAGAGAAAGACAGAAGCACAAGACAGGTGTAATTTAGGTAATCAAGTAGTTATTTAGAGGAACAGAGACTGAGAGGGAAGAGTGCGATCTCCAGAGAAAGGAGACAAAGGGGAAAGAGAAGGGAGGACCTAAATAAAGTACAGGAGGCAGTGGGAGACAATTAGTGCTGCAGAATAAACAGGCCTTTTATCAGCAGGAGCTTCTGCTGAAGGGCTCACGCAGCCCGACGGTGCGGCGATACAAAACCAAACACGCCACAAAATCCAGTCCGACACGTTAGGGCTGAGCGATATGGAGAAAATCAAACATCACTATATTTTTGACCAAATGCCTGGATAGCGATATTGTAGGGTCGACTCCTGGTCTTTTCAGAAAACATTTACACAATGAGATTTTTGATAATTAGTCATCAGTAATGACTAATTACTTTAATGTAATGCAGCCTTTAAAACCAGGAAGAGACAATGGCTATGCCATATTATATTTCAATATCCCAAATCTAAGACAACATCTAGTCACAATAATATAATATGATATATTGCCCAGCCCTACTACACATATGCCAAAACTATAAACACTACAACTTTGTTCAGGGTCATAGTGTTGTGCTACTGCTAAAAATAAGCTGTTCTCACGCAGAAAGTAACGCACTGTAATTTGTACATAACCCACAAATCAATTTGCATGTATTATGAAGGAGGAGGTCTGAGGGATGGATGCTGGTGTTCATATACCGTGTGATTCACACAATTTCAGTACTTCAGTTACATCACCTCCCCATCTTAAACTCAAACGTTATTTATCTTATTCAAACTTATTTATCACATACCTTCTGTACTTAAGTAACGCCACATCCTTAACCCTTTTCCTAAACATAACTAAGTAGTTTTGTTGCCTAAACCTAATCAAGTCAATCTTTTCCTAAACCTATCGAAGTAGCTTTTCTTGCCTAAACCTAAGAGAATTGTTTCCTATGAAGATGGAAGTTTAGTTTGAAAAGACTGCATGTAATGACTGTAATGAGCGGAAAATGATACACGTTGCTGGCCATTGGTAGGAAAATGCACGAAAAATGAGGAATAACTTCTTAAATATTATACACACTGTTGTATGAGGAGAAGTTCAACATCCCGAATTTCCCTCCGGGGATTAATAAAGGTTCATCTTATCTTATCTTACCTGTTGTCAAGTATTCAATATACTTATTAAACATGTGGGCAAATATGATTGCTGTAGGCAAATATATGTATATATTTATAATTGGAACTCAATAAACACTAATCAATGACAGATATTGTCCAGAAACCCTCCCAGGTTCTGACTTTAGCATCAACAATCTGCTCCAATCAGAACATGGCAAACTGCAGCCCAACAGGCAACAACAGCTGTCAGTGTGTCAGAGTGCTGACTTGACTAGGACTTGATCCAGACTGACTGGGACTATCATAAAGTGGGCATGTCTGTAAAGGGGAGACTGGTGGGGACCCAGAGAACCCATTTACATCCACACATCTGGAGGTCAGAGGTCAACGGACCCCTTTGAAAATGGACATGACGGTTATTATCGTGTTAACTTTGACAGCCTTAATAAAGACACACTGGATAAAGATAAAGGGATGTAGATGACAGACGAAGAAGAAATACATGTTGTGAATCCTAACAATCAGACAGGAAAAATATCTGTTTGTTGTATATACATTAAAAAAAATCACAATCAGTACCCATCTGCTCCCATGTACTTCATGAAATTAGGGAATCATTTGTAAAGGAGCAGGTGCATCACCTGCACGGCACGATAACTGTGCTGCTCCTTTTCTTTTTTATTAAACTGTATTTGTACTTCAATCAGACATCCATTTACCGCCTACACTCCCTCTCCTCCACCTCTCACTTCCCTTCCATGCCCCACCCTCCTCCTTTTGCTTCTTCCCCTCTGCAGTGCTCGGTGTCTTTCCTTTAATATAACTTCTGTGTATCTTGAAAAGCTGCCAGGAAATGTGCGGAGGAAAATGTTCCTTTATTGTTTCCCTCTCTGCTTCCCCGCTGGCTAAATGACATCAACATGTGTATGCGAGCAATCAATACGGCACTCAGTCATATTCAAGGCATGTGTTCGCATTCGGAGCTGCACACATTGTGCATACACATGCACGCACGCGCACACACACACACACACACACAATGGGGGTGGGGGGGTGAGGGGAGAGGATGATGGGGTTGCTATAGAAACTGTTCTCTTTCAGGTATGGCGTGTTGGGATGATAAAAAGTAGCAGTGAAGTATCACATCTAACATATCTGATGCCCTTTGAATCATGTCAATGTAACACCAGCATACAAGTAGCTCAAACACTAAAGCTGATCTAATTTATTCGCTATCTAAACCTGCAGGATGAATGAACAGTTAGTACGCCACAGATGCACAGTCAGTCGACTCTACATGATGTGTAGTAGAGTACAGTAAGTGTCAGCATGGAGACACGCTGTTAATAATACAGTGGAAATGTGGGGGAGTGTGTATGAAGGCATGAAATCCAGAGTAGATGTGGAAATATGCAATTATCGGTGTGTAAAGTACTCAAACTGTGCAACTCTCTGCCTCCACGTTATGTGCATGCGTACTTCATGTGTTTGATATGTGCTGCCACACCCCTACCAGGCTGTCTCTGCTCAGGGATTATTGCAGTGTCGTACATCCTGAGGAACATTTTTGATTAGTCAAGGAGGGTGTCTTTTTGGCTGCCAGACTCACTGATAATCTCAGGAGAGGAGCAAAGGAAATCAGCCATGAGACTGAAAACACAAGTTTCATTTCCCCCCATCTTCTCTCCTCCCTCTCTCTCCTTCTCGCCCTCTGGCATCCAACTGAACGTCAAGCTGGCAGAGCCAGGCAGTCTGCTGCATGGAGATGAAGAAGTGGAAGAAGAATGGTGAAAAGGAGCTCGATTAGGGGGAGTGCAGAAGATTTTCACCATCAGTTCTGATTTGTATACCTTCAAGTGGTGAAAGGAGGGTAGATATAGAGGAAGAGAGAGGAAGAGTGTCCCTCCTCTGCCATATTTCTCCTTTGGTCTGTCACCCACCCACACAGCCATACAGTCAAACATATGCACGACGCAGGCGTATGAACCACGTACACACACTTGATTTGTCTCTTATTTCAACCACTGGCCAACTCATACACACTGTCTACATAACAGTAGGACTAAGTGTTGTTATCATGACAGGGTTACAGGGAGACACAAGGAGAAAGTTTTCTTTTCTCACCAAAGCGTTTTATATTACTACTTTTATACTGCTACCAAAACATTAGCATAACTTTGCCCGGGTTCAAGCTTTTTCACCAAAATAAATGCTCACTGACAGCATAGTAGAGGCGTTATAGCTTTGCAGCTCTACACACCTGGTTATCACAACCGCTTCCTATGAAAAACCCTCACATAGGAGGCTAAATGTTTCACCCAGTGGGCAACGTCCGGGTCGGAAAAGTGAAGCCAACGCTGAAGACCCTTAAACCTGCATTCTCTCTCACAGCCAGCAGGGGGCGACTCTTCTGCTTCTATAAAAGTCTATGAGAAAATGAGCCTACTTCTCTCTGATTTATTGCCTCAGTAAACATTGTAAACATGAGTTTATGATGTTCATTTAGTACAGGGGTCCCCAACCACTGGGCCGCGGATCCGTGGGTCATTTGGTACCGGGTTGCACAGAAAGAATGGATAAAAAAAATGTTTATTAATTAGCAGAGTCTGAAAGGTGTTTTATTTTGAAAATGCCCGGATACATCCATCTGTGCCTCTCTGCCTCTTGACACATCGTCTCGGTCACATGACTTCAAAAATTAACACAAGCTTTTAAAAATGAGTAAAGAGATCTTCTTAGGAAAGGGGAAAATATCAGGAGTCCTACTTAAAATCCGGGTTTATCGCTACAGATGATTCTCACGCACCAAACGCGCTCTGCATTAAATGTGGCTAGAAAATGAGTCAATGAAGCCTTCAGAACTGCTTCGGCACACAGAGACCTTAAAAAGTCTTAAAAGTATGTTTCAGACAACAACTCTGCTGGTGTTCTGGATTAAAATCAAGGCAGAACACCTGAGAACGCCAAAAAACACTGAAAACCCTGCTGCCACTTCTAACATCCTATCTTTGTAGCAGGCCTTTCTGCAGTAACAGCGACTAAAACTAAATTACAGAGCAGACTCGACATCAGGAGCACACTTCGGGTGTCATTGTCTCCCATTACCCCTAGATCGAACCGGCTCGCTGCACAGAAACAAGCCCACTAATTCATCATAATGGTGAGCTGTATTTTTTGTGCACTTTAGATTTGTTTTTATGCTGGTAGTATTATTTTATTTCGTCATATTTGTCCCCCACACCTTGAAGGCTGGTCTGTGAAAATACTGTCTTACATGAAACTGGTCCGTGGTGTAAAAAAGTTTGAGGGTCGCTGATTTAGTAAATTATGGTCCCATTTAGAGTCAAATAGACCACAAAGGAGGGGATGCTTTAGGGCGGGGCTACCTTGCGACTGACGCTTTGTTAAAGCTGAAACAACTTACAATTTTCACAGTGTGTGTTTTCAGTCCATTAAAGTTAACTTTAACATTTTCTTCACCTAAAAATGTCTTAGTCAGCGTTTGGTTGTATTTAGCTCCACCCTCACGAGTCACCTCTGGTTGCAAAAACCAAGATGGGGATGGCCAACACGCCGATCTCAAGGCTTCAAAATGGAAGTCCACAAACCAACGAGTGACAACACGGTGCTACGTCTATAGTGAAATATGTGTTTTTGAAACGAATATAAAAGGGAGGGAAGGTAAAGCACTGCAGACTACAGCCTCCAAATGGACCACAAAGTTGAATCATGTCTCTCTAAATCAGTTTCAACAAATCTGAACATTAGTAATTAATAGTATTAATAGTTAGTTTTAGGTACTGTAGGTGTACCTAATAAACTGGCTAATGAGTGTATAGAGTACCATCTTCCCATGCACACACACACACATTTAGCAAGAGACTTTAGCTCATGAGGTTAAATAACTGAAGAGCAGTTGTTCTATCAAAACTGAGTACTATGCTAGCTGTGTGTACAGATTTGGCTAAAATGTAGTATGCAGTATGCGAACAAAAGCAAAATCTGCAGTATGCCAAAAATACCCAGATGTCAAAAATCTCCAGTCTTCATTGGACCAGTCTACCTCGCCTACAGTATCCCACAATGCAAAGCACTGGAATGGTCACATTTGTGCTGTTTACTTCCAAAACCGGAAACCAGCGAAACTCGGCCTCGCACACTACAAAATAAATCAATTTACGTTCAATACTACACTGAGGAACACAGTACGCAGTATGGCGGTTTACAAAACAGCCCAAGTGTCAATCATCCGTGAGTGGGTTAATATTCATCACCAACACCTGGCAACCCCTCAGCAGGCAGGAACCAGGAAAGGCTCAGGTTACAGGAGCTGATAACGTCAAAGCACACACACACACACACACACACACACACACAAAATCAATTTGTTTGACAAAGCACCACACGTTTGTCTCTCCCGGTGTGTCTCAGTGCTGGTGTGAACATGTGTCTACATATGCTGTTTCACAAATAATAACGCTTGCATGTGCACAAGGCTAAATTCAGAATTTGACAGCAGTCAAAAGGCAGCGCTGTCCTATAATACACTAAAAAATCTACACACACGCTTTCTCACATGCACATACTAACCTTTCAAGCCACAAACACAGCATTAGACCCGTACACCGTAACCCCACCCCCCACCGTTCAACACACCGCTCACACCCACACATCTCCAAACAGGTGGCCCTGCTACAGTCAAGACACAAGAGAAGCTGGAGGTTGCTCTTTCCCCTCATTAAGTCCCCGAAGAGACAAAATGTACAAATCCTCCTCTCCTTTTCTACCTCTCTGTGGACGTCTGTCTCCTCCTGCAGCAGCTGCACAGACAGGTTTTCCCCAGCTGCTTGGCTATGCTAACCCTGTGTACTATATATAGTACTCAACAGAGCTAAATCAAACACACCCGGGCCACTGATGCAGAGACCAGAGATATACAGCGGCCGTAAAGAGGAAGCAGAGTGGCGATAAAGGATTGGTATTTACCGTGTGTGTCGGCTAGCACAGGAGCATCTTGACTGAGGTGTCGTTACTCCTTCTTCCTCCTTGCTCTGATCTCCTCCCTTCTTCCCTGCTCTCTCTGGGTGGGGAATTGTCAAACGGCTGCAGCAGCATCAGCAGCAGCATCAGTAGCAGCTCCAGGGCCTGCGTCTCTCTCTCTCTCTCTCTCTCTCTCTCTCTCTCCTCCTCTGCCCCCTCCCCACACACTCTTCCCTCTCCTCCCTTTCCTTTCACTCTCTCTCCCCACCCCCGAAGACCCTCCTCCTTAACACCCTTCCTCCATCACTTTCTCCTTTTCTCTTATGCTCTCTCTCTCTCTCTCTCTCTCCTCCTCTGCTCAATTTCCCCCTTTCTCTCTCTCTTGTGCGCCGTACGCGTGTGCAGCGAGCTGCAGAAATCCACTCTGTTGAATTAATCAGCCAGCTCCGCTGCTACAACCATCAGCTACATCAGGAGAGGTATCGCTGGCAATAGGAAACAGACATCTTGGAGTCTGGGATACAAATAAGGATGGTTTATTGGAGAGCTGCCCTGTACAACCTCAGTCTGGACCTTCCTGCCCGCCTGCCAAATACAGTGAAATGACAGCAGCCTGCATGATGCTGGCTGCTGCCGGATAGATCCTCCCTCCTCTGCTCTGCTCCACGTCTTAAGCCATGACGCTAATTGAACAGGCTCTTGAATGATGCCACTTATATTTTCACTAACATACACACATCTAATAATTAATCATCTTAATGGTATTAAAGGAACATTTTGCTGGATCTATTAGTAGAAATGGAATATAATATTCAGAACTATAATAATAATAATCAGCTGAAACTAAGAACTGTGTTCTCGTTAGCTTATAATGAACTCTTCATATCTTCATGGAGTCGGCCATGTTGCTCCACCATGTTTCAAGAGTGGCCCAAAACGGGGAAGGGTAGAGTGGAGGGCTACTCAGTCGGTTGTAATCTGCAACCACACCACTAGATGTGGCCAAGTCCTACACAATGTACCTTTAATAAATAGTGAAGCTAAACCCTATTTATTAAGTGGTGAGTTTTATATCAGTCACTGTGAAAAGGCCATGAGATTATTGAACAAGGGCAAATTTGTGTACAATGTTGGAAAAAAAACATAATCGTAATAAAAGTTTCACATCTCTATGAGGTTGTTCTTAGGCAAAGAACATATATGACCAAGACAGTAAGAAAGTCAGTCTGTTCCATTGCAACATCGGCGCCCTTCCACCATTTTGGACTGAAAGTGACCACCAGACGCCAGGAAAACATCCGCCTAAAAAGTACCATACAAAAGTAAAACAAAATTATTTCTATTCTATTATCATATTGTACCGAAATAGTCTGTGTTGAACAATTAAATATTCTAAATATAATAAGTGTCTGTCCAAAATGGTGGCAGCATCTGTTTTGTCTCTTGGGTCTATACTCACTGAGTAAACAGTGGGTCTTTGAGCTACATGCTAACATCAGCATGATAAAATGCTTACAATGACAATGCTAACATGCTGATGTTTAGCAGGTGAGTTTTACAGCGTTGACCATCGTAGTGCAGCAATCAGTAGCACTAAACACTAAGTACAGCTGAGGCTGATGGGAAGAAGAAGATATATTGTGGATATATTGATATACTGACCTGATGGTGGTGCTAGATCAGACCTGGGCATTATACGGCCCGCAGACCGGAACCGGCCCTGGTGATGGTTCTGTCCGGCCTGGAAGGTCTCAGACAAACCACACAATTTTACTTACGAAGCTAAAAACAGTAAAGAAAACAGATCTTGTTTTGAAATGCTTGTGTATTGTTAGTGTGCTTCTTCCTGTCACACTGACACTGATGTAAATTTACGTGAGTGATGTTTGAAGTAACGTCACCTGCTGAGGCAACAAACGTGGCGGCATTCAAAGAAAATAACTAGAACCGTCACTTTGAGACAAAACATGGAGAAAGATCCAGAAAGCTGTCTGGAGATGAGAAGGAGAGGACAGCCGAGGGGCTGCTGGCTGAGAGACTGAAGCAGAGAGGAGCCACAGGAGGAGAGGGAAGGGTTCATGTTAAGGTAAATGTTAAATGTAAGTGTCAATGTTAAGTTAAATGTTAAATGTAAATGTTAATGTTAAGTTAAATGTAAGTGTTAATGTTAAGTTAAGTTAAATGTTAAGTTTTGTTCATGGAAACATTACTACCGTCTACTACAGTCAGTCCTGTACAGTTCATAGACTCCTGTATATAACTGCATTTTATTAATAATATTCTGTTTGGAGGGATTTTCAGTATAATAAATGTTGATATATGATATACTGTATATAATAGTGATAAAATAGAGGTTACATCTGACAGTATTTGTTTGGCTCCGGGTAACAATCCTGGTTTCTCTTGTGGCCCCCAGGAACAATAAGTGGCCACCCCCGGCCTACATGAAAAGTGAAGCAATCACCATGTTATCACAAATCACGCTGAGGGAATCATGAATGTATCTGTCCAATCATTGTCCGGATATTTCCCTAAAAACCAAAAAAGTGAAGCTCATGCTGGTGCTAAAGGAAAGGTCAGGGCATCATCCAAGTCAGCAGGATTCATCCTCTGGGGACCACGAACGTCTGTACAAAGTTCCAGGGCCGCGGTGGCTCGACTGACCGAGCAACAGACTACCGGACTGATATTGCCACCCACAGAGCCATGTCACGCCACAGTGGCTAATAAAAATGTCCTGCAGCCGCGGCCTTCTTCCCTCCTCGTGGAGCACACAACAAACACTCTACAGCCACCTTCTGTTATTTTACTGCAGGCTTACCGAACTCCTGCTGATTTTAATTTAAAGTTTTCTGAAGACTCTACCTAAACTTAAATTCTACATGCATAAATTGTGGGGCTCATTTTTATCCCCATGCGACCAATTACTCCATTTTCAGTCCGTTCCAACTCTAATCCTCAACAGTTTCACAGCTTTTAGCCTTTAACTACAACACAGAACACACTTGCTATCACACTGCCTACACTTCCTTGTCACAATGAGTAATTATATCATATTGACATCAGCTTATGTGTGGGGGCTCATGCGTGTCCATGCATGTGTGACTGTGAGTGTGAGTGTGGGTATACCACAGTTAGCCCCTAAAATGATTTAATCCGGTTAAGGGGATTTTCAATTAATCCAGGAGGGCCCTACATTTTGACAGAGCCGTATTTTTAGCACATGTTCCTCCTGGTGCAACAGAATGTATTTTCCCTCGCAGTTTTATGAAGCTAATATGATTCAGCGCTCTCACAAGATGGGATGGCAAATTTGTTTCGGACACTTGCGTCAGTGTACGCTCTGAAATCAAACCAATGCTGGACATTTATGTAACTATCTGTCTCTCTAACCATTATTCACAGCTTCCTTTTCCTGCCATTTCTATAGTCAGCTCCAACTCAAAGAGGAGGAAGGCAGCAGTTGCCTAGGAAGCAGCATTGTGAGGTACATTCATAATTGTGGTTATGCCGATTATGAGTCATGATAAATCTATGAATATATAGACAATAAGTGACTTAATATAGTCGTAATGAGTAGTACTGTTGGGCTGGAATTAGAAGTTAGGTGTACAGTTGTGGCAGGAGTGAAAATACTCCATGAAACACAATTTAAAATGGGATTATTTGAACAGGACATCACACTACAGCAGCTTCCGATTGCGGCTGTGGGTTTGGATGTTTCCTAACTAGGACTGTCAATCGATTAAAATATTTCATTGCAATTAATCACACAATAGTCCATAGTGAATCAGGATTAATTGCAAATAAATCACACATTTTTAAAGGGAGATTTGTCAAGAATCTAATACTGTTATCAACATGCAAGTGGGAAAATATGTTTGTTTATACAAATGTATGTATATAGTTATTATTGGAAATCAATTAACACCAAACAATGACAAAAAAAAAAATCTACAAACCCTCAGGTACTGTATTTAGCATTAAAAACATGGCAAACAACAGCTGTCAGTGTGTCAGAGTGCTGACTTGACTAGGACTTGATCCAGACAGACTGGGACTATCATAAAGTGTTCAAGTCTGTAAAGGGGGGACTGGTGGGGACCCAGAGAACCCATTTACATCCACACATCTGGAGGTCAGAGGTCAAGGGATCCCGTTTAAATATGGACATGACAGTTTTTCCTCAAGATTTAGTGTAAGTTTGTTTTTTTCACCTCCTTCCTGATGAGCTATTCTGACCTGGTTGGTACAAGGGCTGCAAAATTGCGAGTATTTTGACTGATATTGTAATTGCAATATGATTTGCGAAAACAGGGGGAAATGTTATTCTCATTTTCCTTGAAAAACATTAAAATGATTACGGTGTGATGTTTGTGGGGAGCTGTACAAAACAAAGATGTTTTGCTAAGTCTGTAGAATATGAATGTCGGCCAGGACTTCTCCACAGCACCACAATGTTTAATTTAAAATGGCATTTTGACACACATTTACCTTTAACATATACTGCGATTTGAAAATGACAGTAGGCCATATTGCAATTTGAATAAAATCTTAATTAGTTCCTCTGATCTTCTAGTTTCATTTGATGTCAGTATCTTCACTTGAAAACTGAGCTGCTACGACCTGAAAATCACAAGTTGTGTTAATGTGAAATTAGTGGCAATAAAACTAATTTGTGTTAACTTTGACAGCCCTATTCTGAAGTAATAATAATCATAGGGAAAACGACAGTGGTTTTATCATTTAAGTATTATCTGCTCACTACCAGGAAGGAAGTATTACTCATATCAAAATTTGTGTCTGGAATGAACTCTCAGAAAATGTCTGAAATTTGATTATGACCCTCCCTGATAGACATCAGATTTGCTTGAAGCAGCACAGGCCAGACCAGAGGCCTCAGTCGATCTGGGTGACCCACTAAGGAGGTTAGGACAGGAAGTGTGGGCGGGGGGGCTCAGAGATTCAACAGACCCAACAGAAAACACGCTCTCATCCCAGCATCGTCACTAACTACGCTGTTGGGCTTAAAACTACCAAGTTTGTAAAGTGAAAGTGAGACTGAACATGAACGCAGGACACGAATGAACAGCTGACTGTGACGTGAAAGTGAAAATGAACACAGGAGACACGAGCAGCAGTGTCCTTTAAACTACATTTTTAAACTACATCAGCAGTCACTTCTGCCGCACTTTCTCTGACTGTTTATTATTGCTGCAGATAGGTTTATACTGTAATACATGGAAATCCCGCTGCGTCTCATACTGGTGCTTTGGGTGCCTCGTGTGGCGGCACCACACTGACCGAAATGCAATCTGGGAGCCCAACGGCTATCATCTGACCACAAAAAAAACTTGAACATGTTTCCCTCTTTTCTTTTCTGACCATTTCTTGTAAAGGGTAAAGCTCACTGTGCTTGGCTGGAGCTCTCAGTAGTTTTACTTACGAAACAAGACAAGGACTGGGATGGGAAATGGACCGGGGAAAAGAGGATAATGTGGTTATATAGAGACAGCTCGAGCCATCTGAAAGAACACTGTCTGAGATAAACTCAATTAAGAAAAGAATAGAAACCAGCTTAAACACATCCTGTCTAATACCAGTTGTTAAAACTGTGCTGTGAGTCAAAACAGTGTGAATTTTGTGAATATGCTGTGGGTGGTGGAAGTATTACTCCAGCCCCACAACACCAGACTATTATTAACCCTGGTGCGTCTGTGCGTCTTTGATTAGAGGGAGTTAAAATGGAGATTACTGGGTCAGCCGAGACAACGCGGCTATTAGGGGTTATTGATTAGGCGTTGCTCCTCTTCGTGATGGGACAGCCCATATCATCATGAGGACTATCATCCGAGCGGGCCAGCTGCTAGCAGTACACAACCGTTGCCATAGGGATGGTGTCCAAGGAGACAGCTGTGGCCTTTTAGCAGCAGCCACACAGCACACAGAAGGTCATTCCACACCTAAGGTACCTTTCTCCGACTGTCCATCACAGATTGTTTCCAGGCAACCGGTCTAAAGCTTGTTTGTTTGTGATTTCTAGGAAGCAGTCCACTCTCAGGATTTTTTTTTCTTGCCATTTACGCAGCAAAATAACTCAAATGAATTGGAAGAACAGACAATAAACACGAGAATCCAGCTGACGTGTCCCATGAAATTCATACGAGGATTAAATGCAACAGCGCAAGGAGGTGAACTTTACGCGTTTACTGTAGCTGATCTGGCACCGTCAGTGTACCTAAACATACAAGAGGAACACAGTGAAAAGGGAGCTCCAGTGTCATTGATCCGGGTGTGGTCACTCTTTTCACATTTAAATACTCAACTGCACTGTGCTCAGACGAACACCATGTAGACTCTCACAATTTACACAAAGTTGAGAAACTAGCAAGAGCACACCAGGTTTTAAAAAGCGATTACACTGAAACACTGAGTCCAGTGTTGCCATCTCTTTAACAATGAAAGTAGCCTGCAGCAATAGCTCCAAAAGTTGCTAAATCTAGCAAGAAAATCTGCAGTTTGGCAACACTGACAGTCCGTTGCTTCAGGCCTCTCCCCCAAAATCATCATCACAGATTTGTTTCTCTTGTTTTGTCAGAGCATTTCATTTATTGACTGCTGTCATGATGTAATGAGAATTTCAATAAATTCAACAAAAACTGTATTTGAACAACACTGCTGACCTTTAAACCTGCAATATCTGATTTTTTTTGCCATCGGAGGAAACCAGAAACAAGCTGTGGACACAACACAATGACATGTTATCAGCTTTTAAGTTGACATGGTGAACATGTTCACTAACAGTTTCCTATTCATACATGCAGCAACTTGGGCTCCATGAATGAATATAGCACAGGATCATTAAATTACCAGAAGTGTCGTAACCTTTTTCTACCTGAAATAAATATAAATGACATTTATAATGAAACGATATGTCTATTAGGACATAATAAACATAATCTACTCTGCGTAGAAAGAGCAGCAGCAGAAATGCAGCTGGTGTGAAAACGGACGCGTGAATCACGCAGCTGTGAGGTAACGCAGCCGCCATGCGTGGTTCACGTGGCTGGTCTGGCCCAAGCTTTAGAAACTCATAGTAACTTTGAGCATATGGCTGCTAGTACATTAAGAAAGAGATATGTTTTATGCACCCGTCATCACCCTACAAGCTATAAGCCAGACATGTCATGCTGCCAACATGTCACCAAATATATAAAATCTTTTACAAAGACAACTGCTGACTGTGGAGTCACAGCGTAGAATAGAGTTGATATTAAGGAGCCTTGAAGCCATCCATTTAAACCTGAACTAACTAGCTGGCTAATCTTCAGCCATCCGGTATGTGCCAGTGTGTGTGTTTTGTACCATCATATCTCTTAATCTCATATCTCCAATCTAATGAGTGTTTTGTCGGGAACTCTACATCTAGCTCAGCTGTGAATTTGATCATTATTAAGAGCTGTTTATTAAAATAGAAGATTTTTTGGCCTTATTTTCCTTCCCCTAATAAAAAAAATCTAGAAAGAAAATTATTTTAGCATTAACGTCAAAACTGACAGATGTGATAGAGCACCATCTTTTCTATTCTTTGAATACCTTCACTCAGTGTTAGCCCACAGTTAATGTGCATGAGCAAACCCGCTGTCATGACTGAGCTTCTCTTGGTCGAACTCATCCATAGGAGTCTGTCTTTGCATGAATGACCATGATGCAGTCTGTGATAGTGTAGCTGTCAGCAGTGACAGCAAAAACACCGCCGGGCACCCAGCTGGACAACCTCCAACAGTGTATGAAAAACACTCAAACACACATGCATACATAATTACATAACATTACTGACTTATGTTGCTGACTACTGCATGTTAATAAGATAAGATAAGATATTCCTTTATTGGTCCCACAGTGGAGAAATTCACATCATAATAATCATAATTAAGGTGACAGACGTGGTTTGTGCCAAAGCTTTGGCTGTGAAGATGGATAAAATCACCCATGGGGCAGGTTGTCCTAAATTCTGTTCATTATTCGAACAGAAAGGTGTTACAGGTGCAGTGTGCAGGATCTGGTGCCATCTAGTGGTGAGGTTGCAGATTGCAACTGACTGAAATTTCTCCCATGGGTACTGTGTAGGAGAATTACGGTGGCCGCCACAAAAATGTAAAAACTCTAGTGGCCTTATTTAGAGCCAAAGTTTGGTTTATCCATCCTGGGCTACTGTAGAAAAATGGCAGCCGGCTCCCTACGTAGCTATAAACAGCTCATTTTCAGATGATTATACACTTAACAAAACATACTTATGAACTATGGCTGCATACGTTAACACAATAGTAATGCGATAATAATGCACATTTTATTTAATGCCACTAATTTCCTTATAACACAATTTGTGCAGATTTTTGATGCTAAAGTCAGAACCTGTGCGGGTTTCTGGACAATATCTGTCATTGTTTTAAGGTCCAATGACAAATATATATATATACATTTGCATAAAGCAGCATATTTGTCCACTCCCATGCTGATAAGAGGATTAAATACTTGACAAATCTCCCCTTAAAGGTACATTCTGCACTGATAAAAAGTATGATAAACCGTGATTAATATTGGACAATCACATGATTAATCGTGATTAAATATTTGAAGTGATTGACAGACCTGACATTATAATTATAATCCATTTCAGTCCATTTCTGAACCCCCCTAAATGTTACACACTGTTCCTTTAATATGTACAAATAAAAACATATAAACATTTCTCTGCTCATATAGTGAAAAGTAAGCACCCAGTGGTTCCTGGGAAAGTTTTACACATTATGGTTAATTCTTCATTTGTACTATTTCCAGTTTTCACATACTGTGGCAACAAATGTGAGATTTTAGCTAATTATTTTGGTTTCATTCCAAACTAGTGTTTCAAATAATGAGCTCAGGTATGCTTCAAATCAACGAAGAGAAGGTGAAAATGCTCTAATCACAAACCAAATGAGAGGTTTCACAAACTCTTTTGGCTACACTCAACTGAAACACTGTCAATAAACATTTGTAAATGCAGGTTTTGCTCCATTTTACTGCATCTAATTTCCAGCCGCAGAGGCTTATAGAGAAGCAGCCATGACGTTATATCAGTTCCCCTCCACCAGTCTGTCCACACACTCCTGCAAATAGGCGTGTTGCCAAGACAACGGCTCACACAACTTGCCATCCGAGACCACCTGGGGGAGGCCTCCAAAGGACTAAATACATAAATGCATGCATGAGCATAGAGTGCAAACAAAAAATACACACACGGACTCCCATGCACAATACACACCAAACCACACGCCCCTCCTTATCTATTTTACACCACATTACACATGTCTGCATCACCAGGACCAATCAGAGGCAGTATATGTGCACAGGACCACGCCAGTCACCGCCGCTATAAACAGCTGCGTCCTTGAGGAATAAAAGCTACAACAGGGACTTGAATATAGTGGCTCACTATCACCTGTAGCACATACAGTCATCACCACAATAACCACATCTTAACAGTTTCAACTCCAGAGGAAAGTGTGAACAGAGGAGAGCCGCTGAGAATGATAGAGACTATGTGTGAGTCTGTGTGAGAAAAAAGACAATGAATTTACCAGTTTCCTGTACTGCTGCTTCTCCTGGCGAAGCGTGGCTACCTCAAGCTTCAGAGCTCGGTTTCTCTCCTCCAGCAGTCGAAAGCGGTTCACATTGTAGGCCGAGTGTCCTGTAGCCTGCTGGGAGGAAACTTCATATCTTGTCTGCCAGACAAAAAAAAAAAGATGAGAAAATGTCAGACATTTCTGGTGTTCTTACTATCATCATTAGTTGCAGCTGTCATATTATACCATGTAAAAATCTGTCTGTACTCTGGCACAGCAGAGCTTTGAGCTTAAACTGAGGCCATTTCTCTGATGCACTGTTTAATAACTAGCAGGCTGGACTGCTGTAACACTCTCCTTTCTGGTCTAACAAACAATACAATAAATCAGCCTCAACTGATTCAAAATCCTGCTGCACGAGGGCTGACTAAGACCACAAGGAGAGCACACATTACGCCTATTGAGAGGTCTTTACACTTGTTACATGTTAGTTTTCGTATTGACTTTAAAGGTCTTTTATTAGTTTATTGGCGCTACATGGCCTTGCACCAGACTACCTCGCAGAGCTGCTTTTGGTTGATGAACCAGGAAGACCCCTCAGATCCTTTTAGTGGTTCCTCAAAGCAGAACAGAAACATCTGGTGATGCTGCTTTCAGCCGTCACACGCCCAGCCGCTGGATCGGCCCTCCAGACCAACTGGGAGGAAAATATTGATATTTTTAAACAGAAATTAAAACCCAGCTATTTAGTCTGGCTTTTATGTAGTGTTTTATAATTTATACTTATTTTATCTATTGTCATCATTATAGTGTTAATTTCACTATTTTGTTTTAATTACTGATTGTTATTGTCTTTTATTCTATTTCATTCTATTAATATGTCACTGTTTTAATACAATCTATTTATTGTGTAGTTTCATTCTTTCTACTTTTTATTGTTATTTTTATTCCTTGTATTTTATTAATCTTTAATTATCTTCTATCCATCTTTAATATTTTCTTCTTCAGGGAACTTTTGGTTGTTTCAGTGTGCATCAGGTGTTCAGCACTTTGAACTGCATTTGATTTGCTTGAAAGCTGCTATACAGTAAAAATGATTGAATGATTGGTTAATTATTGATAAATGCTAACGTCAGTATACTAACATGCTCATAATTATAATGCTAACATGGTGATGCTAAGTATGTTAACCATGTTCACAATCATAGTTCAGCGTGTTAGCATGCTAACAAACTAGCATTAAATACAAGGAGGACCTATTGTGCTTATTTTCAGGTTTCCACTAGAACATGTTACACACTTTACTGTTCAACAACAGCTTTACCTCTCGTTCACCTGTCTGTCTCACCGATTACTATAATTCATCCTGAGGGTGAACCAGATTTCATGGCAATTCATTTCACTCAAAGCCATAAATGTGAACCTCACGATGAGAAAAATAGGGGGTTGTCAAAGACAGAAGTAGCTATATTTCACTAGATAAAGGAAAACTTTGACTTTCTGGTGTCACTGGAGAAAAAGCCAGATTATGAAAACCATTGGGACCCTTTATAATGGGCACCATGGATACTGTACCATATCACATGACCATCCAATATTAGCTGAGATAATTCAGTCTAGATCAACGTGGTGGACTGTCCAACTGACCAACAGACTAGTCAGTATAAAAAAATAAGACATAAGAAGGAAACGAGCACTTGATTAATACAAGTTATGAAAGAGGACACAGGGCTCCTGTCAATCTTGCTTACAGTGATGTACTCAGGCTTTAGCTCCATCCCGTGGGGTCAGTCACAGGAAAAGGATTACCAGGCCTGAAAATGAAGCTGCTACTGCAACAGGTTTTGAGCCTCAGCAGGATTTGCCAGTCAGTGTTTTTACTCCTTAGAAGTTTTCTTGAAGGCTTTAGAAAGTGAATTTTCCCTCTGACGCGTGAACCCTCCATGGAAATACACTGCCTATCTGGAATAGGCAGGCTGGAGTGGTGAGTGGTTTCTTGCATTGCTCAATTCGTTTCGCCTCATGCCAGACATCTATTTGCACAATTTGATGGCATGTTTTTTTGAGCTCACAATTGTCTTGCTTTGGGATAGAACTGCTCTGCTGTCAATCTTGTACTTTTAAAAACATTTCCAATCACTTTGAGGCCACCGGAGGGGCAGCAGATAGCGGAGGAGCTGAGCAGCTGTTTGGCTGAGGTAAGGGGGAGGCTGATTTAGGATAAGTGCATTAAACTCTGCCTGCGCCTCCTGAATTAAACGCCCTCCAAGGATGTGAGGAGGCCCTTTGCTCCGTTTTTTATGTCAGAGGAAAGAACTCCTCCCTATGAGTTCATCTAAAAATGGATTTGATGCTCCACTCCTGTCTACATTTAGTCATATAAATGTATGAAATCAAAACATTTTGGACAGCTACAATCATGAAATCCCAAATGGGGTGTTGCCTTCCCATTTGCCTCTTTAAAAAAGCCCAGTTATCCAGCCAAACTACTCCACTATTACATAAAGGGAAAGGGATTATTATACTATTATAAAGGGAAAACACAACCAGCCCAGACAAAAGAAATCTCTGCTGCATTACTCTGAAGCCTGTTCACGTTTACTCTCTCCAGAATTCAGATTTCTACTAGAAGGAGAAACCATTAAGACCTGAGGGGCCTTAAAAAACACTCTAAAACCTGAGGATTTCTGAACCGTAATATCTCAGCCTCTGTAGCACATAGAAACATGAAATAAAAATCATTTGACAGTGTAGACGTTTGGATTTGTCCTACAAAATATTACCATTTTATAAAATTAAGAACAATATAAATTCTGACCCATTTTTCAGAGGTGTGTTTACATGTCAGTGTAAAACAGCTGCAGATTGAACAACTGAGTCTGTAACATATATAGTCACTATATGCCATTATCCTACACGTTGCACCTGGTCTTAAACGTATGAGCATCCTTAAAGTTTTAAAGGGTTAACAAAGAGGTGGAAATATCAGCCCATTGTTCTCTCAGAGCATTTTCCCTTGTAATAACCCTCGAAGAGACCAACCAACAGATGGTTCTGATATCAGTTTATATCACTCTGATATATCAATTAGCATGTTAGCAGAGCATCTTGTCAGGCACACAAAAGACCTCACACACTCATAAATAACAAACAGATCCCCTGACTGCAAGCCAGGCTATCATCCTCCACACACAAAAAAAAATACAAAAAACAAAAGTTGCAGGCAATATGTCAGTAAACACAGACAGCCAACGGAGCTACCAAAGCCAGTGTGATGGACCTGCCAAGCCGACAGAAAGACAGCCAGATACACCTGCTAATACAGCGGACCTGCCAAGCAGACAAGCCTACAGATAGACCCACCACTGATAATATGGTGGACTATCCAAGGACAGACAGAGAGATAGATAGACCTGCCAACCAGTGCAGTGGGTTTTCCAAACAGACAGACAGACTAACACATTCAGTCAGCCTATTTAGAGTGAGATATTAGGCCATATGGACATCCATGTGAGAACTGATTTATCAAGTCATTTAGACCAGAAAGCCATTGGTGCAAAAACCAAACGTGTGCAAAAACAAGGTTATCACGCTGGTACCTGACAACATGTGGTTATTAAAAAATGATATATAATGAATTTTTGCATCTGGCTGACTGGGCTCTGAAGCAGATTCATCAATGCCAGATTGAGACCCCTAATTGAGACATGATCAGTTCAGTGAGTCAGCAGCAGCAGCAGAGCCCCATTGTGCCGTCCACTTGGGAAACATCACCCTTGCACCGATGGATCTGCCAAAGCGGCTCTGACAGGAGCTGCGTCACAGTTGGGAAACATGACGCACTCGTGCTCTCTGGGGCCACAAGAAATACTGACGACGTCTGCTGCTAAATGTGAGCCAGGAGGGAGAAAAGTACAGAGGGACATCCTGGGCCACGCATCCACCCCGGCCTTTCAATTCAGTGTGGATGAGCAGGTGGCTCGCTGGATAGCATGTGCTGTTACCAGTGGGCATCCTTCACTGAAAAGTGACGCCAGTGCAGAAGTGTCTTAAACTTGTATTCTCACTGATATCCAGCAGGAGGCGACTCCTGGTTGTACAGAAGTCTGAGAAAATGAGCCTCCTCCTGTCTGATTTATTACCTCAGTAAACATTGTAAACAGTTTATGGTCTCAATCACTAGTTTCAGTCGTCTTCAATACAGCAGGATGTTCATTTAGTAAATTATGGCCCCATTTAGAGTCAAATAGACCATAAAGCAGGGGATGCTTTAGGGCGGGGCTCGCTCATGATTGACAGGTCGTTACCACAACGTTGTCTTGTCTGAGAGTTGTCTGTGTTTTCTTCTTACAACTTTAACCCTTTCACAGTGTTTTCAGTCTTGAGTTGTACTTAGCTCCACCCTCTCATGTGACTCATGGGTGCAAAAAGACAATAAAAGAAAAACTCAAGGCTTCAAAATGACAGTCCACAAACCAATGTGTGACATGACAGTGACTAGGTCCATTAAAACAGACCAAAGTTTGGCCTTCAGTCATCCAGTCATTGTGTGATGGAACAGTGGTGAGTTGTACTGTATTTCCTGTCTCTGGCTCCATCATGTTTGGTAAGTGCACAACATCACACCACGATGGATGACCGTAAGATATCAAAAATATAAAGAGCGTATGAAGGATGAGATAGCATTCATTGGTAGGGAAGAGACGGCACACTGGACAAAGACAGTCACCTTGAGACTCCACACATCAAACACAGAAGTGTCCTTTGTGTAAGTGTTTAATACTAGAAAAGCATATAAGATGCAAGGCTATTTACAATTTTAAATTAAATGGGACCAGAGCTCACTTTTTCAGTGCTTGTGCATGTACATCTGTGTATCTTGAGTGCTTACCAACCCACAAACTGAGAAATAAGACAAGTGTTAATAAATACTCAAGTGTTTACCAGAGTGAAGTGAAATTGACCTGGCTGAGAATCCCTCGAGTCCGTCTCATTTAGAAACAGGATGGTCATGGGACATCAACGAGAACAGAGGTTAGATAACCACATATATCTAGTTTTTGTGTATCCAGACGGAGCCGGATTGGTAGAAAATGACACAATGGCGTTTACTGCTGAATATACGTACTGTACATAATGTACGGGTGTTGGCTGATAGGTGTGGAATCTTCTTGCCGTGTGATTGCAAGATTAAAAACTCTCCAGGTGCCTCCTGTCCCTTTTTTTCTGCCAACACATTAGTCACTTTTTAGTGGGCTGCCTTCATCAGAAAACAATTCAGATGTGGCTTCACTTCCTGTCAGACGCAGGCTGAAACCAATCAGAGCGGACTGAGCTTTTCAGAAGGTGGTCTTAAAGAGACAGGCGCTAAAACGTATAGTTTCAGACAGACAGGTATATTCAAACAGACAGTATGAGAAATAATGTGTTATTTGAACATTAAAGTATGGAACCATATTCTAATAGAAAACAAAAATGCAGGTGTGAATCTGAAAATGAACATGACCCGTCTCCTTTAAGTGCACAGGGGCACAGCAGCGATTCAATAATGGACTCAAATACAACTGCTAAAAATACTACAAAAACATTTTTTCTACACCAAATTACTACAAAAGCAACATCTGCAGGAACATATTTCTCACTAGCAGGAAAAATAACATTTGGGGAACTTGATTTCTGTGAATCGTCTGACCTGCAGCACTGCTGCCAACACCAATGATGGCTACACTGTGAATGGATTATCCAGTTAAACCTGATGAACAACTGGAGGCTGGGGTAACTGTTCATTAAGCAAAGCAGATAATGTGGGTAGCGATTAAGATGTTACAGCATATAATTATGTAATAGGGGCTTTTTAGTGCTTTATGCCGTGCATACTTAGGCTTTCCTACACTTTTTCTTTTTGCAGTAATTAATGATTTTAATTCATCATAGACGTCTGTAAATACTGTGTGTATTCATCTAATGGTTCACTTCATAAAACTATAATTTTCTATTATTTTTATGGCATTTCTGCTTTGTTGGATGACTTATGGTGGAGACACGGGAGAATGGATCAGGAAAGCAGCATGCGGTTGCTGGCTTCGAACCAATAAGGGCATTGTGGTTAAGTGGCGTATGCTCAGCCAACCGACTCCGCCAGGATACCCCAAGGTAATCTTATTTTGACTAGGGATGATTTAAATTAGATTGCCATATCGCCATCTGGTGTGTGAGTGATATACTTGCATTAGTGCTGCCTGATGCGGTCAGCTGTGGATGTACAGTGCCATTAGACACATTTTCATCAGTCTTTTCAAGCCTATCAAGCTACTCTTGTCCAGCATAACTGTTGTTATGAATGTGTTGTACCTGGAGTGGGATTCAGTCTGTCTGGTATAAATCTGGCATCAACTCCTCAGGAGAGAATTCACTGTCATTTATGAATATGAAAGAGATTACATGCCATCTTGTGTTTCCCAGGATGTATTAAATCAGTCATCACAGAATCCAGTGCATCATTTGTTTGTTAGAAAATCAACAGTTCGCAGTCTAAGAAAGGGGGACTGAGACAGCAGACATGTATGTTTTGGCGGATACATATAGTGACAATGCCCCTACCTTAACGGCAGCACCCCCTTTGTCCCAAAATGACTCTCTTCCCTTCCCGTTACATCACAAGCCAGTGGTGGAAGCGGGGGTGACGTGTCCGCATGTGTATGCCGGTGCACGAGTGCCTGCTGTGTGTGCAGCAGTCGAAACGAGCGCTTCCCAGATCTGCAGCTTTAATAGCTTGCCTGGTCTGTGTTCCACTGTAATAGGCAGTGAAAGCAAAAAAAAAAAAAAGCTAGAGTAGCTTGGCACGCTCACACTTCCTCCTGAGTCCCACCCCTGAGTGTGTCAACGCCGCCTCTCGCGCTCTCTGCTCCGTCCTCCTTTACAAAATCCCCCCTCCCTTCTTTCTGTCTCGCTCATATGCAGACGTGTGCACACTCTGTTCAACTGACCGAGGACAATGTCACACACAAAGAAAACAAAAGGCATGCGGGGCAGCTTTCATTTGAATGGACTGTGTAAATCTGGTGAGCAGTGATGTGTAAATCATCACATCGTAGCTGAGCTATTTTCCCTCTGAGCAGAGCAGATCCAGGTCCAGCATCCCTGTCTGCTTTCTAACTGACACAAGGTAATGGTTCATCTGTTCAAAATGAACATTAAAATGGCATTCGTCAAGTATTTAACACTCTTATCAAGGAAGTGGAAGTGGACAAATATGCTGCTGTATGCAAATGTATGTATATATTTATTACTGGAAATCAATTCACAACACAAATCAATAACCGATATTGTCCAGAAACCCTCCCAGGTTCTGACTGTAGCATCAAAAATCTGCTCCAATCAGAACATGGCAAACTGCAGCCCAACAGGCAACAACAGCTGTCAGTGTGTCAGAGTGCTGACTTGACTAGGACTTGATCCAGACTGACTGGGACTATCATAAGGTGGGCATGTCTGCAAAGGGGAGACTGGTGGGGACCCAGAGAACCCATTTACATTCACACATGTGGAGGTCAGAGGTCAAGGCACCCCTTTGAACATGGACATGACAGTTTTTCCTCACCAATATTTTACATAAGTTTGGAGCATTATTTAATCTCCTTTGTGACAAACTAGTATGACGTGGTTGGTACCGATGGATTCCTCAGGTTTTATAGTTTCATATGATCCAGTATCTTAGCTTCATTATCTCTAGCTTTAAAACTGAGCACAGCACAACCTCTAAAATATCAATTGCATTAATGCATTCCAGATATTAGTGGTATTAAGGGCGTGTTCACACCAGCCTTGTTCAGTCCGGCTGAACCGAACCCTGGAGCATTTACCCCCCCCCCCCCCCCCTTGGTGTCCCCTCGAAGTCGTGGTCTCGGTCCACTGTCAAGTTAACTCTGCAGCAGTTCATTCCTGATGTGAGAGCCATTCAAACCAATCACAGGAAGTGTACAAATTTAAATACGTCATTGGTTAAAAGAAGGTTTCATTTTCCTGTGTTGGTGACTGGTGGCTATTAGCATGTTTGAGGCAGGGGACAAACCTGGACTGACGGTACAGTCAGAGGCCTCCTGAATATCTGGGTGGAAGAGAGCGTTACTCAGTTACGCCAGAAGGTGTATAAGAACACGGAGGTAAGGTACGTCTGCATTAATACATTATTTAATAACCGCTGCAGATGCTCCAGATCAACACCAATATGAATAGAACCTGACGGTGCTCTATCATTTACGATACCCAGCTAGAAATTAGGTTTGTTGTCCTTTTTGTCTTTTTACCCTCCACCTGTAATAATCAAATGACATTTCCACCACGTGAGTTTTGTTTACAGTTTCTGGACATTTGAGTTTTGCCTTTGTGCCTTTGGTTTGGTTCAGGAACCGGACCTTTAGGTGTGAACCCAACCTAAAACATATTAATCGCAATTATTGCATTAACTTTGGCATCCCTAATACAGACATATACTGCATATCTCACTATGTTTCAGGCATTAGTCTTTCCTTTGTATTACCACGTGTAACTTTCATCGAGCATCAAATCAACTCTACCCTGTCGTGTTCCTGGACAGAACTCAGATACTCTCTTCACCTCCTCTGAATCCCTGAGCAGACGACTCAGACTGAATCAGATTGGTGGTTTTGGTAGCTGGTTCTCTGGATGGACGGAGGCACAGGAGGCACAGGACAGAGGGGGAGAGGAAGGAAAGAAAGAAATAAAGAAAGAAAGAGAGAAAGAAGGACACTAAGTGTGCGCGAGTGAGAAGAGAAAGCAGAACGAACGCTCTGTTCCACTCTGTTGCCTAGCAACCCTTGCTCGCTGTCTCTTCCCATCCTCGCTGTGGACGCTCTCGTAGCGAGCTCGACGACGTGAAGCCCTGTGAGACCAGCTTCAGGAACAGATGGAAACTGGATTAGGCACAAATATGCAACGACCCCTTTAAATATGCAAAAGCTGAAAGCAAATTAAGCAATGTGTCATTTAACTACTTTAAACAAGCTGCTGCCTTTGGAGCATGTCAGGGCTCGGCCTCTTCCTCAACTTGGTAGGTTTTTAAACACTGAAATGCTGTCCTCTTCTGGTCATACGGAGTAAAAGTAATGGCAGAAAAGTGTGCTCCAGACGGTGGGTGTTGATTCCTTTTGGCTCAGCGTTCTCATTTTACAGCTAAACAGTAACTACAAGATGTTTCTGAAAACATCTGAATATTGATTCAGATTTAATCAGCGCTGCCTAGTTTAACTGTTTGATTGGAGTTTGTAAGTTTCACAAGCAGTGACTGACAGCTGCCCAGATACAAATGGTGCCTTCAAATGAAACTCTTGAGCTCGTATTCACAACATGGGAAGTCATGTACACCATATACGTGGTCATATTAACGTTGCTGTTGGCGTCTAGAAGCCACAGAGGCTAAATGTTTAGCAAGTTATTAAGTAGGCAACATGATGCAGGAAATACAAGACGGACTCTGGGGATTCTCAGCCAGGTCAAGTTCGCCTATTCTCATAAACACGGTACGGTCAGATTCTCAGCAGGTCATACCATACGAACTGTTTCTGTAAGACCGGATTCTGCTCTGGTGGAGACTGGTCATATGAGGACATGAAATTGACCTCAGTCGTGAATTCAGAGCTTTCAGAAACTTTCCACTTACGAGGTCGTGAATACCACAAAAAGAGGTTTGTTCATATGGACTCTTCTGGTGAACACGGTAAACACCACCCCATCCGACGGCACCATCAGACCAGTCGGCACCAGCTTAGCTCCGATTGGTTGCTTTTGTTCTGGCATGGTAGGAACATGCAAATGCCATTATGAGCACAAAAGGACCAGCCTGTTCTCATTACCAGGGCGTTATATACCCAGGGTTTGTCAAGACAGTGGCTGTTTGGTACCACACAATGCACCAAGCATTTTATCAAATATAGCGTAAGCAACAGCAAAGGCTCAGAGAAAGTGCGCCAAGAGTGTGGTGACGTAGTTTAAAGAGGGAAAAGGCACAGCAGGCTTTCATCCAGGACAGCGCTGTGCGTCACGATACAATCAGCTGTTTGCTCATGTCCATGTTCACAACGTTCAGCGTCACTGTGTGTGTTCACTCTACAAACACAGTAGCTTTAAGCCCAACCATGGATCTCTTTCCTAAACCTAACTATACTGTTTTTTATGCCAAAAATAAGGTGATGCCAATGGGCGAGAAAGTTGGGATGAGAACGTGTTGACATAGTATATAGGATAGGACAGGATATAGTCCGTTTTAGAAAACAACTGTTGCTCAAAGTTACCTGCAGCTTTTAAAACGTGTATATTACAACATTTACCAACAACTTAAAAAACGTTATCTGATATTTCACTTCAAGGTGTTCTCACCGAGCCGTGGCACTGCTTCTGTTTTTGTGTTTTTATCCCCATAAAGAATATCAGTCAAGGATAGACAGTGTACTCCAATCTACTGCATTGGGCAGTGAATCTGATTCGTTGTCATGTGGGAAGATTTAAAAACACAACAGCAGACAGGTGTGTGTTTGTCAGGGTCAGATGAGGTAAGAGATTATTGGAAACAATGGATTTGAGATCAAAAACACAAAACTCAACTTTACAAATGATCTGCAGTGAGATTAAATAACATTCAGACTGTGCTGGAGAACACAAATAAGTGTGAAAAATGAACTTCTTGTTCCGCTTGTGTGCTCTACAGATCAGAAAATACAGCAAATACACCTCCTCAAGCTGTAAAAACATCATTATCATCATCATCTAATAGTACGTCATAATGATATGTAATGGAAATCTGTCAGATTAACTGTCAGATTAAATCACTTTTTCAAAGGACAGTCCATAAATGCTGTGGTCTATCCCCAGATATCCTCGTCTCAAGTGGGCTAATAACAGAGGAGGTCTGTTTTTTGTTGTTTGGTGGATCATTGGTGAAATTATTGGCCTATTAGAGGGCAGGTTTATCATATAGTGATAGTACAGTGTGTACCTTTCCCTTGGCGTGCAGGTGGTGATGGTGCAGGTTTCTGGCAGCGATCATGGCCAGCTGTCTCTGGATCCACTGTAACTCCACCTGAGACCGCCTCAGCAGCTCCTCCACGTTAGCGCCGGATGTGTGATCCCACATTATCGCCTGCAAAAACCCACACAGCCACCCATTATTACACACACTGTAAACCTCACACCTCCACACAAAGCATGCACTTACTGAACCGCACACACGTAAAAACAAACTGAATGTGTTTGTAATAAATGTACAGCAAGCAGATGCACATATATGAACATCATATTGACTCTATTAAAGGTCAAAATCCTGTAGAAATCTGGGGATATTTAGAAGATTATAAATCATAAGGCCTTGCATGTAATTTATTGTTCATTTATATTCCCTTATATTTCTTTCTATTTCTGAGTTGTGGGGTCAACTTTTAAAATGACTTGAAACACTTTTTCTCTCTTTAAGCCCCGCTCTCTCTAAAAAAAACCTCTGTCTGCTCTGATTGGCTTGTGAGAAAAATATGGCGCACCTTTGCAAAGGTAGCTCTCAAGCTGATCCAGAATGTTTGTTCACAAGGTCTGAAAAAGATTTTCATAATACGTCTTTTTTTAACTACTTTGTGCACTTTTATTTTGGTAGACTGATTCCCCAAAACACTCTATAATAAATACATCAAGCAAAACATCTTTAAGTTACAAATCACCAGCACAACCTCTACATTATGATTTATCATGGGAGAAGTTTTCAGTACAATGTGTATGTTTTATTTTATATCATTACAAATATCTCCTGAAACATTAAAAAAAAGTGCAACTGCACTTAGAAAACTTAAACACAGAGAAGAAAACATGTCATGTTGCACTAACGAGTCTAGCAAAGAGTTTCTGGCACTTACTGTATAAATCCTTCATCTTCTGTCTTTAAAATCACATAACTTGTGTGTTACTCTGAGTATATAATGAATCTCTGACAGCAGCTATTTCCAAATTAACATCGCTGCCCATTCATCAGAGAGAGAGAGAGAGAGAGAGAGAGAGAGAGAGAGAGAGAGAGAGAGAGAGAGAGAGAGAGAGACTGGGTTACATAAGAGAGGATTACTGTATCACAGCAGCACAATGACGGGGAAAAAACATCAGATTTTATGAGTCGGTGCTAAATCCTCATCTATGTTGTCCTGTGTTTTACCCTTGAATACCGTATTCACAGAAACTACGCTGACACGCGAAGGTTACGAAGGTTAATGCTGCGTGAACCTCAGCAGATCTGACTGGTCTGACTCCACCTCCGAACAGCTGACTGAAGTCATCTGTGTCCTGTCTTTCAGACAAATGCATTTCCTTCGTAGAAGACAAAAACTGCAGAACAAGATCACATAAACTGTGCTAGTGATACTGGAAAAAAAGTGCTCTTTTGGATACGATGGTCATCAGAGTTTTCATAACTAATGTGCAAAAATAAGAAAAGTGAGTGGTTTGTTTTCATACTTGCGTGTTCACAGAGGGAATATAAGACAAACAAACTGTACCATGAATCAGCTCCGTCTCCCCCCGTCTCTCGGCCAACTGCTCGAACAGCGTCTCCGTGCTGACTCACCTTGGACTGCTTCTGTTTCCTTGCAGGGGACTCGAGGAGGAGGACAGACTAAACAACAACAACATGCGACAGTCCGAGTCCTGTAGATTTATGCAGAAATGTCCCATCTCGCCAGGTCATCCCTGAACCTGCGGAGGTAAGCGTGTCCCTAAGATTTATCAAGGTAAGAAGGGGGGTGATGAGCATACTGTACGTCATCCAGACCTGAACGGGGTTTTTCTTTTGCCATCTACATATTAATAATTCTATCATCACATTATTAGGACTGATCTCTTAATATTGTTTATGAAGTATGTCAACTCCTTCTGAAGAAGACAGTAGTGCATTACTGTGCCAAGCCTTAGTGTGGCAGTATGACCATATACAGTATACTGTCAAAACAGTATCAAAATATCTACTGTATAATTATGACCATATACAGTATACTGTCAAAACAGTATCAAAATATCTACTGTATAATTATGACCATATACAGTATACTGTCAAAACAGTATCAAAATATCTACTGTATATATTGCTCTGTATTGTTTGTATGTCAGATCAGATATTGTGCAGACACTAACTCAAACAGTTGGATCTGTGAGAACGGAGCTGATCTATTCATTTTTTATATTTATATACTGTACTGTACACATTAAATACTGCAATTTTAATTCCTGTTTTGATCACTTTGTTAATGCATTAAAAAGTTTACACTTGAATTGTAATTCCTGTTAATTTTGAAGATTTCTTACCAACTTGCTGGTGCACAATTTATCATTTTAATAATAAACAACAATTAAATAAATTTATATCTATGTATTATTTGTTAGGAAAGCAATTTATGTCAAGATGCCCGATGTTTCATTACACAATTCTTCCTTTATTTCCTCTATAACTGAACATAAAACTGGTTTTCTCATTTCAAGTTCTTGAACTGACAGCATACTTTTATTTGTCAAGTTTTTACACTGGAGTATACAAAAATAGGCTTCACAGTGTGGTTATTTCATATCGGGTGTTTATTTATTCATTGAACTACTACTATATGTATATTATGGAGATGTGAGATGACCCGTGGTGTGATAGAGGATATCACCCAGCCCTATGTGACACTGTGTAGTTAAGCAGTTTTATTGTTGAACTGGTCACATCCAATCACTTCAACGATTCCAAAATAAAAGATCAGTTTAGATGTCAAGGAACAAGTGGAGTTCAGTTATGAGGCTACTGCAGTAAATTAAAAGGCTCTTATTTCAACATGATTTAATAAAAGCAGCTACAGCTCTTAACTGGAGGACTTTCAACTACTGAGACCAAACTAGGTCAGACTTACAGTTTGCATATCAATAAAAGGTAAAGTAAGTAAAGGAGGTGATGTTGCACCGTAAAGACTGCTCACCTTACATGTTCTATTAATGTATCTGGGGTAAAGCAGCATATTGTGAGGCGTGCTGGGCCTACCCATCAAGCCAGCTCTTCTGGTCCTCGTCCTCTCCACAGACCCTCTGTGCGGCCGGTGGCTTCTCACCTTCCCGGTTCTGGAGTCTGGAGTCATCACAGTACTGGAAATACTGGACGACCGGAAAAACAAACACTAAACACAACTTAAAAGGAGAAAAACTGCAGAAGTACGTCTTCATGCGGCTTTAGTTTGCGCCTTAGTGCCGCGTTTTGGACAGCTTGTCCCTGATATGACTTGCTCTTTTCAAACTGAAGTCAGTTCTCATTCAGGATTTCCTCTCGGGGCGGTCTAGCGCGCAGAGCCGCCTGCTGGGTGACCATATGGCGCCTTTAACGAGACGAAACTGAGCTGGAGGTGGAGCAGAGTATTTAAGGCGAACCTCTCACCTGAGCGCCACTCCTCCCAGTCTCACTGCGCCAGTCCCACTGCGCCAGATACCTCCCAGTCTCACTGCGCCAGTCTCACACTGCGCCAGTCCTACTGCGCCAGATACCTCCCACTCTCACTGCGCCAGTCTCACACTGCGCCAGATACAAGAGATTTCGAGTTTTCGAGTTTATTTCCATAATATTACCATAAAAATGATTTACAGGGGAAAAATCATTACAAGAATAAAATCATAACTTTACGAGAAAAAAAGTAAATATTATGAGAAAAGTCCTAATCTTAAGAGAAAAAAGTCATAAGTTTACGAGAAAAGAAGTGATTTCCTCCAGATCCTCGTGGTTCTTTCTTCAGTATAAACTCGGTTTCTGTCTCAGTCTTTTCAAGGTCCTGGTTCTGATAATGTGGAGCTGATGATCATCTTCACACAGGCGGCTCTATTTCTCCTCGAAAATAACCTGTAAAAATGCTTCTTTATAAAATATTAAGACTTTATTCTCATAATACTACAACTTTCTCATAAACCTCTGATTTTATCCTTGTAAACTTCTGATTTTATTCTCAAAATCTCAGATTTATTTCTTCCTCAATGTGGCCCCGATACTGCGTCATAGGTAGGTTTAGGAAAAGATGGAGGTTTAGGTCAATATAACAGCAGAATTGCTGTAATTTAAGTACGTTAGTTGAGACCATGAATGCATCTGAACTTTCATACGAATGTGCTTTACAAAAAAGACGTTTATTCAAGTTGCTATAGGTGGACTTCTCTTAAACTTAAAATAAGGGAAATGCTTCCATTTTACTTTTTATGTATCTTATCAGAAATATAATTAACTTATAAAACCACTAACTTATACTTATAAAATTATACTGACGTATCCTATACCTACAAATTTATACAGATAAAAGTCTGAGTGTATTTTGTATGTACATTGAGTGTACATTTGAATACATACTATAAGCTCACTTAAAGAAAACTTCCACTTCCAGTTAAAACTATTCAACTAGTAGCTCACTGAGAGCATACTTTAAAGTGTACTTTCATAAACTAAAACGTGGGCTACATGTATATATCTAGTAAACTAATAGTGTACCTATAACTTCATTGCAGTAAAGTTCAAATTATAGTTGCAGTAGAAAATACAACTTGGATGTAAACTAGTTGTGTACTCAATGTTTACTACTCTTACATTTAAAGTAAACTCTTATTTATTAAAAGATGGGGCACTTTAGCCCGAAGAGATTTATTCACCAGGAGCTTTGGAAAAGGTTTTTTACTGATGTACAGCAGTTACATATGAAAGACTCACAACTCCAGATCAAATACATTTCTGTTGCTCTTGTTGCTGCTGAAGATGGTCTCAAAGTTCCTGCTGAGGCCAGACGGCTGTACGGTGAGCATCACCTTGACGGATGGACTAGTCCCAGAAATATACCGTGTACCACAGCGTGAATGCAGCTCCTGTTTTGACTTGTTTTAATCCAGACAGAAGTGCTGTCCCAACACGTCTCCTCCTCCTTTTAGGAGCTGGGTGGCAGTTTCAAACTCCAGAGGGACGCTTTTGGTCTGAGACTGCTTCAGGTCTCTCTCCATCAGCTGGGGGAAAGAACATAGGACACATTATTCATACGATGCTACTATGGTTTGGAAACTTCTCCTTAAAGACAGCAGCTCCATTTTAAATGATGACTCCCATCATTTGCACAGTGGATTTCAGCTTCTTCCTTCTGGATGGAGGTTTAACGCCTCAAGGTGTGGAACAAAGTGGTATAAAAACAGCTTTATTCCAGTTGAAAAGGTTGCAGAAACACAGTCCAGATGCCGTAGAAGCAACAATGGCTTACTTTTTACTTATTTATTCATTGTATCACAGAAGAGCCCCAAGCCAGATTCAAACCTGCGACAGTGCTAACCACTGCTCACCGTGCAGCCTAACTACTAGACAACACTGTGTAATTGTTATGTTATGTTTAAGTGTCACATTACCTCATGAGTAGTTATCTCCAGCACCTCACTGATGTCATCCTCCTGTTCTGACAGAGGCGTGTTGATCGACGCAGCAGCTCTGGCCACATCTGGATGGTAATGCTTCTGCAGTGTCTGCAAAAAGCAGAAGAAAAGAACGTAAACTCAAATGAATTATGTTTCCACTCAGTCAGACTCTGACATGATATTCCTCCATCTCATTTTCCAATCAACATGACCAAAAAACGTTGGCATAGCTCAGTGGAAGTCTGTGTCACGGATGATTCATTTCTGAATCCAAAGCCATGCTGTACACACCTTAATCTCCCACAAGCTGCTCTCTAAGGCACGGCACTGAGCAGGATCCTCTTCATCCATTCGATACGGGTCCTCCAGAGGCTCTGTCGTTACGAACAGAAACAAACATCTATCCTAAAATGCTTCCTTGGATGATTCGACAGTTAAATTCTTACAAGCCGTCCTAAATGAAAAGGATTGCACAGGGAACTAAAAGCCCTGACGTTTTTGAACAGTTTGAAACTGACAGGAGAGCGACTGACTCACCGTCTTCTGTGCTGGGCTTGTGAATGAGGACTCTGCAGGACGGGTGGCGACGGATCAGGTTGTAGATGAAGGGCAGCACTATGAGGACGGCCGTGGGCGGCGCCGTGAGAGCCAGACGAGCCAGGCGTTTGGCGAACGCAGCCACTAGGTACACTGGCAAGTGACTGGAGGAAGGCACAAACACATGTACAACACAGTGATGCATACGGTACATGCTTTTGGGTTTTTTATGGTCATTATCTTGAACGCCATAAATCTTCGATTAAAAGCTGACCCACAGTTAGACGCAGAGGCGCTTTTACTCACCAGGTGACACGTTTAGACAAACAAACACGGATCTTAATCAGATGCTGGGTAACTTTTACCAATATGGACGTGCTACACATCATTAGATCGATTAGATTCCCCACAATTCAACCCTTCAGTTCATTTTATGGAAACCCTGAGCACCAAAGTATAATTAGTAGTAGTAGTATTTTTATTCAGTCATCACACATAATACATTAAGTATGAACAGTTCAATCAGTATTAACAAAGTCAGCAGTCTTTGTATTAAGTAGCGACTGAACAGGCAGAAGCAAAATGTTTATATATGTCTAACCAATATTCTTATCAAATTAAACTACCCTCAAGAAATTAAAATAAAAAAACATTCACACTTGTAACCCTAAAAAAAGGATTTACAAACCATTCTTTTAGAACCCAAAAGCAAATTACACCTTTATTTTATTTTGCATTATTCCATAATTTGACTCCAATAACAGAAATACATCTTGTTTTAATACCAGTTTTAGCTTCATTATATAAGTATATTCATTCAGATTTAGCAGCATGGCAAAAAACAGGTGATATTCATGCTGGTTTAAATAAACACAGTATGTCCAATCTTTGCAGCTGAGAGTTTTGTGTGACAGGATTAAAAAAAGATAAACACTAGTTTAGCTCAGTGACTGAGGCAAATAAAATCCTGGGCTATTCACTGCAGTTTTCCAGTATATATTTGGGGTTAGGGTTATATCACAGAATATCCCATCAGTTTGAATCAGATTTGAACACATTCACCCCAAAAAATACTGTTGCAGTATCACCTGACCTGCATCTAGATTGGGAGATCTAGATCTGGAGGTCCACTACAGTATTAACTACAAGTGTGCTCCAAGAGGACAGATGCAGGCAGCTGTAACTGGACAAACTGGGGGTAAAAAACACATTTTTAGTGAAGTATGAATGATCTTACCTGGAGCTAAGGAAGATGTTTGCTAGGTGGAAAAAGCGCGCTCTGTACTTGACGTGGAAAACAGAAGGCTCGAGCAGATTATACAACTTCTTGTAGAAATCTGGGTAATCTCTGCAGAAACACACACAACATATAGCACAATATTCATGCAGTTCAAGAACATCTTCAGTCTATTGTGGTCCTTTATAGATTCAGGAGTTTCTTCAACATACTACTGGAATACATGTGACTATTTAGAATGGCCAAAACTATTATTTTTCATGTAATACTCACAGGTTGTGTTGATGTATGAGGACAAAAAGCCCATTGAGGGCCAGCAGACTGATAGCTCCACCTGTTTAATAAAAACATGACAAAATATCATCATTATACCAGAGAAACAACACATGCCAGAGACCACATGTAATATTGCCACTATGGCTGTTTTCAAATAGCTTTAGCTGTTGTCACCTCACATAAAGTTGTTGAAGATGTTGGTGAGCTACATGCACAACTTACCGACTTCATAGGCAGCAGTCAGGAAGTCAATCATCAGTGTGGGTTGACTCATGTGGGGCAAAATGGAGTCATGGAGGATCACCAAGACCTTTTTATACATGTTGCTTGGCAACTACAACAGGGAGACAACATGGCACAGTGTCACAGACGTTTAATACACATTGAATACACATTGATTCAAAAATAATAAAAAAGACATTTAGGCAATACCTTATGCTTGAGAAAGCCCAGCCACATCTTCTCAAAGACGCGCTTATGTTCCTGTAATGAAGTAGAGCATCTCTTTGAGAAATGTTTAATGGCAACATCCAGGGCTTTTTGTTTATTGAGGGACAGCTATTAGTATCCTTGCAGAACTAATAGTAATATTAATAATATTAACAAACCCTGCTGTACATCTTCTAAATGATGATTTCTACCTTTCCCTTTCAAACAAAACATACAAACTCTGACTGCAGAAACTCAAGACTGCAGATACAAAGACTGTGGTCCAGCGCTGGAAACCTAATGATATTTCAAGTATTCACTGGCTTCGGAGCTTTTTGGACATTTCTTACCGGGAACAAGAGTCAATGATGCACGACCAAACACAGTTTTAATGCGGACAAACTTGATATACAACTTAAAAGATCTGTCTAAATAAGGATGCTCTGTCTGTGGAGATATCACTATCAGCAACCTGATGCACTGTAATTTGTTGGTGTTACAATAAAAAAATACACCATAAAAACATGTATTTTACTTACGTTCAGTTTAGCAGCTTTCCAGTCCTCATGCTTGGCTGAAAAAAAAAAAAACATCAGTTTAATGATGTATAAAAAAAAAAAAAACTGCACCCATGAAAACAGCCTTGTCTCCCCAAACAGAAGAAACTCTACGACTTCATCAGAAAAGCAGGTCTCACCTTCCTGTTTGACCATAAAGTTGCTGAGCTCCGCCTCCTTGCTCGGTATACTGATGTTGGACATGAGTGTGAACACGTTGTTCTGAAATACAGGCACCAAAGCCTGAGAGGAACAACACACATCATCAGCGCTCACCAAACCAAATAACAGTTACTGAATTAAAAATGTGACATTGACAGCAGATGAACTGAACACTGAACGGTCCTCCCACCCCTTTGCTTTTGTCCATGACTTTGCCTACAACCTCCCGGATGGAGCTCATGACGTAATAGCGAACATCCTCCATCTCAAGGAATTCCTGGAACCTGGAGATCAGCAGGGAGTTGTCTGTGGTTTTGGACAGCAGTCTCTCCACCACTGCCTGAAATCATATGAAATAACAGCAGAAACATCAGAAGCTGTCTGCACCACAAGAAGGTTGCTAATGGCCTTATTTCTTGTCTTGTCTAATAACATGGGGGATTATTTAAGTCACACAAAAGGAACATTAATATTCCCGCTGCTGGGACACTGAGGATACGATAGAAAAGTCAAAAAACTACACTTTTCCAACCACTTTTCTTGACCTCAGTGGAAAACATCACGAGGTTAAAAGGAGAATTCAAAAGGACTTAAGAAAGGACGGCCGCGGTGTTGAGAGAGTCCGACTGCATTTACACCATAACAGGCTCGTAATTATGATGCAACGGCGGCGGATGTTAGTGAGTCAGTGAGTTATGTTAATTATTTGTTTGTTATATGTTTACTGTTCTTTTTATTTGTTATTCTGGTTTTGTTTTTTACTTGTTCAAAATAAATAAAAATAAATAAAGTGACACAAAATGGTCCACTCATATTTATCAACACGAATCACAATTATGACAGTATGAAATATTATGTAAGCGTATCGTCTGTTTTCACGAACAGCAGAACAGTGCGTCGCTTTAGAAGTTACAGCCGCAAGGAATTGTGGGGCGTCATTATGGGTGGTCCAGTGTGTCCTCTACTGAAAGAGACAAAGGAAGCAGCGAAGCTCCTCTCAGCATTTAGATCAAGGGTGTCAAACATACGGTCCGAGGGCCAGAACCGGCCCACCAAAGGGTCCAATCTGGCCCACTGGATGACTTTATAAAGAGTAAAAATTGCAGAAAAGTACGAGATTTTAATTCATTCAAGGCTCGATTCTGAAATACTTTGTCGCATCTATGACTGTCAATGGGAATTATTACTTAAAATTTAAGTTAAAATAAGTCAGAATTTTAACACAGAAAGCCAAAATGATGAGCTATTAAGTCAAATGCATTGTTAGTTATCATAGAAAGTCATAATTAAGAAAATTAAGTTAAGTTAAACTTAAAAGATACGACTCAAAGCTACACTATGTATATTTAATGTGAAAGCGTAGATTTTCATTTTTCAAGGCTCAATTCTGAGATGTATTTTAAGTAAATAATGTCCACATTTTGACATAGGAAGCCAAAGTTATGAGACATTAAGTTGAATTTCTGACTTTTTAAGACAGCATGAATAATTAATTCCAATTTTGCGGTTAAATGCTCTTCTGTTTGTATTCTGGGCTGGATTTTTCATGAGTTGTGATCATTTTCAGAGTGTACTTGTACGTGTGGAGGTGTTGTTATTTAGAGGTTACTATGCAGTGGTTTTACTGTCCCACTGGACATCCAACTGGACCGTATGGGGCCGATGAACTAAAATGGGTTTGACACCCTGGTTTAGAGGATTCAAACAGCCCTAATAGTGGCTGCCACTCAGATACTTCCAGGTCATTTCTCTCTATTAGGAACCTTCGTGAGCAAAAAGGACTTTTGGAGTCTAAATCATACCAGGATGAGATCTCTTGGAAAGCTGTGGTGTTCACTCCAGTCCAGGTCGCTGAGGGGATGCTGTCCTTCTCCTGCAGCGAACTTCATCAGGCAGCACAGAGCGCTCTCCTGCATTCACACACTTATTATAAAAGCAAGTCCTGAGCACAGCATGATGGTTAGTAATTACATTTTTGCCTTTAAATGGAAGAAATGATGGGAGACCTGAGCTGGTATGACAGGACAAGATAAAAGACAATAATCTATCCCATAATTCCCTCTGTCATCTACTATTATTTACATGGCTTTCAGCAACAATAAACCAGCAGCCTTTAGTTAGTCCAACAGGACCAAAGACAACAAGGTGTTATTATCAAAGAAGATGCTGACTTCAGGATATTAAAACACATTTTTACATTAAGAGGTTCGTTGTCAGATGTGTGTGTGAGCACCATTTCCATTCAAGCGTTCGATCAACTCACCTTGACACTGTAGAGTTCGTGGCTGAGGTGTTCAAGCAGAATCTCCACGCAGCTGTTATAACGGTGTCGCATGAACATGCGGTACTTGTCTTCAGCACTGTACCCTCCTGAGCCAGAAAAGACACAGACAGGCTGATGGTATGATATGCAACCCTGCTGCAGGGCTGAAATATACGATATCTGTTAAATGTAGAAGTTTCTCACAGTACATAAATGTAATTTTTAGGCCACGTGGATTCATCTCATCCCATAAATCTCATGCGCAGTAGATACAGCAGGCACAGCGTTCCCATCACTTCAGGACATTTACAACATGAGGCTCTTAACAGCAATATCAGACAGTACACACCCTCAACACACCTCTGTTAAAATGCCAGGTTTTTCTGATGTAAAAATATTAGATCATGATAAATCATTTCAGGATGTTTTCCTCCTGAAAAATTCAACTGAAAAACAAACTGACAAACAAAAAAAAACTTACAATCACCAGGTTGCATAAATATAATAAATATATGGTGGGGCGGCAGTAGCTCAGTCCGTAGGGACTTGGTTTAGGAAGCGGGCGTCACCGGTTCAAGTCCCAACAGAGGTGCCAGTTTATCTCTTGGGCACTGCCGAGGTGCCCCTGAACAAGGCACCAAACCCCCAACTGTTCGGGGCGCTTGTCAGGAGCAGCCCCCTCACTCTGACATCTCTCCATTAATGCATGTATGTGTACTGTAACAAGAGAGTGTAAAAACTGAATTTCCCTACAGGGATTAATAAAGGTTCATCTTATCTTATCTTATCTTATTCACACCCTTAAACTAATACTTTGTTGAAGCACCTTTTGATTTTATTACAGCACTCAGTCTTTTTGGGTAGGAGTCTATCAGCGTGGCTCATCTGCACTTGGTAATATTTGCCCACTCTTCCTTGCAGAAGGGCTCCAAATCTGTCAGGTTGTGAGGGCATCTCCTGTCCACAGCCCTCTTCAGGTCACGCCACAGACCTTCAGTTAGATTCAGGTCTGGGCTCTGACTGGGCCGGTCCACTTCTATAATCATCATCTGGTGAAGCCCTTGTTTTGTTGGTTTGGATGTATGCTTTGGGTCTTGGTCGTGCTGAAAGGTGAAATTCCTCTTCATGTTCAGCTTTCTAGCAGACACCTGAAGATTTTGTGCCAACACTGATTATTATATTTGTATTTAGAAGTGTTCATAACTCTCTCCAGACTAAAGCCTCAGTACCAGCTGAAGAAAAACCCCCAAAGCCTGATGCTGCCCCCACCATGCTCACCGTGGGTATGCTGTAAACATAAACGTAAACATACCTTTTGTACAGGTTAGAGGTCACATTAAAGGTAACGAAAACCTGGCATTTTAACAGGGGTGTGGAGACTTTTTCTATCCACTGTAACTGTGAAATCTACACGAATGTGCAATATTACTGTTCATGTTTACGCATGGTGCAATATTACAACTTGTATTTGCACTATTTACATGATGCATAGTGCTCTAGTGTTCTTGTTAAATCTCTTGATAATAATCTCTTTATAATGCATCATCAGCCTGTAAACTCACCATCCAGCGCCTCCTCCTCTCCGGGCAGTTTCCCCACAAACAGCTCTCTCCTCTCCAACAAGGTGCAGAACAGTCTGCTGCACGCATCGACCCCGGTGACCACATCCCTCTCCTTTTCTGACTGGAAGCGGACATGGATGAACACAAACACATATCTGTTGTAGTAGCTCAGAGAAGTGACCCCACGCTTGGTGTCAGTGAAGCTAACAGCTTGTATTCAGTTAGGCTGCTCAAACACTGAGACACGGTGCAGTTTATTTACCTCAAGGACCTCGAGGATGTCGAAAACGTCGTTGGCGTTTTTCCTACTCTCCAGTATACTCCCCACTTTGGTGTTTAGGTCAATTTTAGCTGTTTTGACGCTTTGCTCTGTTGTGTTTGCTGAACTCACGTTGCGTTTTTTGGCCGGCGCCATGTTTACTGAGGGATGCGACGTTCAATGGACAATTGCGGAATACGAAAACAAAGTTATTAAAACATTGAGCATTCTGGACATTTTGTTTATGGAGATTTTAAAAGAATTAGAGTAGATCACCATTTAACGCTGTAACATAATGTGTATATTTTAATCAATACATTTCTATTACACTGCACGGCCGTGAAAGTGTGTGAGGCAATCGTGAGCTGGCGTCTATTTTACTGTGCATCCAGTGGTCCCTGAATGCAGCATTCGTCCCCAGCTTTCAGTTGTCGCCCCCTGGTGTCCGGAGGGTGAAGATCTGGTCCAGGTTTGACAACCAATCACTGCTAGAGATCAGCTGAAAAATCAACATTGACTTCCTCTCAGCTGACTTCTCAACTTATTACTTTCCAATCAAAACGGGAATTTAAAGTAATCATTAACCGTAAGATATAGTGAAGTGCAGCTCTGACAGAACAGCTAGTGTTATAATAGTGATATCAACTTTACTAATTCAATACATGCCAGTAAAAATGGACTGAAAATGAAAGGTTTACTGTAAGTTTCTCATTTTATTTACTTTTTATTTATTTAGTCTTTAAATCAGCATGAAGTAAGGTTTGTCAGGGGATTCACCAATATCATTTCCAAAAAAAGCAATTAACTGGCTATATAATACAAATATGAAGACGGGGCATGAACTTTATGCTCTTTCATGAAAAATTTAAACCAAAAAGGCGTAAAAAAGCCGGACATATAACTAACAGGTTACTAGATTTTACAAAACATAACTGAGTGTGGGAACGTCATATTAGCTATAAGCTGACCTTTAACATGCATTCCAGAGCAGATATCAGAGCATCCATGCTGCCACCATCAGACTACACATCTTCATCCCACAGACTGTTATCCTCCTCAACAACCTGAACACTTGAACACACGTAACACTTCCATAATGACTTTGTCCTCCACTGACTCTCTACTCACCTGTCAGGTGCACCTGAGGCAACCTGCGACCTGCTGTTAACAACTGTTTGTTGTTTTGCTGCTGAATGACTCTGCCAGTGTCAGATGTGCCTCTGAATTTTTCACCTAGTAAGTGTACAAAATGTTCAATGTGTACAGTCTGTATTTAATATTTAATGTATACAGTGCACAGTTTAGTGTTTTATTATGTATTTAATGTTTGTGTATATGTTTAATGTGTACAGTTGCATAGAGTTCTGTATATATTTTTCATACTTCTTCAGTACTTGTCAGCGTCTTCAGTTTCTGTGTGGTGTCCTCAGTATTGTGTGTTATTTACTATTTCCTTTTTTTTCTTGTTGTTCTATGTGGCATTGTGGACCCTGTGATACATAATTTCAGTACCCTGTATGTACCGGTAAGTCTCCTTGAATATGCGGAAATGAAAACAAAGCAGTCTAAGTCATAATGGAGTCGTGTTGAGATGCAATCAGTTCACAGCCCCTACAGACAGGAGGACTGATTACAGCAAACAGTAGGTGTTTAAAAGTATCCTTAAAGGTCGGCTTAAAAGACAAAGAGGCTGAGACGCAGGTTGGCAGAAGGCATCAGGGTGAAATTAACATAAAGAAACAATCAAAGATCAGAGCGTTTTTTATTATCTTGTTGTTTGTTTAATAACATTTGTACAAGAGAAGCAGAATTGAATCCAACTAAAAAAAAAAAAGTAAATCATGGAAGATGTACTTATAAGAAAGCTAAAGAGAAAGCGCCTCTTCTTTCGCTGGCAGGGCCAACTAATCCGAGTCATTTCCTACGTCTGCATTGTCCTGGTGGAGAAAAAGAGACAATGAAGAAGAATATGAAACTAATTAACTTTTAATATCAAATATCACAGTTTTAAATAAATAGTTATTGCATTATGGCTTTCAGATACCTGTTTCTGGTCCTTATTTTCTTGTGTGTCAGTAGCTGTGGCTGTAGCTTCGAAGTCATGAATAGGAAGCGTGGACATCCAGCTGACCATGGAGCCCTCCTGACACTCCGTCTCAACAATCGTGGGGTAGATGTGAGCCTCCTTGAAGGCCTTGATCGCCTCCTCCTCGCGGTCCCAATCCAGACGCTCGTGCAGCCCGTCCCCTCCGAATCGCTTGTTATACCGGTCAAAGTGAACCCTCTCCAGGACCAGCCCCAGCCCTGGAGCTTTGGGCACATCCACCTTATCCTGCCCCCAGCTCCGCTCCATCACACCCTCCTTGGCGTAGCCTTTAATCACCGCAATCACCAGGCCGATCATCTTCCGGATCTGGTGCAGCATGAAGCTCTGGCCTCGTACAGTGATCACTGCGAACTGAGTGTTGCTGTTGATAAAGGGCTCTCCGCAGGACATCTCTGTGATGTACCGGCGGGCACTGGGGTCACTTGGAGCCTTCTGGGAGGTGAAGTTGTGGAAGTTGTGGGTGCCTTTGTAGAGAGCAAACAGGCGGTTCACCTTCTGAAGTGTCTCTGGCTCGAGGCGGAAGGCTGCCATACTGCTGGTATCATAGTCTTTTGGGGAAAAGGCCACTGTTGGAAGCATGTAGGCGTACGTACGAGCATCACAGTTGTTTTTGGAATTGAAACCCTGGGTCACCCGCTTAAGACCTGTTGGAACAAACGCAGAAATGAACTCCTCCTCAGTACCAATCAATAAAACTGGATTATTAATGGAGTAACGTCTCACCAAGCACTCTGATCTGTGGTGGAAGATGCTCATTGATCTTTTCAATGGTGTCTTCGATCAACCGTATCTTTAGAGACACCACTTGGCCGGCTGCAGACACACCCTGAACAAATTCAAATAGACAAACACCAGCAAGGTTTGTCATAATTACATACCAATAATAATAATGTGGGTGCACTCTTACAATGGCTTGTTAAAATAAGACAACACCACCAGTTACACTTGTTACACCTTAAAACCAACAACATACACAACAGTTACACAATTTGGTGGGCATGTTGGCCTATAGTGATATGAAAGTGACTCTTGTTGTGATGTCTGTACAAAGCATAAAGATGGACAACATGACAGCTCCACAAAAGTGAAGCCAAAATATCTCAATCACCTCCTGGTGGCTGGTTGCAGTATAGGTAATAAAGCCTGCCTCCTCCATGGGACATGAGCTAAACTAAAAAGTCAAAGCATCTATCAATTCATTTTTTGAAAAAGATGGTTTATCATGTCATGCTGATGTTCAGTATGTTCAAGGGATAATTTTTCTGATAAGTTTGGTTTTAGTTAGTTATTTGATGCTATAAAAGGGGGTGAGATGTCATGATTGATGGGCACGCTAAGCTTGTGATTGGTTCAGGTGGGTTTGTGGGCAGGACATAAATACTGTGGCTACAGTATAGCAGTGATCAGGCGATCACTTCTATGCAGATTCTGGCTCCAAATGATGTCAAAATCTCAAGATGGCAGCTCCCGTATCAGGAATATTTTGGCTTCACTTCTGTACAGTGGAGACACATCATCCATCTTTTCAGAACCATACCTTATCTGTTCTGGCACATCTTTGGAAAGACATCTTCTTCATGTCATCGCCGTGGTTTTCAGGAATGCAACCCGATTTAATGAGCGCAGTGACCAGATCATCCTCGATGGTCCTAAACTGAGAGGTTCCAGGATTTCTCTGAAACACAGAAACAACATAAACATTTATTAAGATGTAAGAAAACAAAGTGCTTGGAACTAAGAGAGGAAACCAGCAACAGTATGTACCTGCATGCCATAGTATCCCTTTCCAGAGTATGCCAGGAGGAGGACCACCTTCTTTTTGGGATATTTCTTTTCATCTTCAGTTTGATCCCCCTCCGCTTTTAATTTTTTTGCAGCCTGCACCTTCTCAGCAGAGTCTTCATTTTCCTCGTTGGCTCTTTTCAGCAGCTTGGCTGTCTGCTCATCTCTGGATGCTTCACTCATCATGCTGAGTAACTTCCTAGGGCCACCTGTGAGGAGAACAGGAACGAAGCCACCTCTTCACATGGACCTTCAGTAGCGCATCATGTCCTGTAGGCTTATACGTGACTGTACATTCTGCACATATATAAAGAAAATGAGGCTCGCTAACAAAAAGGGCGTTTAAAGAAACAGCACACAGTTTGCAGAGAGAATACATTCACGGTCACATTGTCTTTGTTTTGTTTGTTAGGTTTTCTTACCGTTTCTCTCTACCGTCAGTCTGTGGTTCACTAAGGCACCCAGCAGTGGTCGGGTTTTAAACATGTCCCGCTAAGCCATCACGCAGCTAAAGATGCAAACTGACCATATCAGCTGAACTACGGAAGCTAACGCGGAGCAGAGCGCAATATTCACATAAACTAACTTCCGTTGACGAAATATACAGTCTCATAAAAACATATGTCTGCCTTTAATCCCGAATTTAAATGCCTATATTCATAAATATTGAATAAAGTGTAAACTTTAGCTGTAACTGAGAGTCCTGTAGTAGATGCTGCTACATACACACATGGCCAATGTCAACTTTGACCCCCGAGTGAAATATCGCGAGACTGGTCTGGTTCTCGCGTTTTCTTACGTCACACGAAAAGGGAAATAAAAGGAAAAAGATAATTCTAAAAAGTAATTAAACGCTGCCTTTTATAGTTTAAAAGATACTGATTTTATATCATATTTGACCACGATTAAACAATCTTCTTTTCATTTCCTTATAATTTATTACATTTATCATTATTTTTATTTTTATACTGTGAAATATATTTATTTTTGTAATGAAAAATCAGAACATGTTCATGTAACTACTATAACTAGAACTTTATGAATGAAATATTTTAAAATTTAAAAAAGACTGAATGAATGAATTAATGATTGAAATAATTAAATGTAGCCTTTATAGGTGGACAAAATATCGAAATATATCAATCCACCTTGATTGCAGTATTGTCCCTGTTCAATGGTATGATTTATATCCACATATATGAAAAATTCAAATTTTACATATGATTCATTTTAGCTTTAATGAGGTCTCTCAATGTTGGCATGTGAATGTCTTTATTATTATTCTTGCTTTTATTTTTATTTTATTACTTATTTCTTATTTTCTTATCATTGCTTTTACATATTTATTTATTTACTTACTTATTTTCTTTCCCCTCTCATAAAACAAATATTTCTTCTGGATTTATGATGCACTTTGTCTTGGTTATTGGTACTGTGATGTGGACTTATTTTGAGTCAATAAATAAAATAATAAAAAAGGAATGTGAATCCAAGACAACTTTTGCACGTATGTGTTTACATTTAGTAGAGGACATAACTTAAAGGGCAACAAAGTACAGCACATTTAGCCAAATACAGTTTACAGAGAATTTAGACTTAAATCTACGTGTAGTAATATTTTTATCCACTTGAGTGCAGTAAAATCCCATAAATGAAGAAGAAGAAGATAGAAGATAATCCTTTATTAGTCCCACGAGGGGAAATTCAATTTTTACACTCTGTTGTTAACTTATACAAGGTACATGCAGACCCGAACACACACATGCACAAACATGCAACAATGGAGAGATGTCAGAGTGATGGGGCTGCTCCTGAAAAGCGCCCCGAGCAGTTGGGGGTTTGGTGCCTTGCTCAGGGGCACCTCGGCAGTGCCCAAGAGGTAAACTGGCACCTCTCCAGCTACCAGTTCACACTCAGTTCTTAGTCCATGTCGGGACTTGAACCGGTGACCCTCCGGTTCCCAAGCCAACTCCCTACAGACTGAGCTACTGCCACCCCCAAGGAAGTAATATGTGTAATAATGCACCAAGTTGTAGTATAAGTTGTGGTTTGCAATCTTGCATGGCTCCCATTGTAAATATTATGTTGTTATACATGATGTTAGACACCTTTACAGCTTTATTATTAATAATCTTTCTAATTTTCATTTCGGGTATACAACATTTTTTGTGTTATATTGTTATAGTCAGTATAGTTATTGTATAGACTGTCAGTTTGTGTCTAGAGGTGTTTAATACTCCTTCTCCAATCGCCATATTTCACACTTCACCTGAACTCTTCATACTTAAAGCAGGCAAATGTGATGATAAATATGGATTTGTTGTATAAACCGAATACATGATGCACAGCATAAGCCTTCCTTCAACATTTTTAGTCCATATAAAGAAGTCTTACTATATTCACTTACAGTAGCCACTCATCATAATATGTTATGTCTCATGTAACTATGTGTCTTCTCAAGGACACCACAACAACGAGCGATACTCGTTGCCAAGAGGCTAAACTTCTAACCTTCATCTTCATCTTGGGATGGCCTTAGTTATAATGCCCACTTGCACTTTTTCATAGCACCTTATAAGGTGATCAAGTAGTTCTCTGCCGAAAAGCCAAACATAGGCATGTGATGGGAAAAAGGGCCCCAGTAGCCACAATCTCATATCTAACAGCATGTGCCTGATTTTCTCACAAATGCTGAAGTTACTTAATGCACAGTGTGACTGGTAATGCAGCTCATAAGGTTTTACAGTATGAAACAGCTCAGAGTATGAGTAGCCTTCTCTACAGTAAGTGAATGTTAAATCAAAAAGCTGTGAAATCACTGTGTGTAACCAGAACTTTTTTCAGTTGGCAAGTGATAATTGTAAATTTATATCCAAAAATAACATCCAAGTGGGAGGTTTAAATGGCTCTTAACTTGGTAGATAAAAAAACAATTATTTTCTTTTTAGCTAAATAACCACACATTTTATTGATTTGTGCAAACTTGTACAAATGTTCATCCATCCCCTGGGGTCAAACAGAAACAAAGCCAGCACTGGTTTTAACCTCAGATGTCATTTGAAATGTGATAGAAATGCATCTGACTGCAAGCAAAGATTCTCCCACTTCCAAAGAAGACTGACCATGGTCTCACAGTGAGCCACTAAACAAGCTGTCCAAACGGACCTGAACCTTTCCACAGAGATCACCTCTACTCCTACATAGTGTGAGCTGGCCACAGTCTATACTTGCAAGAAAACAGCCACAGCAGAACCTTGATCAGATTGGACTGTAACTCACTGCCTCTGTACTGTCCCCCATATTACAAAAAATAATAATTAATCAACAGCTATTCTCATAGTCAGCAAAGAAATCCACAGCAGTTGAAGTCACTGCCCTGCTGGCTGAGTTACATAACCTGAAGAACAAAACAAGCATCAGTATTTGTCAAATGTGAGATTAGTTTAGTGCAAATTAGCAACTAATAATTTGGTTTACAACTAAAGGATCGTGATTTGTGTTTACTCAAGCAACAATGCTGCAACTCTGCGAGATAATATAACTGAATGCCAGCTTAGAAACAACACTTTTATTGTAAAGTTAACCACACTTTGACGCAACCAGCTAGCAATTAAACGATGCATTGTGAGTCTGCCGTGTGATAACTGTCATCCTGCTCTTTGAGACACTGTGTTCAGCTCTGTGTGAAATGCGAATGGCTGTTAAGTGTCTACTCATCTTGAAATTATGGGATGCCACTTTGCTCTCAAAATTGATCAGTTTTGTCATTATACACAGTAGTTTTATTTTGAGAGTTTGCTACAGTGACACCAGACATGACCCTGACCTTGCCTCTGTTTTGGTTGAAGTCTGTATATTACCCGCAGTACCTGATATATACTTTGCAAAATGAGGCAGTTAACTTTTTACTCACGTCACAGGGCATAAAAAATATTGTTTTAGATTTACACAGTTTCATCACATGCTTTATTGCAATTCATGATATATATATTTCATTTCAATACCATTTTCATATGCAGCTTAGCTGCTTCAAAGTTTACAATGAAAAAGTATTTAAAAAAATGGAAAAGCTACAAAAATTTAATAAAATTAAATAAAAATTAAATTGGGGGGCTATGACAAACAGGTTGGTTACTGCACATATTTATGTACATTAAATACATCCATTTTCACCCATGTATATGCATCCAGTACATATACATAAACTCATCTTAAGTTTGAAAAACATCATACTAGTGTTCTGCATTCTTATTTTCAGTATCTTTTATTTTCACATTGAACATGTTTCATGTAAATGAAGTCTACTGTAGTCACATAAAACCAACTAAAAATTGTCCATTCACCATGAAATATAGGTAAGTTTAATTGTACTGTTTACTGAGCGACCTGTGTCAGCCTAGCTCTCATTCACTGCACTTTTTCATTCTTTTATCAAGCTGTTGTGTGTCTGAATATTTATTTTATTGTGTATCATTTTATCAGGCTATCCCAACTGTCACTATACTGTATAGCTGCACAGACTGAGTCTTTCCTCGCCGTTGAGCAGGAGTCTGATTGTGTGTGGCAGCACACATTAATCATAGCATCTTAAAATAACTCTCTCTGATAGACAGCAGATACTGCAGGCTGCAAAAGACAGAAACCATCTCACATGTGAGCTATATCATTGTCTTTAAAGGATTATTTTTGTTACCTATCAGGTCAGCATTAAAGCCAACTGTGAAACCTGCTTTCAGTGTCCGGGTGCAAAAAGGTTAGTTGTGTCACAGCCCAATTTGGCCCTACAGTATCTTTTCAAAGATGATTTTAGGATGACTTTAACAGATCAGTTCTTTCTGACACTGTGATGAAAGTCCACAGAGCAACTGATAAGGCTGACTGTGTTATGTCACTGACACTGCTGTGCTGTCAGTCTGACGGAGATCTTCCCAGGCAACTCCAAAAACACTGACAAATATGAGATAATGAAACTCTACTGTATTATCAGGGTCGGTGCTGGAAGCATTTCTTCAATTCTTCTCTAAATTCTTCAACAGTACATGGAGCAGAGAAGAAATTCAAATTCAAGACAACTATTTACATTGTCAGGGGTGTTATAATACAATCTTATAATGAAAGTGTTAGCCGTTTGGATTGCCCTTTGGCTCTTTAATATTATATATAGGCTATGCTATTTAAATATATAAATACATTGACTAAAGCAGCATAGGAATACAAGCTTTGTTTGTCATAACAATTACGACAATCTTTCAAGTACATTAGATTAGCAGATTAGATAGTAGATTAGCTATGACCTGATCACAAATGAATTCTATGTATATGAGCTCACACACTTTAATAAGTCTTTCTATCAAAAAGTCAGCACAACTACAAGACAAGTATACCTTTCTGTAGACCTATAAGATAAGACTAATTAAGTATACTTTTCTTAAAAATATTAAGTAGAAGGGCCTATAAGGTAAGACTTTTCTTATTTTGAACAAAAGATTAAGCACAAGTATGCCGATAAACCAAGTACAACTAGACTTTTCTGTAAAGTTTTGTATACTTTTCTTAGGTATATTTCTGATAAGTACATAAAAGCAAACTAAATGAATAATCTCTTATTTTACATTTAATAAAAGTCTACTAACGATGATTCATCCTTGACCTGATTAGGAATGTGGCCTATGTATATCAGCTCACACACTTTAATAAGATACTCTATCAAAAATTTCTGTAGGCTTGTAAGGCAAGATTACTTATTTATACTTTTATTAATTATTCTTAAGTATATCTCAGTCAATATGTTAAGTACAAGTATGACTATAAACCAATTATACTTAGACTTTTCTATATACTTGTCAGTATAAGCCAAGTAGATGTTTCTGTATACTTGCCAGTATCAGCCCATATACCATACTTAAACTTTTTGGTATACTTGTGAGTATAAGTCAAGTGCAATTAGACTTTTCAGAATCAGAATCGCGTTTATTGTCATTGTATTGCATACAACGAAACAAAAAATGTAGAAAATATAGAAATGTAAAGCAAGAAAATTCTGTACAATTTTGACAAGAAATTATGTGCAAGTTCACTGAATATTGCACACAGGACATTATTGCACATGAGAAGGCTCAGTTATTGCACATAGTGAGATGAGCGGATTAACAGAGCAGTTGGATGATTATTGTTTGTGGTTGTTTACTGCAGTAATGGCTCTGGGAAAGAAGCTGTAGCTGAAGCCTGCTTGTCCAGGTTTTATGTGACCTATAACGGCGGCGAGAGTAGCAGGTCAAACAGATGGTTACTGGGGTGGGATGAGTCCTTGATGATGCTGACAGCTCTGCTGAGGTAGCGAGAGTGTCCTGGCAGTGTCCTCCAGGCTGGGCAGAAAGCAACCAGGGATCTTCTAGGCCGTGTCGATCACCGTCTGCAGCGCTCTCCTGTCTGCTGCTGAGCTCCCTACGTACCATACCGTGATGCAGTACACCAGGATGCTCTCAACGGTGGATCTGTACAACATCACCAGCAGCTTCTCCTCCAGATTGTTTCTTCTGAGCACCCTCAGGAAGTCGCTTCTGTATACTTGTCAGTACAAACCAAGTAGACTTTATTGTATACTTGTCAGTAGAAGCCAAGTATACTTAGACTTTTCTGTATACTTGTCAATATAAGCCAAGTATACTAGACTTTTATGTGTACTTGTCACGATAAGCCAAGTATACTTGGAATTTTCTGTATACTTGTGAGTATGATGATATATTGATGATGAGTGGAACATAATTTTGGAGTCTGTTATTAGATTGTTATTACAGTCCCCCAAACATCTACATTATTTAGAAAAAAAATAAACTATGTAGAGAGGCCTAAATCATTGGCATTTTTTCGAATGAGTATATTTTGGAGACTACATCAAACAAAATACCAGCTTTGGCTTGGCTGGTATTTGGAAGTTGTGCTGAAAATATGAAAACATAAGTGTAACGTGGACTGCCGCCACACACAGGCACCGTGGTCATGGAGGAGGGGGGGGTCACGGAGCCGCATGGAGGTGGGGTGAGAGCAGGACTTCCGGTGTCTCCAACCAATGAGCTGCTTCCACATGCGGACACCGAACGCCGCATTCGACGCACGCGAGAGCTGCAGCGGACAAACCCGATTGGTGCCGACGAGGACGCTGGTGATTCCGCAACACAGGCAGAGCGGGTGAAAGGACCGGAGCCGAGCTGCAACATAGCCACATGGTTAAGCTATCTGTTAGGACAAAATCGGTTTGGAATTCATTGTTTTAAAAGAAGAGGAAGGTAGTAAAACGTCCAGTCGGGGATGCGGTGTTGATATGAATTATTCGTTCGAGGTCTCACGGGAAACCTAGCGGAGCACAACCGGCGAATTCAAGCGGAGCCAACAGTTAGCTAGCTTTAGCCTGTTAGCTGCCCGTTAGCTCAGGAGCCGCTATTTCGTCCACTCTCTCCAGGCACCCGCATGTTCCGTGGTATAGCTAATTACTCGGTAACCGTCAACGCCGTGAGGTCCCGCTGTAACATTATCTAGTATTTTTGTTTTTTATTTAAGTCACACCGTAGGAGGGGAGAACCGTGACAGGTTGAGGCTGGGACCAGCAGGGCGAAACAAGCGGTGTCCTCAAGTGGCCGTTCACCATGGACAACGCACACACAAAGACGGTGGAAGAAGTTTACAGCTTTTTTAATGTGAACGAAAGCACCGGCTTGAGTTCAGAGCAAGTGAAGAAACAACGGGAACGATATGGACCAAACGGTAAGGATCCGGTTAACGCCGGTTTGTTCAAAAACAAATAACGTTAGCTAACAACTGTGCCGGTGTCACGTATGGCCCATGGCCGTAACGGGCGACATGTCGACGTCTCGAGCTGTATGTTGAAATACTGGCAATGGTCTTCTCTGTGACTCACCTAGTAAATAACACGTCATCCTCTATTATACTGTGTGTAGTTTTACATCACTGCTGCTACAACAGTATGCTAATGTATGCCAAATACTGCCATTTAAATAACTGCTTCTCTGTCTGTCTTTGGCCTGCGGTCTGAATGGGGATGATCTGCAGAACTGCCAGCTGAGGAGGGTGAGTGGACCAATGTGCATTTATGCAAATAATCACCTGTATATATACCTGTATCTCTCATTCCTGTTGACATTCATGTTCTTGTTTTCTAGGTAAATCCCTGTGGGAACTGGTGGTCGAACAGTTTGAAGATTTGCTTGTGAGGATCCTTTTACTCGCTGCCTGCATATCCTTTGTAAGTATAATACAGGTTTTGTCAGCTGTACAGGTGGTTTGCTCAGTGTTCATTCAAACAGTGTTGCCCAGATAATCAATGGCTCCTATTTGACGTTCACACAGCCAGGAGCTCTGTCTAATCATGCCGTAGAAATAAAACTCTGTGAGCAGGTTGTGTCACTCATTATATTTGGTCGCGTTCAAGACATAACTCGAGGTAAAGCTGACTATTTTGGTGCTAAAGTAGTGAGATGGCAATTCACACTGAGATCTGGGGAATAAAATACTAAAACAGTTGAACAACTGTGTTCATCTTTCTCTTCACCCCTTTAGCAGCGAGTTCAGTGGGTTTTTCATCCTACAAAGTGTATATAGAGCCTTTCTGATTGATTCAGTGCAGATCAGTTTAGCAAGAATGCTGTTCAGAGTGGAGAAGAAACGCGCCCAGAATCTGTCTGGTGACACAACCCAGACGACTATTTTTTTTTTTTTTTTCTGTCATAAGGTATTATAAGTCAGTTATGCTTTTGCTCTTGAAGTAAATCAAATCATTGCAGTCTCTTTTAGCCCGTTGTTTCATATGGATTATGTTAAAATAGTCAAGAAGTCCATAGTTTACAGGAAAGGCTGACATGTTGTTAATCTGGGAGCAAACTGCTATGTCACTTGATTATGTGGCACGTTGTTGGAATGAGCAGCACGCCTTGTGTTTGGCTGTTAAAGAGTAAAAGTGACAGACACCTGAGAAGTCAAGCGTCTCTCTGAGGGTTTTAACTTTCCGGTGTTAACATGCCACCACACTCTAACGATGACTGAAACTCTTATTACAAGTCTCAAACATTACTTTGATGCCCAGTTATATTGTTGTTCTTCTGAATCAATCCATAAATGGACAGACATTACATGTGATGCTTGTGTTGTTGTCACCAGTGGAGTGGCGATCCCCAGTGTACTTTATGTGTATGAGCACAGTGTCGGGTTAACTATCATGTGGCCCTGTTCCTACTAGGATTGGCTGTTGGCCTCCTGGCTGAGAATATCATCTGTCACCAAGGCATGGTGATGACAGACAGCTATGGTTACAAAACTTATAAACCATCAACTGTAATACGCAGCTCACTCCAAATCACACAAGCGCATGCATACGCATTTACATTTATTTCAGCATAACAAAGTTCTATACAAACGTGTTGGACTTAACATTCAGGAACTGAAATGTGAACCATGCTTTTTTTATGCTAAATGCTTAGAATTTAATTTGATGTTTGATTGGCTGTGCTTAAATAGGTTGGAGTTGAAAATAGGGGCGCCATTGGCATTTTGTTTGACACACTTCACTGCTGGCACAGATTTTTAAAGAGGAGAGAAAGTGGTTACTACACTCTCAGTTTCTCTCCTATGGCTTTCTAACACACTTGGCCCAGTTTCTGCAATACTGGCAGAAGCTGGCTTGGAATTTATTCTGAATTATTAAATGATTGTTAGATACTTAAAATCATTGTGCCAAATATGTAAAAGTTGAAGTGGGATTCTGGCACAAAGTCAACTACTTGATAGGTGTATGGAAAAGACACTGGGAGAAAATCGTGTTGCAGGTAGCAAGGCCTTATGGCATATGTAGTCATCTGTGTCTCACACTTCAGTATTAATTGTTTTTTGTAGTGTATTAAAATGGTGTTCATTTCTTTTCTCTGTTTCTATGTAGGTGCTGGCCTGGTTTGAGGAGGGAGAAGAAACCGTTACAGCCTTTGTGGAGCCTTTTGTCATCCTGCTTATTCTCATAGCAAATGCCATCGTAGGAGTCTGGCAGGTAAGCACATTACATTTACAAATCTACCCGAGTATGGGTTTTTAAAATCTTGTTTTCTTCAGCCAAATGTTTATTGTTATGAATATGTTTGGTTGCCTTGACAGTGGTCACAACTGCTGCTTTCTTGTCAATTGGAAATGATCATGTAACAGTGGACAGTTGGTTGAGCTTTGCTTAGCAGAGGGTGATGGTAGATGGGGTGTCACTTTAATAGGGAAAAGATGCCTGACTTTGCCCTGCAGGTTGTTCCTCGTTGCAAACTAATTATGTTATAATAGAGTTTTTTCCACTTTGACAGTTGTCAACAAATGCATGCTTGGGATGTACAAGCTGAATAGGAGTCTTACTGAAGAAGGAAAATGATGCTGTTGAGAGACATATGGAATGGAAAAGGATCTAATTTTTATCAGTACTCATCCAGGCCAAGGATACAGCTCACATTGTATTGGATCCTCAGTGTAAAAACACACCAGTCTCATACACTTCTTCTTGTCTAAGTCTCACTGGAAACCTGGCCTGCTCCACGTCCTCCTCACTTGGTGCATTCTGGTCCTGATTGCTTAACCTATCTTTCAGGGAAATCCCGGCTTTTGACCTTTGACTGAACTTGGCAACATTTAGTCACAGAGGGTGAAACAGTACAACAAATGCAATTGTTTTTAATGGCACTTGTGAGGAGGTATTTTTATGTGTCTGTCTTGCCTCTCGCCCAGGATTTACTGTGTCGGTTCCTTTGAGCAGCAGTATTGATCTGTCAACATATACCTTAATTATAAGGCAGGAAGCAAAGACAGCAGTAGCCATGGAAGGAGGAAGTTTTTTTTTTTTTTTTTTTTATTAGAGTCAGTTGATATAGATACCCTGACTCCTTGCACCTGCTTGTGGATTTGATAAATGCATCCTAAAAACAGTTAGGATTTCAATTGACATGATTGACAATACTACATTAAGTAACACATCTGTCAAGCTAATTAATCAAAAACTTGTTTTTTTTACCTAGTATTAATAAATAAGAACATAAAAAAATGTAGGTAAGAATAACAGATAAAACAATAATTGTTTTCACCAGATTCTTGCTTGTTTCACACAGACATTAGCTTGCATGTGCCGTACAGATTTATAGATATCTCGGGAACGAGTAGGGAAACCTCTGAATCATCATCTCTGGATAATATCTACAAATGACATAACTGCTCCCCTGAGGTTAGTGTTGAATATCAGCTGGCTGCAGGTTTTGACTAAGGCTAATAAGCTCAGTCACACCACACTAGGTCAAAGAGGACAGCTGGCAGGTTGGGTGGGTCTCTGCTGGATTGTCATGTAAATGAAAAGACTCGCTGAAGGTCCTGCTGAGGCTTGTGTACCAATGGGGAGTTGTCAACAGTAAGTGGGTGGTTGTTTGACTCCATTTATGCAAACAAAGCCTCTGAATGACGTAGAGGTGGAGGAGGCTGAACATGCTGCTGCCGTTATTGATATGGCCCCATCTGTTTAGGATAGTTTTCCTCTGAATTCAAATCTGTTTTGTATGCAACCTTGTAAAGCATCACCTTTACTGGCAGCCATTTTAATGGCCATGTGTCCCTGTTGCTATTCCTAACCAAAGACCTTTAATGTCCTTGGATCGTGTGCCCTGTCTTGCCATGTCTCATTGAGTGCTGCCTGGGAGCTGCCACTAAAAGTGTCCAGTCTGAGAGCGATCTGTCAGACACGGTAAAGTCAGCACTAATAGAAAAGTGCAAGTGAAGAATGATCAGGAAGGAAATGCACAGGCAACAAAGAAAACATCTGGGGCAAAGTAAAGTGAGAATGTCACACTTTGACTTATATTTTTGGAGTAGAAAATCCCCATTGTTAGGGTAACTCTATGGTGTATTGTCCACGTCTTAAAAGAAAATGTGGACCGAGTGACCGAAGTAAAAGTGCTCTATCCAATTCTTTCCAAACATGGCCCACTGTTGACATAATTCTGCTCTGCGGTCTTTTCCAGACTACCTGTCATGTGCACTTAGTTTATTTTTTGTTTACTGCTTTGCTTATGGGAGCATGAGATGCTCATCAATCCATTTTGAACAATATGACTCTAACTGAAATAGCATATCTGAGAGGTCTTCCTCCAGTTCCTGCGACATCCTTGGTGTTTGTGTGAAATTGACTTGTTTTCATTTTTCCCCTCCTATTTCCACTGTACAGGAGCGAAATGCTGAAAATGCCATTGAAGCTCTTAAGGAGTATGAGCCAGAGATGGGGAAGGTGTACCGCCAGGACAGAAAAAGTGTCCAGAGAATCAAGGCCAGGGACATTGTGCCTGGGGACATTGTGGAGGTGGCAGGTAAGGTTAAAAGACACGAGCAGGGCCTTTTTATTATTTACATACCTTCCATTTGTTTTATCTGACAAGTTGCTGTCGTGCAGCATATCTGGTTAAAAAAAAAAGAAATAAAAAGGTGATGAATTGATGGCTGTAATTCAACACACAGATGCTTTTGGTGAACATAAGAGATGCAGAAATAACATTGGTCATGAGTTCTGTAAACATTATGAACAGTGTTATGACGTACGCTTTACACAGTATTAAACGCACACAGCTGATCCCTCATCCTGTTTAACCCCCTTGACAATTTTTGAATAATGGTGGTACCGAGTAAGTAAAGCGGTTATGCAATACAAGAGCAGAGGGCCCGGTCTGTTCTCCAACATCTTCTTTTCTTGGCTAACCTCAACGTGAACAGGGCCACATGTGTTTATGCCTTTTGCGTCACTGCTTCTCATCCTTGTGTTTTCTTTCTCAGTGAGCCTCTTTCTGTCTGTTATCTTTCTTTTTGTCTATCTTTGGTTAGCTTTCTTTTATTCAGTTTTGTCAGTTATGTAGCTTCCCATTTAAAAAAAAAAAAAAAAAAAAAAAACAGAGTAAAGGTCAGAGGAGCAGAGTTACAGGAAATATTTCTTTACTGTGTGTTTACATTCTTGTCAGAAGCTAATGAAACGGTTGTGGATTTACTTACTCCGATGCCTTTCAGAGTCAACACTGTGTTACACTCTGTAGCATCAATGTACTTAAATAAGTATAAGTCAGTCTAACTTGAGTCAGCTGAAATAAAACGATCTTGTTAATTCTCATCCTAAATCTGTTTGTAGAACTTCATTGTAATTGTAGAATAGTACACTCTTTATTTTACCTTTTTTTTTTTTATGAAGACTTGATGCATCAGTTGGGTCAAAAACAAAAACTGTATTATAGTTGCCTGGCATGGCATCATTGGCGCATTGTGACTAGCTTTTTACTGCAGCAGCTACACAACTAGGGGGATGTACTTTTTTCTGCCTGCCTCAACAAATAACAATTAATGACAGAACGAAGACTCTTGTATGACCAATTTCTACTTATTGATTACTGAAAGTGATGGTTGGGCTACTTTGCCTTGATCTACTTCACAAGTTAGGAAACATTAGTGCCTGTATAAAGTGTTTACAATATTGGAGATAGCACTCAACATTAGTTAAACCTGCAGTAAGCAGAATTCGGGCACCCCGAGAGAAAACTAGACGTCTGCATCTCCTCATGGCTCTGTTTTCAGGATTTAAAAAGTCATTCATTTTTAGCTGTGAAATGAGAAAGTTTGCTCCAGCTGGTGTGTGTGGCGTTTGGTATTCCCTCAGCTGATCTCAACATGGCTGCCGGGTCACAAACTCTCTCATTTTACAGCTAAACAGTAACTTCAAGATGTTTTTGAAAACATTTAAGATAAGAAATAGTTATTACAGTAACAGAATATTGATTCATATTTGATCAGCGCTGCCTAGTTTGTGAGTGACTGACAGCTGCTCGGACTAATTCAATGAATCAATTAATGAGTCAGTTAAGAACAGTACCCAACCTCACTGTTATGTACTGACACCAGCTTCAGATGATGTTCAGTTTTTTAATGCTGCAGCTTAACAATCTCTGATCATGTGGCCACTTCAGCCTCTTCATCTTGTTCCTATTTTACTGGAGAAAATCTCAGCGTGGACTGCTGTACTTGACATTGTCTTATGTTATAATCCAAGTAGAACCTCTGTTTGTGTTGCTGCAATTATTACATTACATATTCGCAGTCATATGGCTCATATGATATGGGGGCGGCAGTAGCTCAGTCTGTAGGGAGTTGGCTTGGGAATCGGAGGGTCACCGGTTCAAGTCCCGACATGACCAAGAACTGTGTGACCTGGTAGCTGGAGAGGTGCCAGTTTACCTCTTGGGCACTGCCGACGTGCCCCTGAGCAAGGCACCAAACCCCCAACTGCTCGGGCGCTTGTCAGGAGCAGCCCCCTCACTCTGACATCTCTCCATTTGATGCATGTATATGGGTCCTGTTTGTGCATGTGTGTGTCTCGGGTCTGCATGTACTGTGTATAAGTAAAACAACAGAGTGTAAAAATTGAATTTCCCCTAGTGGGACGAATAAAGGAATATCTTCTTCTTCTTCTTCTTCAGCCTACCCACTTTAATGTTATAGTGGGACAGTAGCTGTATTGAACAAGCCAGTCTGCATGCTTTATATACTGTGTTATAGCCATGTGATTTACTGTCAGCAGCAGCAAGCTGTTCACATAAATACGGTCCTAAATCCAATACATGGTCCCCTGAGGTGACACAAGCAATGAGGATGGAGGTGCTGAACTTGTTTGAGTTGCAAAGTATCTGCAGAAACCACCATAGTTTACTTGGCCAAAGAGCTCTTAGTGCACGTGTTTGAGTTAGCAGCGAAACAGGCTAGTCGGCCAGCGAGTTGTAGCATGATGGGTCATGATTTATGAGAATAATGCCAGGCTGCAAAGTGTCTTGTCAGACCAGGCATATGGTTTATGTCCTTTGAGTACTTTTAGATTTACAGCTGTGATGACTTTGCCATCACAAGCTCTGCTGCTCCGTCAGAGCAATTGTTATTAAGTGGTTAGTGAACTCTGTGTGCAGTGTGTGAATTACTACAGCTATGTGACTTGCTCTGTGTTGATAACGTGTTTTTTTCAGTCCTTTTTTGGATGCACAGTAAGGGTTATGCTCTCCTGTCACGCACGCACGCACGCACGCACGCACGCACGCACGCACGCACGCACGCCACACACACACACACACACACACACACACACACACACACACACACACACACAGTGATTGAGGTCTTTAAGAACTGCTGTCTATCCAGAGGACATCCACTTTCTAGTCTTACAGGCAAGCAAAGTTTTGCTGCAGTGCTATGAATTGGGTATCCCTGACCACAGTTTCCTTTTTTTGTCTTTCTGGGTGCAGCATTTAGTGTCACACCTGCCCTCTTGTGCATCAGCGGTATAGTCCTGAGCTGTCAGCTTAGCGGGAAAGGATCTAGCAAGCAATCACGTCTGTTTTTAGGTTAGGGCTGTCAATCAATTAAAATATAGCAAATTAATCACACATTTCTGTCTGTTCAAAATTTGCCTTAAAGGGAAATTTTTCAAGTATTTAAGACTTATTAACATATATGCTGCTTTATGCAAATGTAGGTATATAGCATAACGATGACATTGTCAACAATCTGCTCCAATCAGAACATGGCAAACTGCAGCCTAATAGGCAACAACAGCTGTCAGTGTGTCAGAGTGCTGACTTGACTAGGACTTGATCCAGACTGACTGGGACTATTACAGTCACAGAAGATTGTGTTAATGTGTTAAAGAAATTAATGGCATCAAAACAAATTTGTATTAATGCATTATTGTCGCATTAAATTTGACAGCCCCATTTTAGATGAGCTGTCTACATGGTGGCCTTTGGTGCATTCTACTTCTACTAAACTTGTAAAAACTGTTTGGAAATTAGTGTTTGGATTATTTCGCTGTTGTTCCAATGCTAATTGTCATTGTATTTGACATGGTTGGAAAGCCTGTTTATTTACCTTCATAATGATGTCCAACTTGTAAGGATCATGCATTTGTGGGATGAGCAGCACAGCTGATTATGTTGGTAGCACACTAGTGAAATTTGCCAAACAACAATTAACAGTGTATTCTCCTGTTGGTGTTGACTCTGGTTTTGAAGCTCCAGGTTTGGTACCACATCATGATGTCTAAATCATGTCAGAGAAGAGATGAGGATTTCTGAACTGAGCCATGTTGGTTTTTAACAGCTGACTTTTCAGAATGAACCAGATCACTTTGTGATCCTGTGATCTGGTCTCGTGGAGCCTGATGAGCAGCACCTGGAGCTTAAAATGAGAGTCGACACCAACAGGAGAATACACTGTTTAGCATTGTAACAACAGAGAAGTAGTCCACCAAACACACATTTTTTTCAAGTTTATATTTAAGCTAAGATTACTGCTGATAAAGTGTGAGCACAGGACACAAAGGGCCTTTTAATACAAGTTCACACTCCACAACTGTCAAAGTTGTCAGATCGCTGATGTTTTGTCACAAACAAAAGTTGAGTGTCATGGTTCTAGTCACGCTTGTTGACAGTGGCCCACGTGTTCACATAATAACCTGTTTCCACACCTGTTTACTATTTCCCCTATGTAGATCAGTCACTGTGTTATGTGTTTTCATGCAAACAGCCAACACTCATGGTGCAACAACAACTTTGGTCCATGTTGTAAAAGCAGCACGTGCAGTAAAGTTCCGGTTTCCCCACGGCTCATGCCTTGTACTCTCATTGGCTGAAGTTCCCTGACAGGTCCAGATATTTAGCATGCTACATATCTGGAATATATCTGCGATGCATCAGCGAGCTTCTCAATGCCTCTTCTTTAAACAGTTCACACATAGCGCTTGAGCGCCGATTTGCAAGCACCAAGCTGACGCGGATTTCATCTGGTCTTTGATTTGATTTGATCTGGGGCTTTTGTCGAGGAGCTCCAAAAAGGGAAAAATGAGGGCTTAAGTTGTGTAGTGTGATCTAGGCATTGCTACAAGAAACTATCACTCGAAAACAGCATGGTTTCCTGTAGTGTGTTCCTGTTATAGTGGAAGTGGGCTACTTCTGCTGAATTATGGGTCGCCTTGTTAACATCAAAAGAAATACACTTTTATTGGCAGCATTGAGCGCTTGGCAGCAGCTCTGTGTCTGTGAGTGGGTAAGAAATTATGTAATAGTCTTGGAGCATGGGTGAATCCCATTTAGGCCAGTTTAAATTCCATCAGTGTGGGTTTTCTTGTTGTTACTCAATGTGAGCATATAGCATCAACGTGAAATGACCTGAACTGTCGCTGATAACTTCACCTTCCCTGTTGTGTTTGTATTTTCAATGCAGGACCATAATAAGTAGTGTGACAGTAAGGTGTCAACGTCTGTGTGCTTGCAAAAGACAAAGATTTGCTTTTCAATTGTAGATTTTACCATCCATTTGCTTCATATCACCTCGTTGTACAGGGAGGGTTCTTAGTTTATCTGCAGTCGTGCCCCCAGTTTGTGGCTGTCCCTCAGTGTCTACTGTTTTTATTACTGCTGGCACTCTACTGAGGCATCGGTGACAAGTCTTTGCCGTTGGGTGGCTTTTGTTTTACCGTGCAATTCCTTATTGGACAAGATGTTCTTAGTCTGTTGCCAAAGTGACGGCCTTGACCGTTGTAGCAACAGCATCCTGTGCATAAAGAATAAAAGAGTGCCCTTTTCTTCCCACTGTCTTTCTCATCACCTGACTTCGACTTAATCACCTTTTGTTTTAATGACTTGTGGTTCTATCTTAACTGCTGTCTGAGGCGGGGGTGTACCCCATTAAAGACGAAGGACAGGATGTAATGTTTGGAAAGGGTACAGATTCAATTTGATAAATAATTTGCTCTCCAGATGGCCACATGGCCAGATTTCCTCTCTTGTGTTTAAGAGTGTAGGATAGTCTGTCTGTTGTCATCACCCAAACCATTTGTCTCTGGTTGTCCTCTGCAGACTGTCTATTCTTCCACTCTTCCAAGCTCTTTGCTTTTTCCTTTGCCAGAGGAATTGCTTCATTATTCAAACACACAGAAATGATATGGGATGTTCAGTGTCATGTGTGTTTGTGTATTTCCCTTGAGGGCTGAAGGACCTCATGAGAGGTCTCAGGAGACTGTAGACTACGTGCTAGCACATCTGGGAGCCCCAGTCATTGTAAGACAAAATATACAACCCCCTGAAGGCCTTTAAAGTTTCGCTGGACCCCCCATGCTGAATAGTTGCATACTGTGTACTCTGCACTTGTTATATTTGTATTTGGGAAGTGATGGTGAGGAAATTTTCCCACCGGTTAATTAACTTGTGACAACACTGGTGTTCCAGATTATACCAGAAAAGACGACGCTCAATATCTATAGAGTGCTTACTGATTACTGATCTGTGTCGTTGGATTGCTCTGTGTCTGACCTCTCCGGTCCAGGTTTCACTTCGAGGCCACGGTTTTCCACCTGGAGGCACCGCGCTGTACACACTGGCTGTGAGCGCTCCGTCGCCCACACAACAATCACCTCTTCCCTTTATAGCATTGGGTTTAAATCTGAAATACTGTCTAATATGCGCTTTTGCTTGTTGCTTCGACACCAAATCCTCCGTCATGGTCTTGTCTGCAAGCTCTCTCGTCCTTTCTGTGAAATCTGATTGAACCAACTAAAAGGGTGCCACAGCAAGCTTAATCTGTATGGTTGTCTTTTGCAAAATTTTCAGATATTCATCGCAAGAGTCAAGGCTTATCCTATCAGTCACTTGGGAGGAAGGGAGTTAAGGTGGTGATACAGGCCCTGGACATGGTGTGAGAACTACTTGGGTCACTACAAGCTGATGGGGTGTTCCCATCAAGTGGATGCACACTGACATTTGTCCCTCTCTCGAGGGAGCAGATAAATCAGATAAAGTCCTTTGTTCACATGGGATAAAGAAAGGTCCCCATCCTGGAGGCTGTACACTCTTTCCCAGAAAAATAAGAGCGAAAATAAAAGCATGTGATGTAAGATGAAAGGAAAAGTAATGACACTTAGTTAGCTTAGACAGCTGCATGTTTTGGGGCACTGCAGCGAATTTCTGTTGATAATCACAAAATAGCTGTATTCGTTGTGTGCAATATGGCTTGTAGAAACCTTAATAAACAGTAACTATTTATAGAGGCATTCATAATTGTAGATCTGCTTATCTATGAACTTATCATTAGCCAGTGCATGATGTTCTCTGAAATGTAATAGGGCCATTATTCCCAGGAGAAATGGGTTTGTCGTGATGAAGAACACATCTCTTTGTGGAAGTTAAGATTACCAACGTACTAGGGCTGTCCCGGGCTTTGACGTAGGCTTGCCACGGCAGTCGTTGTTGATGGTGTTATACGGTGGTGGGGCACACATTACTAGCCCACCGCCCCCATCATCGTTTGCTTTTTTTTTTTTTTTTGCAGAAATAAATCCCATTTAGATAGATAGACAACGGACGGCACAAACTGAAAGTGTCTGCTCCATACAGAGTCTTTGGTGTTGATGCAAAAAGCAAAAGCTCTTTTTTGGCTGTCTGTCAAATTTAAACCCAAAGCTATAAGGGAACCATAACGATAATCACAGCCGGGCAGCACTGGATGGAAAAAATCAAATATTAATTTAATTTTAATTTTAATTAATTAATTAAAGATCAGAGTTGACGTGCTACACATTGACCGTAATCTTTTTTTTTTTGTAAAATGTCCAGTATAATCGGTAACAGCAGTGTTTATTTTTGTTTATGGGTAGGGAAATTTCCTCACTGTCAAATTCCTACTTTGAAGCTTCAGTAAGACATATTTGAAGGTATAAGGCGTTTCGCAGCAGGCTGACATGTTCTTCTGTCTACGTGTCTCCATCCATCTCTCCCGTTTCAGTGCCTCGTGGGACTGGGATTGTGGGATTATTCCTTATTTCATGGGCTATTTATTACATATTTATATAAAAAGCAAACAAAGCATGTGAATACTGATTTGTAGGTGAGTGATTGAGTACCTTGGAAATGGTTTAAGCCTCAAAGCATTTGGCTCACCTCTAAAAACTTTTTTTATTGATTTTAAAACATCTGAAAAATGATTAGGTCTTCTTGCTGCCAAACACTTCTCGTTGCCTGTGAAAGTGGATTATTCTGCTTGCAGTGACCTCATTTCCTGTATCCACCAATGAGTTGTAAGTCGGGTCACTATTACTTTGACGTAGGAGGATTTCTAATTAGTGACATTTTGTGGGAACCTTCCCTCAGGGCTTTGGGTCTTAACTATTTCCAGCAACTGCAGTTCCTTGTCCTCCCTCGTGCTATACTTGTCCGTCTCCTTCACTATCTCCTGTCTGTTTAAGGGGGATCTAGTTTGAAGGCAAGCAGGTGATGATGAAGTGACTCTGACAGCCTCTAGTCAAGTCGAAGACCAAATTTGGTAGTGTAGCTGGTACAGTCAGGAGCATTATCACTCTACATGACTTCTGCGTTATCACATGTTACAGTAATAACACTGATTCTTAGATTATTGGTATGGTGCAAACACAATGCAGCAATGTGTGTGGAGCTCTTTAGTAGAGTTTCCTCACTTCAGCCTCTGTACGAGTTACATAAATCTGTCACAAACTCATGAGAAGGATGGGAATGAATGAACAGTTTGTATGAAAGGACACGTCACACTTTCTATTTCAGCTCATATGACGTGTGGAGCGGGTTCTCCTCGCTTAAAACTGTTTTTATCATTCCCCCTCCTCCCCCAAATCCAGCAGCACATGTTTGCAACTGATCAAAATAGTTTTCCCATTTTTGGACGTGTGTTTTGCTGGACTCATCTAATCCCCCCCCCCCTCTTCCTCTCTCTATTCAGAGGAAGGGCACAGCAGAGGCCCAAGGGCTGGTTTACTCGTCTGTCACCACTCTCCACTGTCCACACAGGGATCTCTGAAGAGCCTCTGGGTCGTTGCTTTATATTGCTTTTACCATCACCCTCTCAACATGTGTGATGACTTATTATACGCTGAAAGTCATATTTCACTTTGGTGCAACAGCGGCATTTTCCATTGTGCTTTAGAATTTCATTAAAATGTCAGTCATCAGTTTTGGGTGCTATGCTACACCCTGGCTCACAGCCTTACTGTAATAGTACAGTATTTATTCATTTATATATCTAAACTTTGGGTGTTTTGTAATTAGTTGTTTGGCCTATCAAATTTCAGCAGAATGTTGAGCTGTGTTTCTCAAAACCCAAGGCGACCTCAAATGTCCACAACATAAAGATATTCTGTTTACTCTCATAGACTAGTAAAAATACTCACATTTAAGAATTAAGAACTAACGATTAATCAAAACATACTACTGTATTTCCAAGACTTTAATCTACTTTGCAGACGTGTTTTAAAATCGGCCTCTCGGGTTATATTTTTTGATTCTTCATCATAGATCTGACATCAAGAGATAATATATTACTTGTTTTTATTTACAGCCCCATCCCATAGAAGGGCTTTGCAATGGCTGACAGAGAGAAAAATTAGCTTGAAAGCACATCTGAATGCCAAACATGGTCTAACTTTTACAAGCTCCTTTCTTCAGTTGAAACACAGAGCTGAAAGGTTCATTATCAGCACTTTTTATCTGCCCCGATCAGACCCAGTCTGCATGTGAAATCACACAGAGGACTAAAACTGTTTGATACCCTTTTAAGTAATACTAATAAACCTCAGTGGCTTTAATGGTACTTATCTGCCCTCTGCAGAGGAAACACTTGTTTGGAATTTGGTGCATATTTACATTTTACATCTGTTTTACTGGGGTTGCTAAAGCCATGTGTTAGTGGAAAGAATGAGCAGTAATCTATTTGTGTCCCGTGCAGGAGATGAGTGGAACATTAATAATTTTGAATGCATGACTTTCCCTCAGCCTTACTCTCCAACAACCTCTTTCTTGAGTTTGATTATTTTATCACTCCTGAGGAGCACGAGTTGGGATAACACAGCACTTGATTTTATTCCCAAGACTTTTAGTGTCAGTGGGTGGTGATATCTTCACACTTTTCACACGGCTGGAGAGCATTTGATCAAACCTGTACACTGATCATCTGCTTTTATTGCTCGCATTGTTCAAAGTGCACCACCTGTAGTCGTGCCATTTGCAGATGCTTTTAAATTGTAAAGAGGTACTTAAGTGTCTCCTGTGCTTTGTTGTTTCTGTCCACAGTTGGTGATAAAGTGCCTGCAGACATCAGGCTGACATCTATCAAGTCAACAACACTGAGGGTAGACCAGTCAATTCTTACAGGTAAGACCACTTGATTGTTTACTCCCCTTTTGTCTGTGTGAGCTTCTATCTGTTCATGTTTGTGTCTCTGTGCCCTGACTCATTACTTGGGGTGGAAAGTAAACCGAGTCACATCTGTATCCAATTTTATTTTTTAGGATTTTGAAATCAATTTTTTTAATGTCAGCATTGATATGAGTCAATACAGAAGGAAGTTACTGCTTTTATTGTAGTTTTGAGTAACGTCATATCCGTTCTGTATCCGTTAACCCAAAAAAACAGCAGCCGGCCGCAGGAGAGGAGCTGCACCCTCATATATTAAATCCAAAGCACACATTCAGTAAAGGATGGAAACACTGTCACACATGGCAGGAAAAGCAGAGCTAGATATCACGGCTAAAGCTGCATGCTAACTCTCTCACAGACAGGAAACGTTATCGTTTAATAACGTGTGGACTTGAGGAAGTTAGTGGAAGAATATGTGTTGTTTTCAAAATAAGGTGATAACAAAGGGAACCTGTGTATATACAAAATACATACATGGAAATAAGATTGATTGGATTATATTAACCAGAAGTATAAAACATGATGTGTCACCACTACTTTCTGAGGGAAATGTCTTTAGTTTTTGATTTTTGGGTTGCTCAAAAAAAATGAAATAGATAATTCCTGACAATGATTCTGATATGTCTGACTTCATACATGCTGAAAATCAAAGATTTTCATTTAGAGATTTACCAAAGTAAAATGGTCTAGTCTTAAAAAAGTTAACAAAAATTACAATAAAGCATAATATTGAATCGTAATACTTAGAAATCACAGTCGACATAAAATATTGTGATAGTATTTAATCTAGAAATATCGTCCCAGCCCTATCCATTACACATTATTATACATTCTGTATATTTCTTGTATGGCTTACAAATAAATACTATATATAGACATGTGTTACTTGCACCTGTCTTTGCCTGCCTCTGCAATAAACAACGATTTCTTCTTCCTTTTTGATGTGCTCATTATACACCCTGTTGTCATGGCTGCTCAGTCAGTAACAAAACAAAAACAGGCGAATGTGATGTGGATGAGAGGAAAAGTACATGGGTGAATCTGTAGCTGGATAATTGGATGGCGGGTGTAGATGGAAAAGATGAGAAGGTGAGAGTATTGAGGGATGGACAATGCACGAGAGAAGAGGTTTATGTGAATCAAGTCCGTAAGTCGCTTGTCCTCCTCCGCTGCCTTAATTGGTAGCAAATTCCACGGGATATTTTAGTGTTTCAGCTATTTTCTTCCTCTCTTTTCCTTCCCCATTCATGGCCATAATGCTTGTCAAACGCTCCCTGCCTTACTGTATCAGTACAGTGCAGACCTTGCACAGTTGATTACACAGACACATCAGATATGGGGTTTGAAAGGCGATGGCACTGCAGTGTTTGATAACGTTCGGGGCCTGCTCATTCAGCTGCAAAGCCCTCTCCACACATTTCTGCCCAAAGTGTCAACCAAGCATCACATCTACCAATTTTCTCTGCTGTGTAGAAACTTTCTCATTGCTTCCCTCTCTTTATATCCTTTGTTTCCACTTCCTGCAGGAGAGTCTGTGTCTGTGATCAAACACACCGACCCTGTGCCCGACCCGCGGGCCGTCAACCAGGACAAGAAGAACATGCTCTTTTCTGTGAGTGACTCACAGCACCATCTTCACTATCATTTACAATGTGTCTGACTACACCTATGAAGTCATTCTCCTACTCAACATTTTTTAATCCCACCATCCTTATTTCAGAGTGACATAACATTTGGAAAATTATCCTATTATATCCTCTGTGTTGTACATGCAAGACAACATACACTAATAATGCATGTCAGCTTCCATGGCAGCTACCACTGTTTCTAAATTGTATTCAGGGATCAGTGTGTTGACTCGCTGCATGTTACCACTTGCTGCGTATTGAACCTCCCCCCTGTGTCTTTGTGACACATCTCAGAATAGTTGCTAAACTAGTTTAACCCCTATGCTCAGAAATGTTCAGTGAGTGTTTTTGTGTTTTGATTTTTTTTTTTTTATGTTTGCTTTGCTCTTCTTCCCCCACAGGGCACCAACATCGCAGCCGGTAAGGCTGTTGGTGTGGTGGTGGCCACAGGTGGCAATACAGAGATTGGCAAAATCCGTGATGAGATGGCATCAACGGAGCAGGAGCGCACGCCGCTGCAGCAAAAGCTAGATGAGTTTGGACAGCAGTTATCCAAGGTAACTACATTATTCCCTCACTACTTTAAAATGTTAATAAAACAGCTATTTCTGTTTGATCAAGATGTATGATGTTGATTCCAGTCATGGATAGGGATGTTAATAATTAACCAACATTAAGCATCTTAACCGATTAATGCTATTGGTTAAATGGTTAAAAGAACTATTGATAATTGATTAAAAAGCTGAGCAAAGCGCGGTGGAGCAGTTCGACACTTTAAGGAGTAAAGCTGGTCCACCTTAAGAGAGAGCCAGCGCAGATACAGGAAGTTGACTCTGGACTTGATGTTACACTACAGTGGGCATGAAGCCAATGCAAATGCTAATGTAGCACAAACACACACTGTTTGTCAGACAATCGCTGTCGTTAATCTGGACAGACACACAGCTGGCAACCTGCTAAACTAAACTAAACTAAATGTGGTGGAGACTTTTACTGGGAACAACACTACACACAGCACCGTGGCTGCTACAGTAACTCTCCTGACGGTGAACTGGAGACAGTGAACGCAGCACCGTGGCTGCTACAGTAACTCTCCTGACGGTGAACTGGAGACAGTGAACGCAGCACCGTGGCTGCTACAGTAACTCTCCTGACGGTGAACTGGGGACAGTGAATGCAGCACCGTGGCTGCTACAGTAACTCTCCTGACGGTGAACTGGAGACAGTGAATGCAGCACCGTGGCTGCTACAGTAACTCTCCTGACGGTGAACTGGGGACAGTGAATGCAGCACCGTGGCTGCTACAGTAACTCTCCTGACGGTGAACTGGGGACAGTGAACGCAGCACCATGGCTGTTACAGTAACTCTCCTGATGGTGAACTGGAGACAGTGAACGCAGCACCGTGGCTGCTACAGTAACTCTCCTGACGGTGAACTGTTGAGTTGTCTGTTGTGCTCATATACTGCAGCTGAAGCACCGCTGCATGCGAGGCACTAATCTTTCACTTAATGGTTAACAATCGGTTAACGATGGCCCGTTATTGGTTTTTCAAAATTAGCATCCCTAGTTACGATTAATTGTTTGCTGTTAATATGACCTTTATAATTCAAGGTGATTACACTGATCTGCATTGCTGTATGGATCATCAATATTGGACATTTCAACGATCCCGTCCACGGAGGCTCCTGGATCCGAGGTGCCGTCTACTACTTCAAGATTGCCGTGGCTCTGGCAGTCGCTGCTATCCCTGAGGGTAAGCTGGAGAGCTGCTCACATGCTGCTTGCTGCTCTGAGAGGTGCTGATGCTGTGCCTTTATTCAGACTGCAGGAACAGTTGGTTGGAAAATCCTACTTTAGGGGCTGTTATTTTAAATACTTCATGATACACGGACAAAGGATGTGATTTTCCTCACTTGCATAAGTAAATGAATGTCTCCATTTCTTTCAGTAACTCTTTATCTCCTCTCCTTTCCCTCTGCGGTTCTGTTGCTGCGTCTCTCCAGGTCTGCCTGCTGTCATCACCACTTGCCTGGCTTTAGGAACTCGGCGCATGGCCAAGAAGAATGCCATTGTCCGCAGTTTGCCGTCTGTGGAGACCCTTGGCTGTACATCTGTCATCTGCTCCGACAAGACCGGCACTCTGACCACCAATCAGATGTCCGTGTGCAGGGTAAGAGAAGAGTGAACGCCGCAGAGACGGAGAGAAGAAACCTAAAACCTAGTGTGTTTCCTGAATTTCTTGCATTTAGCCACACCATTATGTAGATACTGACATAACTGAAATGTTTTTGAAGGGGCCAGCCTAGCCATCTAGTGTCTGGGTTAGCCAGTTAGAAATCAGCTCCAACAAATTAAGGTTGGCCATGTAAATTTCCATGAAAAAGAACAATAATATATGTTAAAGAACATTTGTCATGACACAAAAATGTCAGGCACGTCTTTCTTCGCCCTCTCACAGACCGTTCAAGTGAATTGTGCCTGGATATTCAGTGTTTTAAAACAAGATGTTTATCTGACAGGCTCCAGGTCGGCTTGGAAAGGTTCAGGGTAGAGGTGGCTTTGCAGCACCTCTTGCCCGGACCTTGCCTCTCGGGGCTGTGGACTTAGTCGCTGCTCTCAGTGTGACTGTCAGCCGTCAGGAGTGTCTCCTGTCAGGAGTGTCTCCTGTCAGGAGTGTCTCCTGTCAGGAGTGTCTCCTGTCAGGAGTGTCTCCTGTCAGGAGTCTGCTGTTTGTTTGCTGTGCCATCACCATTCATTTCATTAGCCTACAACCACCTGTGGGAAACATTGTTCATATTAATGTTTTTAGCAAGCATGCTCGCCCTGCTGAAATATAAAAATATAATGTAATGCACAGATGAAAAAAACAAACAACAACATCAAGTGGACTGAGGGGTCACCAACGGATGATTCGACTTATTAGGGGGCAGCCCTAAGAAGACTAAGGATTTCTATGCATTTGTTTTATCAGTGAATCAGAAATCCTATATCTACTCCATTATTTCCCATTTTTCCCTCGCAGACTGTTGCTTTTGAAATCAGTCATTTAAATTCGGCTCATTAACCTTCAGCTGTCAGCGCTCTTAAAGTGATGTTGACATTGTTGGTTTATCTGACATTACTGGTCTCATAGTAACCACTGTAACTGCTTGTATGTAAATAGTTGCTGTGTGCTTGAGTGAGTCCCTGACTTCTAACTAGTTCCCATTATATGAGCATAACAAAAGTCTTTAAAGAAATGATCAGTCATTAAAGAAATGATCAGTTACACAGACAAAAATAACTGTCCGGCAGTGAACATGATAATTACTCTTCTAGCTTAAATCCCTACCAGCAGAGTCTGATGCACTTAGTGACAGGAAAGTCAATTGCAGATGGGGTAAGTGAGTTAAATGAAGTTTCCTTTTGTAACTTAGAAAAGGGGGGAAAGTGACACCATAATATTTAGACAGAAGACGCTGTGGGCCCCGTGGAATTAAAGCTGTCTGTGATTAAATTGACTCATCCGTCTTTTTAAAGCTTCGTCTCCTAACGGTTTATAGGTTGGGTACCAAATTTTGTATGGAACAAACTGTCTACAGCCTCACCAGGGCAACAGTACGGTGAGGAGGTCTGTCGTGTATAGAAACTGGATGAAAAATGGGAGAAAAGTCCAAAAATAAGTGGGATTTTAAAACGGCTTCCTTCCATGGAAAGAGCAGAGAAGGGCTGGTTACTTTTCACATGTAAACTTTTTATTTGAGGAATAAAGACGTCTTGTTGACAGTAGGGATTAATCGAGCAGTAAACTGCAGATGCTCAAGGCTAATCATGGATAATGAAGGGTTCAATTGTCCACTGCTAGCAATGAAATGAGAAAAATTTCATTGCTAAAAATTACATGTTGTGTATACATTTTTCTCCTATCCCTTATGAGTATGAACAACTTCAGGCTATATGAACTATCATCGATTTACTTTCTATTTTAGTCTCACAGAGCGTGTACGATTTGCCGCTGTGTTCCTTCCCAGCTCATTTTTTGACATTGTGTTTCTCCTTCCTGCTCCTGTTCCTCCATCTTTCTCAGCCCTTTTATCCTGCCGGTCTTCTGTTTCCCTCCTCCTTTCTCCCCTCCTCATTCTTCTCTCCTCCCCCTTCTTCGCCAGGCAGCATGCTGATCAGTATGCAGCAGTTAGTCACTTGCAGCAGAACCAGCAGTAGAGTTGCATAACTGACCTTGTGTTGAAACATTCTCTCTCTCTCTCTCTCCCCTGCCTATTTCCGCTTCCCTTGCTCATCCTGCACAATTTTCTTTAAGTCAATATTATGTTGATGAAAGGCTTCATTTTGGATGCTACTTCTGGTTGTGTGATAGCCACTCGCTGACAGAAACTCTTGCTTGAGGCACTCAAACCACTGCTGTCTGGACAGGGCGGCACTAAAATGTGGTGCCCCGAGTGACTGAATGTTTTCTCCTCAGTTCAATCCCTTTCTGGCTTTTGTGTCTTTTGTATAGGACCGCCACTAACAGTCACTGCTTTTTTGTAGTCTTGCTGGTGCCTGAGGGGCGTGCAGCCATAATGCCAGTTCATGGTTTTATTCAGATATTCCTATTTTCATTCCTCGTGTATCTCTGTCCTGCCCCTCTCAAATTTTGGTAAAATGTGCTTTATGTGTAAGCGTGTGTAATTAGTGAATGTATAACCTTGACGTCAACCGTTCAAGTGCTACCTCGTTGCTCTGTTGCTGTCTTTAAAAGAATATCTCTTCTATTTGGATGGGGAACAAGATATTCATATTTTTTGTGGGTAATAAAATTCTTCCCTAGTACTTTCAGTAGAAAAACTGAGTTAATTTTATAGAGATACAAACCAGTCTCCTTACCCAAAGGTTTGGATACTCAAGGTCAAACTATTTCCGCCTTAGAGTGATTCACTTTTATACACCATATTCATGGAGTGTGAGTGCACACAGAGGACTTCTGCATCTGCCTTGCTACAAGATGACATTTATGGACCCTTCCCACCAGAGAGCTCAGTGTCTGCTTTGGCTCAGTATTTCATTATTATACTCTGCTGCTCTAAGTTCAAACCGGCTCTGATATGAAGCTTTCTTTCCTGTGCATGGTGGTGTGCTGCCACCTGCTGGATGCAGTTCATCCATCACAACCTCAGCTTTTTTTCTGTTCCTCTGTACTAATAATTTCTCTCTGCACTGTTGTGTGTGTCCTAGATGTTTATCATTGATCAGGCGGAGGGGGATAAGTGTTCATTAAAGGAATTCACTGTCACCGGCTCCACATATGCCCCCGATGGAGAAGTGTGAGTATTCAGCCTCATACACCTGTGTGCTATAAGATGAAAATAATGCATGTATGACAAAATAAATCCCACTACTTATACATCTGGCTCACGTGTTGCTTCCTGTCTACATCTGTGTGTTTAGCTTCCAAGATGGCAAACCAGTCAGATGTTCCCAGTATGATGCCCTGGTGGAGCTGGCCTCTATCTGTGCTCTATGTAATGATTCCTCATTGGACTATAATGAGGTTGGTAGTGAATCTTTTTGCTTGTTAGCTAGCACCTGATCCTTCAGTGCCAGTGTGTCTCTCTTGACAAACCCTCATATGATTTGTGTGACTTTTGCATGACGATTATTGACCATATGGTTTTTCCTTTTCCTGTGTGTGTTCAGACCAAAGGTGTGTACGAGAAGGTGGGCGAGGCCACAGAGACGGCTCTCACATGCCTTGTGGAGAAGATGAACGTGTTTGACACAGATGTTAAAGGCCTGTCCAAGATCGAGAGAGCCAACGCCTGTAATTCTGTACGTAACCCTCTTGTTCTTCCAAGTGATGTCCAGGTTACAGTAGAAAACACATTCTGTACTTTTAGCAAATAAGTTGAAAAATGCAAAATGTGGAAAGACTAACAAACTACTCATGTGTTTTATCAAATATTTAGGTGATCAAGCAGCTGATGAAGAAGGAGTTTACACTGGAATTTTCCAGAGACAGGAAGTCCATGTCTGTGTATTGCACTGCTAACAAGGCCCGCTCCTCTGTTGGCAAGATGTTTGTTAAGGTAAGAAATGGACAAATTGAGAATTACTGCTAGGATTTGAATGGTCCAAACATGACATAACTGCTATCACTAGATAATGATAACCAGCTTTTATTCTGGAAGTCTGTCTATAGCTGGGTTCTACCAAAAGGTCCTGGGACTTTTAGTTCCTGGAACTACTTTTCAAGGATCTAAAAGAGGATCTAATCTCTCTCTTTTTCTCTGTCTTTTTTTAAATGAGTCGGGAAGCCGAGAGCAGAGCCCAGCTTTACTTTTATGTTATCAGACAACAAGAAAAGCTCTCATCTCATCCTAAAATGGTCCTAAATTGATACTAGACTACCTCCATGTTTCATGACTGAAACGGCACAGTTGAAGCAGCAGCGTTCTGTGTGTGTGGTTCACCAGTCAGTGATGATCATCCCTGCAAACTCCACCATGAGGTTCGGTAGTTTCAGAAAGTACTACCCCCCGACCAGGACCTTTTTTGTGGGTAACAAGGCCCCGTAACTTGTCCCCAGAACTAAATTAGACCCTGGTTCTTGTGGATGAAACACAATGAGTTCCTCAAAAGGTTCTTAGCTCCAGGGGAAAGTTCCTGCAGTAGAAATGGGGCTTATGCTATTAAAACAAATGCATTTCATGAACTTCATAGTACTTTAATAATCATGTTAGTGTCTTAATCATTAAAGGATACTGAACATTCTGAGTAGCCTGTGTTTTGCTTATTGTAGTTGTTTGTCTTAGGTACTGTTTTGTCCTTTCCCTTGTATCCTCATTCTCCTGTTCCCGCTCACAGGGTGCCCCTGAGGGAGTGATTGACAGGTGCACACACATCCGTGTAGGCAGCAACAAGGTGCCCTTGACCCCTGGTATCAAGGACAAACTGATGTCAGTGATCCGGGAATATGGAACCGGCAGGGACACCCTACGCTGTCTGGCTCTCGCTACCCGAGACCACCGCATGAGCAAAGACGAGCTGGCGTTGGAGGACTCCACCCGCTTCATTGAATATGAGGTTTGTGTCACTTTTGGTGTTTAGGTTCCTTTTCAGGTGTGATGCTGTAGGCTGTGACAGACAGAAGTGAGAATAACCAAAATAATGTGACTGTTGCTTCTGTTCTTCTTTTATCACCCAGACTGACCTGACATTTGTTGGCTGCGTGGGCATGCTGGATCCTCCCAGAGCAGAGGTGGCAGCCTCTATTAGACTCTGCCGCCTTGCAGGCATCCGAGTTATTATGATCACTGGAGACAACAAGGGTACGTAGAGAAAGTCACATCTGCTGAGAGAGAAAATCAGACTTGCACAAATCAAACTTCTTTTTTAACCCTCTGAGACCTGTAGCATCGCGGGTGATCCCAACCAGCTTTACTGTTTCAGAGGCTGCAGCAGCTTCAGTTTTAGAGTTACAGTGAGGGATCAGATGTCATGCATCAGGGAAAACTGGCATGGCAATGTTCGAAGGGCTCCCTTGACCTCTGACCTCCAGATATGTGAATGAAAATGTGTTCTATGGGTACCCATAAGTTTCCCCTTTACAGACATGCCCACTTTGATAATCACATGCAGTTTTTTGAATGTAGTATAAATATGTTATTTTCACCTATTCTGAAATGATGTAGTAGTATTTCTGCGTACTTGGTCCCTAAACAATCTTGGAATTGCATAAATTGGATCTTGTGGATCCAATGAGCCCAACTTTATTCATGTGTGAGGATTAGTCCTCATAGTGGCCATTTTAGTGTTTCTCAAGATCTTTGTCTTAATATGGTATTTTGGGCAGATTATTGATAATTTTTATTAATTCTTGAGTGGTAAAAAATGGTTAGATTTAGTACCAAATCTGTGTAAGAAATGGTATCAACCCAAAAATTGCTGCAACAACTTATGAGACATAATAGAGTATGGGAATGGACATCATATACTTACTGTATATCATAATTTACACTTTCACTATTTATTTTAATTAAGTAATTCAGGTTTATGTCTATAACAATTTGACACACTCATACAACTTCTACAGCACTTCTATGTGACATCTATTGTTGACCTGCTATCTTCCCCTAGACCCCCTGGACCCCCCTACAAAAAGACAAATCTACTATGAGTCTCAGACGGTTAATGTGCAAGATAACATTCAACTGCGACGCACCCAAAGACAATGGCCACATATAGTTCTGCATACTTACTTTCATTCCAGTAGTAGTACATGTACTCTTATTTGCACCGTAGGGACGGCGGTGGCTATCTGCAGACGTATTGGCATTTTCGGAGAGGACGATGATGTTTCCAGCATGGCATTCACTGGCCGAGAGTTCGATGATCTGTCCCCTGCTGCACAAAGAGACGCTGTGGTCAAGGCCCGCTGCTTCGCCCGTGTCGAGCCTTCGCATAAATCCAAGATTGTTGAGTATCTGCAGTCCTACGATGAGATTACAGCAATGGTAAGCCTAATAACCTATTCAAGGACTATCTACCATCCATTAGTTTGTTCTTTTTTTTTAAACATGAACAGTTTCCTCCAAAACAAAATCTTGAAATAAATCCAGATAAAGTGGATAGTTTACATTATGCTGTAAAATAGCTCTTTAGCATTGCCTTGTTTTCACTTCAGACTGGTGATGGAGTGAACGACGCTCCTGCTCTAAAGAAGGCTGAAATCGGTATCGCCATGGGCTCAGGCACAGCTGTGGCAAAGACCGCCTCTGAGATGGTGCTGGCCGATGACAACTTTTCCACCATCGTAGCTGCAGTGGAGGAAGGCAGAGCCATTTACAACAACATGAAACAGTTCATCAGATACCTCATCTCTTCAAACGTGGGCGAAGTTGTCTGGTGAGGGCAGCTGGTTTATACAAAGACGCACTCCTCTGTACACGTCATACCATAACATCACACAGTTTGTTTAACTCTTTTATAATCATGCTGCCTTTGTGCATAGCATCTTCCTGACTGCAGCTCTGGGGTTCCCTGAAGCCCTCATCCCCGTCCAGCTGCTCTGGGTCAACCTGGTGACTGACGGACTGCCTGCTACTGCTTTAGGCTTCAACCCACCTGACCTGGACATCATGAGCAAGCCGCCACGCAACGCCCGCGAGCCTCTCATCTCTGGATGGCTCTTCTTCAGATACCTCGCCATTGGATGTGAGTGGTTGCTGTATATGGTTCCTTTCTTCGCCATGTCATCTAATTGTCTTGGGTTTAAGTAGCCAGGCGTCTGTATGATCGAGTGTGTGTGTGATTGACGTCTTTTTGGTTTGGATCACCAGGTTATGTGGGTGCTGCCACTGTTGGTGCTGCTGCCTGGTGGTTTGTTGCTGCTGAGGATGGTCCAAGGATCACCTTTTACCAGCTGGTATGAATTACAGCCACTATCAACACACGCTGAATTTAACCTGCTCTCGGCTTTAATCTGTTTGTTTTTTTCTCTGTCACTTCTTATAGAGCCACTTCCTGCAGTGTGGTCCAGATAATCCAGACTTCACCGATCTGGACTGTAAGGTGTTTGAGTCCCCTTACCCTATGACCATGGCCCTGTCTGTGCTGGTCACCATTGAGATGTGCAATGCCCTAAACAGGTTAGTCTGAGCAAGGTATCCTCCAAACTGTTATTACCAACTAATTAGCAGGTCCAGCATGTTCAGAATTATGTTTTTTTAGTCAATAGAAACAGGTAAGATAATGCTCAATAGATGTGTTTGGACCAGAGGAACTTCTTCACAGTTCTAAGAAGTTTTTATTGTGTTCACACTACCAGAACTAGCTAACGATTATAGATAGAGTGCTGCTTTGAGGGACTGTTTTAGCTCCTATTTCAGAGTAGATCACTTTCCCAGTGCAACAGGAACCCTGAGTGACATAAGTGTGCAGTGACTGGGCGAACACATGAGCCAAAGCAGCACCGGTAACCACCATTTTTAGAAACGCGATAGCCGTGTAAACGACAGTCAACACAAAACAAAACGGAGACAACAGTTCATAGAAAAACAAACAGAAGAAACACGGACAAATGGGCAACGACAATCAAGTCCAGAAGTTAACTCGTTCATGAGCCAAAGAACAAGTCAGAGCTGCTGCTCAGTGCGCTAATGTAACGTTAGCACAAAAGCTAACCCAGTAACGTTAGCACTAAAGCTAACCCAGTAACGTTAACACTAAAGCTAACCCTGTACACAACAACAGATACACAACATTTGTGGTGGCTCCCTATTTGTTGTTTTACTAGTGTTTATCTCCCCTTTCGCACACAAACAGTGTTTTATATGGACTAACAAAACATCATGGCTGTCAGTCAATTAAAATATTTAATCACACATCTTTTATCTCTTCAAAATGTATGTGTGTATGTGTATATATTTATTATCGAAAATCAATTATCTCCACAAAACAATGACAGATATTGTCCAGAAACCGGTAGGTACTGCATTTAGCATATAAACATGCTCAAATCATAACATGGCAAACTGCAGCCCAACAGGTAACAACAGCTGCAGGGACCCCTTTGAAAATGGCCATGCCAGTTTTTGTTTGGAGCGTTATTTATCCTTCTTTGCGACAAGGTAGCCAGACATATTTGGTACGGATGGATTCCTTGTTTCATATGATATCAGTATTGTCACTATAGCTTAAAACCTGAGGCACTGCAACCTAAAAAATGCAAGTTGTCTTCACATGTAAAAAAAAATTAGTGGCGTTAAAATGAATTTGCGTTATTATTGTGTTAACTTTGACAGCCCTAATAAACATACAGTGACTTGTAAATCCAGGCTCTGACGTTGGTGAGTGAGTTTCTAGCAAACATGTCCGTTTGTCATTGTTGTGTCTCAGTGTGTCGGAGAACCAGTCGCTGCTGAGGATGCCTCCCTGGGAGAATGTGTGGCTGCTGGGAGCCATCTGCCTCTCCATGTCCCTCCACTTCCTCATCCTCTATGTGGAGCCTCTTCCAGTAAGACACATTTCTTTTAGTTTGAAACTAAGAGTAAGACACTGTGACGTCAGTAACACAGGTAGTGTTGTCATGTCTGCTGTTTCTCCAACGGTGATCGGTCTGTATTTATACAGAGATGTATATATGTTGGGGCTTCCAGTGTAGCCAGCGGATATCTCGGCCAAGACTTCCTTTCTGTCCGATTAGCATCTTGAAATGTGAGACTGGGGTTCAGAGACGACGACCACTGAATTGCTTCACAAGTAGCTTGTTTAGAAGCTAATTTTAAAGTAATAAAAAGTTAAGTCATCATCAGATGATAGCTGGTTGGTTTCCAGGTTGTATTTCGCCCCTTTTGCTCTGCACACCTGCATTCAGCCAAAGTCTGCTGGTCTATACTGCTCAGACTGCAAACAGAAACCAGAATGGCTTCAGCTTCTTCTTCTGAATGCAGGATGTGTTCCTAGAGATGACTGTGCAGACTGGACCGCGGTTTGATTTTAGTCTGCTGTGCTTCTCTTCAGATCATCTTCCAGATCACTCCTCTGAATCTGACACAGTGGCTGATGGTGCTCAAGATCTCGCTTCCCGTCATCCTACTGGACGAGTTGCTCAAGTTTGCCGCCAGGAACTACCTGGAGCCCGGTAAAGAACTGGAGAAGCCCGACAGCTGCAAAGGCTGCTGCCTGTCTGCATGTATGGAGGGCATCTCCTGGCCTTTCGTGGCCGTTTCCCTCCCTCTGGTCCTCTGGATCTACAGCTCCGACACTAACATGGCCGACATGTTCTGGTCCTGACTGACTTGAGCACAACCTCCCCCACCACCACCACCACCACCACCACCACCACCTCCCTCTGTCCTCTCCCTCTTTCCCTCTCTCGCCTTCCTACATGTGCATAGCTTGTGTGTGTGCGTGTTTGTAGAGTTAGCGTGTACTTGTGCATTCCAAGGACCAACTTTAACACATGAAACCTAACTGATAATTTAAGATGTTAAGATTGAGACGTCACCTGGTTTGAGTTGGGATAGGATTTTTTTTGAATGGGTGAGGCTTTAAATGAGAAGACCATCACTCCCGTAGCTGTGGACTTTGTTGCTGGTGTGAAAGAAAACATACTGTTGCCAGTTTTTTTTTATTCTTCTTCTTATTATTATTGTCAATATTGCCTTTAAGGTTTAGATTTTTAATAATTTTGGGAATCTCAGTTGTCTCATGTCACTACAGTAACAACAGCCAACTGTTTGTTTAGCTTCCCTCTTCATGAAAAGCAATCGAAGATATCAGAAATCCATTGATCTGTACAGAGATTGAATTTTATGCAACTCCTTTTTTTTTTTTTTTTTTTTATGGCTTCGTAAATTGTTTGACCAGTGTGGCTTAGACATACCGCCTTCATTCTCTCATGTTTACCATTGTGTCTTCAGTATAAACTCCGAACTCTTTCAGAGAGGACAAGCTCCGTGTGGCCGACGAGGACGGGAAAGGTTTGGGAGTGAACATTTTGAATGCTCCGCTTAAACAAAAAAATCTTGAAAAACAAAAGCCGCATGTCCTGTGACCAAGCATGAACTGTATGTGGTTTCTCATTCCTAATTTAATTGTGTATGTTCCCCCGCTCCAATGTTAGTATAAATTAACCTCATGGATGTTTTTTTTTTTTTACTCTATAATGATTTGAAGATAAGCCAGTTTTTCTGCACTGGGCAGAGCACAGCTACCTCAATATGATAAAAAGATAATTTTTTTGCTCATCTCTAGATGCTTTTCCTAAACGGTCTCGCTAAAGCGTAACATCCGAGGTGTGCCCCTATTTGCTTGTGCAGAAAACAGAAGAACAAAATTTTCCTCTAACATTTTTAAGGATATATTTTGTTTGTATTGATTTTTTTTCTTAACTTTATTTGTCTTTTGCTTTGGAGACAGAACCGAGTGGGGGTGAAGTTTGTTAGTCATCTCCATAGCATTTGATTCAAAGGACAATAATAATTAAAATCCTAAGAAATAAAATACTAATACTCCAAATGAACTTGGATTGCAAATAAGAACCCTAAAAATGTTGTTTTTTTTTACTTCAAGGAAAAATACACTCATAAACCCTTTGAATCAAAGTGTTTTCTGGTTTTATTTAATGATTCAAGCCATTGGTTATCAACATTATTCATATCCAGTATTTTTTCCTTCTATGTGCATATAATACTTGAATACAAATCCTTTCAGACATATGAATGCTTCAGTGTCCTTGGCACAACATGACGGGCAGGAGATATTGACAGCACAGAGGAACAGATCTTGTGTATATTTGACTCTTACAGGCTTTAATACAGTGTAGAGGTTTTAGTTAGTGCTGGACTTACCACACTTTGTGGCGGTGTATACATACCTGCACTAAACTTGAGCATTATTTTGTGTGGAAATTCCCACATGTGAGAAATCTGAAGCATGTTTTTTGGGTTTGTTCGCACTGTGTGTTTGTGTTCCACGTAACAACTGTGTGCTTTTTCCCCTCAATGCCTTCCATTGGCTCCCCTGTCACTAGAGTGAGTATCATTCGCTTCCTCGCACCACTAAATACCAGTTCACCAAAGTACGCTATAATAAAACTACACAGCAGACTTTTTTCACCATTGAACCTGCAGTCGGCTGAATGATTTTAGCATCATTGGGCATAATAACCTTTCAGTATTTTATAATTCAAGTGTTCTTAGAGAAAACTGGACTTTTTCCACCTCCTCATGGCTGTTTTCAGGATTTTGTTCGACGACGGCAGCTGTCAGTCACCACAAACTCTAATCAAACAGTCAAACTAGGCAGCGCTGATATGAATTAATATTCTGTCACTTTAATGTCTGTTTTTCTCCTCAGAAACATCCTGTAGTTCCTGTTTAGCTGTAAAATGAGAAAGTTTGCTCCGACTGGTGGGCGGTGCTTTCCTCTACTGATCTCAACATGGCTGCCGGATCACAAACGTTCTTATGTTGCAGCTAAACAGTAACTACAAGATGATTCTTACAACATTTGAGTAGAAAACTAATCATTGGCCGTTTGATCGGAGTCGTTAGTGATTGACAGCTGCTCAGAGACGGCAGGCTCCAGATCAGCTCTGATTGGTTGTTTTCCTCTGATCTGTGAGATCTTGCAGATGCCATTAGGAGCACCAGAGGATACAGGAACATGATTTTTATCAGGTTATCTCATACAGTCAGGATATAGTGACTGTTAATTTCCTCTATTTCTACCCACTGTTGCTTTAAACTGAGAAGCATGTTTGGAAATCAAGGTTAATTCTCCCCCTTAAACATATGTGAGGGAGTGATTATGACTTGCCGATCCATACAAATACTGATTAGGTGTCGACCACATGCCGCTATTGTGAATGCCACTGTGCTGTTCTGTTCACTGCTCTGGCACTCGCCTTTATTCACTAAACCGATACCTATTTCTTGATAGTGTGGAAGGAAATAAAATGAACAACGTCTTGTAGACCGGGCATGGTATTTTCTGGACTAACCTAGTTTTTCTCTCCCTTTTTTAGGTTGGCTCTCATAAAAGCTTCGCAAATTTTAAAGCGTTGGCTCAGAGGCTGGAGTCGTCTTACTGTCAGCACTCTAACGTCACACACCTCAGACACCATGATGACCAGCAGTGTGTGTTTTCTTGCACAGACAAAACAAACAAAACGGACGTTTTCACAGTAATAAGACCAAATACATGATATACTTAAAAAGTGGCTGGGCTGGAAACACTTCCCTTTGCCCTTTGCACCACAACACACATCTTAACACACTTTTACCTCTGTGTGCACATACTATATCAATACAACACTATTCCAGTTTTGTGCGCAGGGAAGTTTACGACGCCCTCAACGTTCCGTCTTGCATGAAGAACTTCCAACTTCCATGGTAGCTTGTCACGTAGAGAACCCTTAAAACCACTGGGTTGAATGGTCTTAGCTGTACATCAGTGTACAAAACATTCATGCATGCGTTTCAGCTGTACGTAGGCTTTGCAATTTGTATTTATAGATTCTAATGTATAATACTCAAATGACAATATTAAGATGGTTTTAAGATGGATATATCATAGATATGTAAATCACTGTTTTTATTGTAATGGTTTGGGTAATTTGCACAATACTAGACATGGAGAAGTGACTCATGCTGAACTTGACTGTGCTCTACTTGAGTTTTTTAACTTAATTTTTCCCATTTTGACAACTACTGTAGGCCGATCACTGATCTGTTTACTTTCTGATGATGTAGTCCTTCACAATGAGGACTGACACTTTGATTCATTGGTAATCCTGCAATACAACAGTGTTTTCCTATTGCCTCTGCATTACTACTATTATTATTATTATTATTATTATTATTATTATCATGTATCTTCATCAACTGCTGTAAAACTGTGATCTAATGTGAGGGGGCTCCGTACTTTCCCCTCAGCGACACCTGATCGAAGAACAATATTAACCATATGTAAAAAGACGATCATTATTGATGATGATAATGGTTGTACATGCATTACTGAGGTTGTGATTTCAGGTAAATAAAACAATATAGTATTTGAATTTTGTCCTTTTGCTTTCTTGCATCTGCCAATGTCTTGTTCCGCAGTATTATACAATAAAAGGTTAAAACATCAATACCACTGGGTTAACAGCTTAGCAGAGCTTTACACTGAGATCTTTAAAGAGGACCTGTTACACTTTTCCACTTTAGGTTTTTGTGCAGGATCTGCAAAGTTAGTTGAGCTACTCGCCTCCACAGAAAAGCTGCTGCTCAACTGCCTGAGACGCCCTGCTGGAAGTCCCGCCTTTTCCTCTGTAACGTGGTGATGTCACTAAGTAATACATTTACATAACACCTGGCTTGTGGCTAGTTTGGCATCCCCAGAGCTGACTAATGGCATAGATCATACAGGCGGTCGCCTAGTGCACCACCTCCTAAATAAATACTTTGGTTGGCGCCCTTCCTCATTTTCTACATTGAGATAACAAATGAAGAAAGACAGAAATACACTTTTCATCTCTGTAACTCTCTTTCTCACACTTCTTCTGCCTGACTGCACTTAATAAAAGTGTAAATTATGGTGAACCTGACCAAACACTTTAAAGCCAACAATATCAGGGACTAATTATTTCTGTTATATTTATATGAAAATAAAAATCTTGATTTTTGTCTTGTGATGTCTGATGTGTGTTGTGGTTTACGGGGCTAGGGTGGTGATGGTGTACATCCTGGACACCGAGGACTCCAAATCCGAAGTTTGCCTGAGGCACCAAAAGCGCTGGATCCGGCCCTGAGCATGCCCTCAAACAACGCTAGTTAGAGCGGAGCTGGAGTGTAGTCTGAAGAGTTTGTTTCGGTTGACCAATCGCAAAGCAGCTGACCGATCAGAGCAATCCGGAGCTCAAACGGAGGGTGAAAAGAGGAGCGGCAGCACAGCTGGGATGTTTTTTTTTAAACATTAAAGTGTGTAAACATGTTTTAGTAGAAACCCAAAATACAAGTAGGCACCTGAAAATAAGCCTAATGTGTCCTCTTAAAGTGGTGGAGCTGAGGTCAACGTTACAGCAGCAGCTGTGCGTAAAATAACATGATGTTAGTCCGCTGGGTGGCAGCGTTGCGTTACAGATACCAGCAGCACTCCTCCATGTTCTGTCACACCTGCCTCACAGGTACAGCCACCAGCTTCTAAAGGAACCCGGACGGAACAACATGCTGCCATTAATAAAGATGTAGGACAGGAATATAGGGAGAGGCATATGTTATAATCTTTAATATACTGTATGATTTGTGTCTGCCTGAATGTGCAATAAGACAAACCGGCAATCATGCAGTAAAATAAGGAAAAGGGCCACATGTGCCAGAGTTTCCAGAATACTAAGACAGCTTTAGCGCTTTAAAAAGTTGAGATATTATAATAATAAGTTCGAGCAGTGATATCTCCAGAAAACGAGGCCGGGCTGGCCGCTCCGCTCTGTCTCTTTAACCAGCAGGCTCCCTGTCACTGGTCCCTCCCACCGCAGCCCTCCAGCGCTGCTGGCCTGAGATGGGAGCGCACACAGCGGCACCATCACGGCCGAAGCAACGGGACAAACCTGGAAAACAAGAGGAAAAACGACAAAAGCACCTAGGTACCGAGCAAGAAAATGGGATAACGGAGCATATCATTCATTTAAACCGGATAACACCGCTGATCCGCGTCCTCTGAGGAACTCAGATGTTGTCGTCGCTTGTGTTTTTGCGCTTTTTATCCTTTCTCCTTGAGCGCTACTGGTACAAAGGCGCCTGGTCTGGAGCAGCACCTGGGATCACTGCCTTAGGAATGGGCAAGAGTGAGCGGACCTGGACACCCGGTACGGTGGACTCAGACTGTGAGTAGCAGGATTAAAACACTTTCTTGTGTTTTTTCCCTCCCCCCTGGGATCCAGATCCCAGTGTCACCCCGCGAAGACAGATGCTGTCATTGTGTCGAGGCTGAGATTCAATGAAAAAAATCTCCTGAAAGTGTCCTTTCCTGGAATAATGCACGAGACAGATTGCAGCTTTTTATCCTTTTTTATGCCTCACACATTCCCAGCTATTCCTCTGCCTGAACAGCCGGTTTCTCTCGTTCAGAATGGGATGTATTGTTGCATCTGCGCAGCCCACGACAAGTGTCAGCAATTAGACTGTGTGTTTGTGAAGGGGGTACCTAAAGGCCTGTTTTAAACACTGCTCCTGACTGTGAGTGGTCATTGTTGTAGAGAAGGACGAACTGGACTAAAAAAGGACCAACGGTGCGCCCTTTGGCTTCATTCACCCAGAGTGTGTGAGCCAGGGTCGGTCACATAAATAAATTAGGCTCAATATGGTGGAGCCGGTGGGATTCACAGAGGCGTGGAAAGCGCAGTTCCCGGAGTCCGAGCCCCCCAAAATGGAGCTGCGATCCGTCGGGGGCATCGAGCAGGAGCTGGAGAGGTGCAAGGCGTCCATCAGGCGCCTGGAGCAGGAGGTGAACAAGGAGCGCTTCCGCATGATCTACCTGCAGACTCTCCTGGCAAAGGAGAGGAAGAGCTATGACAAGCAGCGGTGGGGCTTCAGGAAGACCCCATTGAATGAGGGGATGGACCCCGCGGCCACACAGGGTGCAGAGTGCCAGTCCCAGCAGCCGCACATGCAGGAGACCGGTGGAGTTGGAGTAGGAGTAGTTGGTGGAGGGTATGGTGGTGGAAGTATGGATAGGAGCCGTTATCAGCCTCCTGGAGACGGAGCTGGAAGGTCCAAACCCAGGCCTCCACCAGCCAGGAAGTCGGCCTCCCATGGAGACGGACTAGAGTCGGCCTTTGAGGTGCCCCAGCAGGCCGAGTCGATGTCTTGCGACAACCTCGATGGTCTCTCGCCGTCCAAGCAGAGAGGCGGCATCTCTGTCTCCCCCCGCAGGCTTAACCTTCCGCCCCCAGACAAGGAGCTGCCCTCTGACCCCAAGGACAAGTTGGGGATGGGACTTGGTGTGGCAGCTCTCAGGTCCAATTTTGAGAGAATCAAACGGGCCAACTCTCACTCAGCGGGGGATGTAGCAAAGGGACAGGAGAAGCAGCTGCCGCCGCCACCGCCGCCCTTCTACTCTAACATGGAATTCCACCACGAGAGGGGTCTGATCAGGGTCAACGACCGTGACGTCTCTGACAAGATCAGCTCCCTGGGCAGTCAAGCCATGCAGATGGAACGAAAGAGATCTCTTCACTCCCTCCCAGGTAACTTGGCAACAGTGGCAGGGGAGCTCCGTGCCAGGCCGGTGTACAGAGGCCGGTCCACTGAGAGCACCTGCGGCTATGATGCAGAATATGAAGACGGGGAACCCAACCAGCGACATTCAGGGAGGGCCAATGGGGGCAAACCTCCACCGCCGCCTTGGCAGCCGTCAGAGTTCCAGGCCTACTCCAGCGTCTATGTTGGCGGGGTGATGATGGGTGAAGGTGGTGGTGGAGACGGAAGAGGCGGTGGTGGAAGTGGTAGTGGAGTCACAATGAGAGACCTTGGGGGAGGCGATGACCACCTTTTGACCTGGCCACGCCGTTCCTATTCCCCAGGGAGCTTTGAGGATGTTGGCGGGGGCGGTGGCTACACGCCAGACTGCAGCTCCAACGAGAACCTGACGTCCAGTGAGGAGGACTTCTCCTCGGGCCAGTCCAGCCACGTCTCGCCCAGTCCCACCACAGCCTTCCGCCGGCCCTTCAGAGAGAAGAGCCGTTCGCCGTCCCAAAACTCCCAGAACTCCCAGCACTCCTTTGACAGCAGCAGCCCTCCGACGCCGCAGTCCCAGAAGCGTCACCACCGGCAGCAGGGAGGCCACGTGGTCATGTCTGAAGCCACTATTGTGAGTGTTCGCAAGACCGGTCAAATCTGGCCACCTGGTGCCCATCATGACCTTGTGCCCCATGGAAGAACATCCCATGACAACAGTTTCCATGGAGACCACCTAGGTGAGTGATGGTGCCTTCTCTAACCTTTGTTGTGGTGGAAAGCAGGTGGGCTGGATGTCAAAGAACATTTTAGACCCCTCTCATAAATGTCTGGTTGTGTAGGAAGGAAAAACGAATGAGTGAATGAGTGTTATTTCATCATGTGCAGGTATCTGTTTTGCATTTTTATCCTCTTCTTCATGTCTTTCCTCTTAAAACCCGCAAAGCAGCCAAATGTTGACGTAATTGATAGTATCTGCGCGATTGTGTGTGCACACAAACAGGCAGGACTGTGTGTTCTTTGGACGGTCTTGCGTGGGAGACAGATGAAAGATCCTCCTCTGCTTATTCCTGGAATGTCAGTCAGGGTGGGTGAACAATAAATGCGGTCAGTCTGGGTTGAAACTGCCGGTCTAGCCTCTGTCAGACGACTCCTGTGGCTCCGAGTATGGAATTCCAATCACAGGTGTCTGTCTGCTTTCCCGTCTGTCTCTCTTTTTTGCTTGAAAACGTGACAGAGTAGAAGACAATTCCCCTGAACCTCAAGCTGAAACTCTTCACCAGTGTTTAGCACAGAGCAGGACAAAAGAAATCCACCCTCCAAACAATTATGTGCAGTATCCCTAACCACTTAATTGCAGCCTTTGAGCTACAGCACCTGTAATAGAGCAGCAGATAGATGTGCAGCCTGGAGCTAACTGGGCAGTCAGGCCCAACAACAGTGGACTTAGTTTACTGTAATTCCTCAGTAAAGTTTCCATTGCAGAGGCTGTGCCAGCTCACAAGAAGTGAAACCAAACACTGCTCGGGTAATTCAAATGTTTGACATCATTTTTGTAGTCATGGAGTGTTGTTTACTGAGGTGCGGTTGGCTGCTGTTGTGCACATTTTGCTTGTTGTCTCGCTCTGGTTCTCTGCTGTTGAAGTGAGTAGTGTTTTAGCACCCAGTATATTGTAACAGATCTGGGACTGGCACCCTGCTGGACCAGACAGGCATCACAGGCCTGCTCCGGGGCCAGGATAGTTCAGAGAGGAAGACGTAGTGAGGTAGCTGGCGAAAGAAAGAGAAACAGAAATATAACGGGGGGATGAGAGCACTGAAAGAGAGAGAAACAGAAATATAACGGGGGGGAGGAGTGCACTGAAAGATAAGGAAAAAAACATGGTTTTTGATGCACTGGTCCATTTTAAGATTCAGGACTATTTTTCTTCCATAGCGTGTCTTCTTTCAGACTAGTGGAAAGGACATGTCCAACATACACATTTAGGTGTTCATTTTACTACTTTGAAAAAAATACTTGTCCTAATGTAAGTAATTAACTGGGGAAGGTTTATGGTGATATCTATTATTTAAACCTGCAGTAGGCAGAATGTTTTTGGCATCACTGGGCAAAAAATCCATTATAACCTTTCAGCATATTGTAATTCAAGTGTTGTGAGAGAAAACTGGACTTCTTCCTCATGACTCTGTTTTTTTTCTGCCTAGTTTGATCAGAGTTCAGAGTGACTGACAGCTGCTCAGAGACAGCAGACTCCAGCTCGGCTCTGATTGGTTGTTTTCCTCCGGTCTGTAAAATCTTGGAGATGCTGTCACACAGAGGAACGTGATTTTTTTTCAGATGACCTTTCTCATGCACTACTATCAGTTTAGTATATAGTGACTGTTTAGTAAAAATATCTTTTTTTTAATCATATTTGCTCCCGCTGCAGCTTTAACATGTCTTACCCTGTTCACCTGTACTGTCACATATCTCTAAAGGCCCTATTCTCAATGAAACTTTCCGGTTTCATTCCTATCAATAGGTTTTACAGAGAGGTTTGGTCATATATAATTCATAGCCTGATTTAAAACTAAAAACATGGTGAAAATATTTTTATATGGTTGTGTTGAAAATAGATATCTAAAATTCCATCTGTAAAAATCTTTTGACTCTAATATGTCAACAAAATTAAACAAGAATTTTGAACCTGGCTTTATCCAAATTAATATTGCAAATTAGCACATTTTTAATAAGCTAATGCATCATTTGTATATGTAAACATACAATATCAGGAAACCTGTTATACAGAAAAAAGGGATGTTAATAATTAAGCATTTAACCGATAACTACTTCAGCTGGTGAACGCAGCGCCGTGGCTGCTACAGTAACTCTCCTGACGGTGAACTGGAGACAGTGAACGCAGCACCGTGGCTGCTACAGTAACTCTCCTGATGGTGAACTGGAGACAGTGAACGCAGCACCGTGGCTGCTACAGTAACTCTCCTGATGGTGAGCTGGAGACAGTGAACGCAGCACCGTGGCTGCTACAGTAACTCTCCTGACAGTGAACTGGAGACAGTGAATGCAGCGCCGTGGCTGCTACAGTAACTCTCCTGACGGTGAACTGGAGACAGTGAACGCAGCACCGTGGCTGCTACAGTAACTCCTGACGGTGAACTGGAGACAGTGAACGCAGCACCGTGGCTGCTACAGTAACTCCTGACGGTGAACTGGAGACAGTGAACGCAGCACTGTGGCTGCTACAGTAACTCTCCAGGTGCAGAGCTGTTGGCTCAGTTGTTTGTTGTGCTCAAATACTGCAGCTGGTTCGCTGCTGCATGTGAGGCACAAATCTTGTCGGTTATTGGTTGAGAAAATTTTTAAAAATTAGCATTCCTAACAGAGAGTAATTCTCCTAATCTAAGTAATCATCTGGCGAAGTTTCATGGTGATATCTATTAACTATTTTTAATTATCTTTTTACCCCTCAAGTTTAAGGACAAGAGAAGCCTACTGTTCCCGCACAATAAAATAAATTCTAACTAAATATCATCCATTATTTTGTAATGTGTGATTCAGGTCTGCAGGCATCATTCTGGGTATCATTATTGTCTGAAACCGGATGCAGCTCATTGCCTACATGTCCTGAACAGAGAGCAGGTCTCTGTGCATCTATAATTCATATATTTGAATAGAACCACTGACACAGTGGCCTCGGTGGAATCTAAAATGTTTTCTCCAGACAGGATGTGATCATCAAACAGACATATTTTGCAGTGAAAGTGAAAGACATCATCCCTCTCAGGGTAATAGGCAGACGCCGTCACCAACAGTTAAGTATAAAGCTAACATTCATACAGCAATTAAGATTGTGCATGGTTAGGAGATAGGAGTCCCCACAGCAAATGGCTAGCTAATTCCCCAGCTGCTATGTTTAGGATTATCGCTGCACTGTCTGCTCTCTTTGTTTTAACATCTTTTCCACAACAGTGAGCCCTGTGGGGAGTTAGGCGAGCTGGAAGAGCCGGGACGGAGATGGGAGGATGGAGGATGGGTTGCAGACGGCGATGCATTTAGTGGGATAATCTGGAATTTGAGCAGAAGTGAAAAATGTTGGTTGGACACCCTGCAGAGTGGTTTTGTTTTCTAGTCTGGGTTTAAGCCAGTGCAGACGGGCGTGATGTCGACGGCGAAGGTGATGATAGCGACGAATATTGCCTCATTGTGTAGTTTCAGCCAGAACTGAGAGAGGATAGTAAGGGAAAGTTTTCAGTGGGTGGCTCATGATAATAATGAAGAGTGGGACGGTGTAGTGAGGAAGACTTGAGGGAGGCAGAGTGCAAGGCCGAGCTGTCGTTTCTCGCTCCGGCGGTCAGGGATGCGGGGGCTGCAGAGAGGCGCAGATGGGAAGAGCTCTCCCGTTGCGTAACAGAAACACACAGACTCGCACACAAAGATGCACACACCCGGCGTTTCCTCGGATACCTCCTGGCTGCGCTGCCTGCAGCAGTCGCCGTGCACGTACCGTACGTCGTACAGGAACGATGTTTCCGACCAGAGGCTGACCCCAGTCTGGAGATGCTTCTCTAGCTCGTCAGATCCTCAGTGATTAGTGCTCTCTGCCTGCCAACAACGCGAGTAATTGCCTCATGGTGTGTTTTGTTTATTTAATGTTGGGAGGATTTCAGGATGAAAAGTTTTACATGCTGAGTACAGACACGAGCAGGTCTTTGTGGCTGAGGCAGACAACAAAATGACAAAATGAGTGAAAGATTTAAATACAGACATTTCCCTCGAGTGTCAGACCGAGGTGAGAGACGCAAAACACGTTCGGAGGCACAACGTGTCATTTTTGAACTGAGCTGAACAAACCTGAGCGTGACGATGTGACGTCAAGTGTTCACGCCGAAGAGTCTCTTTCACATCGATCTCTTCCTGAGGAAGTGGAGAACATTCTTGATCTTGATTTCTACAGGAAAATTGAAACCAACATCATGCAGGACTTAAGTTAAATATGGGAGAAATGTCAGATTAGTGGAGAGGTGAATTAAGATCAAACCCCACACATATTACCTGCTTAGAGTTTCGGTTTGAGGTCAGTTCATTGAAGAAAGGGAGCTTTCACTACCTCCTCTAATGAAATGGGTGGTAACCAGAAATGTCATTTTCCTCCATACGCTGTTTCCATTGATTCATTTGGAGGGAAATGTGCCTGTAAACCAGGGAATACCTGTGGGTTTGTGTCTCTGAGGGCGGGCATGCCAAAGCCGGACAGACCCAAGAAAGCTTCAATGGTTTTATTGTCCACAACCTCCACCTCCCTCAGCTCAGCTGGGTCCTGTCAGCGGCTGGGTTTTTAGGCAGGCAAGCCTCCTGCCCTCTTTCTACAACTTCTCTGGTCTCAGGGTTATTTATCACTTCACCCCCCATCCCCCAGTCCAAACTATCTGGATGGATAGATACCACTAGAAGTTATTGATTTCAGTCATTTTAGCCATCATGTGGGTGAACTGAGCCTTTGAAAGCTGGAGAAAAGAGAGGCCACGGTGTATTTAAAGGTGCCTAATTAGAGTATTAATACAGCATCAAGCAGTGATTTCCTGTGTAAAGATATAGAGGAGTAATGTCTGCCTGAGCAGAGAATGAAGTCGCCCTCCCTCGTCGAGGATAGCCCCACTTATCTCCTAGAAAATCAGAGTTGAGCGTGGTGCTTGCATACGTTTATCTGCCTGTCGTACAAGAAGCTGATCAGTGGCGATGACGGTCTGTAGCAGCAGCTCTAGAGAGGATCTGAGGCTGTGTATGTGTGTGTGCAGTTGTTGCACTGTGTGATTCAGCCTGATGGTAGAAGCAGCTCACGAGACACAGAGAGGTTTTGTCTGTTACCTCCAGCCAAGCCCTCATGCTTTACAGTGGTCCGGCGTGGCCCAGTGACCCCCTTTTCACACTGAGGGGGCTGACTGTAGCTCTTAAAAAGGCTTGTTCAGTCTGGGCCACTGAGTGAGCTTGGCAGTGAAAGCCTCAGTTACCTCAGCCGGTCCGGCACACGGGAGCTGAAGGCTCTCAGTCGGGACCCTGAATGGTGGAAGGGAGAGGAGGGAAGCATGGGAGGGTCGGAAGGAGAGGTGGAGGTGGAGGTGGAGGGAGGGGGAGAGCGGATCTGCCTTTCTTGCCAGCTGGGTGCTCAGCTCAGCCTTTCATTGGGCTGGTAGTACAACCTGCTCGGACCAAGTATGCCGGCACAGAACGGCCCCTTTGTTCCCTCTGCTGGGATCAGTTATGGAGGAAGAAAACTTCCTTTCTGAGGAAAAAAGCCTCATTCAAGCTTCTCTGTAATATTACTTCCACAATGTGAAGAGTTTAACTTTAAGACCCTTCAATATGAAAATATAAACAATACAAAATATCTATCTGTGTCTCTCCTGATTCAGTACACTCGTGATACTCGAGTGCCGATTTGATATGTATTGTGATTCAGTATTACAATTTGTTGTGATTTCTGTCAACACTACACCATGAGAAAAATCTAACCATCCAGGGACTTTTCCTTCAGAAAATATCTAAATGAATCCAGTAAAATGTCTGATTTTCAGCATGTCTGTAGTCAGAGATGTCCTGAAGTCAAATCTATCAGGATCATTGTCAGAAATTATTTATTACATTTTTTATCCAGCAACCCAAAAATCAAAGAATAAAGACATTTCCCTCACAGATTAGTGGGATTTTCTTTTTAATTTATCAGGGACATGTAATGTTTTATACTCTGCTGAATATAATCAATCAATCTGATTTCCATAGATGGATTTTGTATATACAGTTCTCTTTGGTAACACCTTATTTTGAAAAGCAGACGTAGTCCCAGGTGTCTACTTCCTCTAACGTCTCCAAGGTGGTCTCTAGCTCTCCGTCAGCTCCGTTCTCTTTATCCATCCATGGTCAGCTCCATCGGGGCCGTCTGAATGCATTTAACATAAATGTCAGTATATGGCGCTCTACAGTCGTAGCGTCGGCCCGTTGGACCGCGGAGACGAGAGCGACGGCCGGCCGGACCGCACGTTACCGCCGTACGATGAGGTTTCCTCTCTGTGACGGAGTTAGCGTGCAGCTTTAGCCGTGATGTCTAGCTCTGCTTTTCCAAAGTGTTTCCCTCCTTTACTGGATGTATAGTGTTTACCAGGCTGGATTTAACATGGAGGGTGGAGGTCAGATCCACGCCCACCCTCCACCCTTTAATACTTTACTGGATGTGTAGTGTTTACCAGGCTGGATTTAACATGGAGGGTGGAGGTCGGATCCACGCCCTCCCTCCAGTGTTTTCTACTTTCTTGTTGCAGTCGGCTGCTGTTTGTTTTGGATATGAACGGATATGACGTCACATTAGTCAGACTACAGCAATAAAAGTGGTAAATTCCTTCTACCTCCACATAGACTCAACTGAAGCAAATATATCGATTTTGGCATTAAAAACTGGCGATACATACATACTGTATGGCTTTAAATGATCAAATAAAAGCAGACCCAGTATTCTGTGTCCAGAGCGATCATGTCTGCTTGTGTTGCATCTCATGTTTCTGCAGCCGACGTCCAGCCTGGCGCTGCTCGGTTGGCAGCGGGCCGGAGGGTGGAGCTGCTCCAGCAGCTACCCAGTGAGAGTCAAACTGCCTGGCTTGGTTTGTGTGGCTGGAGCCGCCAGCTTCAGCCCCACACTGAAGCACAGACCTCAGTGTGTGGAAAAACCTGTTTAAGGTATTTGTGTGTCAATTAGTTTTAGGCCTGTTGAGGGTTTTCTTGCTACCCTTCGGGTGATGGGAATCAGGCTGGATGATCAGAACCGGACTCTGCTGACAGACGTGAATACAAACACACATAAAGACGATCTCACAGACCTCCAAAGGGTAATTACTCTTCCCTGCTTCTGTTTATTTCTTCTCCTTGTGTACTTCCTCTGGTGACCGACAACTGTTGTAAAAAAAAAAAAAAAAAAGTGGAAAATCCCTTCCATAAATTCTGGTGAGTCTTTTCTCCCCTCGTGTATCGGCGTGCCCTTTTTGAACATCGGCCATCTTGGCTCTCTGTAACATGGCCCACGTTGTCATAGTAGTCGCTGAGCTTGGCCACAGTGCAGGGAAACTGTGCTAGTTAGCGTCCACCGCTAACCGCTCACCACAGGCCTTCAGTAGTGTGTGAGTGCTTTGCTGGTTTTCTGCGTATATCCTAGCTGAGCTGCACGGGCCGTTAATCACAGCCAGCTCTCTGAGGGACCGGGTGAAGGTTTGGGGGGTGGAAAGAAAGTTCTGGTTTATGGTCTCTGGTTGAGACCACAAGGCAATGTGGCGTCCATGAAGATTAATATCACAATGACCTGAAAGGCCCTTAGAGAGAATTTGTCCAGATTTAGCTGTGCTGGAGTACAGACATTAAAGGGGCATTCCACTTATTTTACATGTCAGCTTCAATTTGCTAGTCACAGGAAGTACAACACGACAGCCTGTGAAAACAGTCGTATGATGTCGTCAGTGGCTCTGGAGGAGATCTGTCAAGTCTGAGAAAATGACTCGGGTCACGTCACATAAGTGTCCTGAGTAACAGTACGTGGTGTGGGTTGAACCCTCCGGGGACTGAGCCTTTTCTGACTCTCTTAGGTAAGGTCAGGTTAGTAAAACACAATTTGAAATTTTCAGCAATTTACTCATTTTCTACAAAAGTTATGTCCAAATGTCTGCACATTTGTAGCCCAAGACCTCTGGTAAAAAATAAAATAAAATAAAGACTCTGCATTATTTACTAGGGCTGTCAATTGGTTAAAATATTTAATATTTAATTGTGATTAATCTCAAAATATTTACATATTTTGTATCTGTTTAAAATCTACCATAAAGGGAGATTTGTCAAGTATTTAATTAACATGTTAGTGGACAAATATGCTGCTTTATGCAAATGTATGTATATATTTATTATTGTAAATCAGTTAACAACCTTAATCAATAACAGATATTGTCCAGAAACCCTCCCAGGTTCTGACTTTAGCATCAACAATCTGCTCCAATCAGAACATGACAAACTGCAGCCCAACAGACAACAACAGCTGTCAGTGTGTCAGAGTGCTGACTTGACTATGACTTGATCCAGACTGACTGGGACTATCAGAAAGTGGGCATGTCTGTAAAGGGGAGGCTGGTGGGGACCCAGAGAACCCATTTACATTCACACATCTGGAGGTCAGAGGTCAAGGGACCCGTTGATCATGGATATGACAGTATTTCCTCACCAAAGTGTAGCCTCAGTTTGGAGCGTTATTTAACCTCCTTCCCAACAAGCTGGTCTGACCTGGTTGGTACTGATGGATTTTAGGTTTTCTAGTGTCATATGACAGTATTTCCACGCTATAACCCAAAAAATGGCAAGTTGTGTTAATGTGTTAAGGAAATTAGTGGTGTTAAAACGAATCTGCATTAACTCGTTATTATTATTATTATTATAAGTATGAAGTGACTGACGATGCCACCCCAGAGAGTTAACAGAGATGGATGTTAACCAGTCAGTCACTGAATCGTGGGAAGTGTAGTATCTGGTGTTTTTGGCTCCTGACCCATATATATAATCGACTAAAGGTCAGGACATCTCTGCTTCTCTACTCGTAGTCTGTCTCTTGTGAGTCTCCCAACACTACAAATCTAAATCACTGGAGTGCTCTTTTAACAGCAAAATTAAAATATAAAACAAGGTTTAACACAAAATCTCATCCATATTGCTGATGTTTGATTGAACAAAACACGTTCTGCAAGTCTTGACAGATGTGAGCGTGAATAGAGAGGCGAGCGTATCGAACATAATTATGAAAGGAGTACACACTGCAAACGTTTCACACACTCACGTACAATTGAAAGCCAAGTGCTGCCTTTTCTTTTCTGGATTAGAGGGCAACAGAAACCTGTCTAGTCATGCAAACATGTACAGTAAGCCTTAATCTCCACTCTTTAGTCTGGGAATTAGAAGCCGGCTAACAATCAGATTAACCATTTCCCCTCCATATAACACACCACACTGCACTCATTACAGCACTAATGCATGATGGCCTATATCTCACCGATGGGATTATCATCTCTCACAAACCTTCGCTGGCGTGTATCCATAACAGGTTATACAGAAATGATGATTTACACAAAAATCTAGCTGTTCTTTTATTTAATGAGGCATTCTCTCTCTTCCCCCCTTCATTTCTTCCCTAAACCTCTTCTCTGTACATTTATTACATCCTCTTCTCTCCATCTCATCCCACCTTTTCACATTTCCTCTTCTTTCCCTCCATCGACGCTCCATTCAGTTTCCAACAGCTGCTTGTAGTTTCCTTTTTGCTAGGAGCCAATTAGAGGTGCATCACCTTTCCGTCTTTGTTTCCGCGGGTTTTCCACCGAGTAAAGGGGGGAGGAAAGCAGGGAGAGATCAAAGTCATCCCCCCCACCCCCAAGCAGGCTCTCTGTAATTGTCCAATAGGGGCTTAACTGACGAACGCCTATAAAACAACACAATCAATGCCAAATGTCAGCAGCCGGCCTCCTTGTTACAGCAGTACAGACTGCCGAGTCGATTCCCCTGCGCCTCTACGAGTCTGTGTTTTCTCTTTTCCTCCAGCTGTTGCTTTATGTCTACATGTCTTTCTTCTGTCTGTCTGCCCGTCCACGCTGCGCTCCGTGCACATGTATGTTCAAATGGGTTTCGTTGACTTTAGTGGAGTTGGCCTCGGTGTACTGTCAGCAGTAAGGATTGTGGATCACTGAGAATTAAGCTATACGTAGGATGTAGCGTCCCCCATCCTTGGCTTCTTGAAATCCTCCATATTGAGAGCATGCTGGATGCAAACAATAACAAATGCATTGTTATTTGGTGCTGTGGATGTCACAATACCAGATATTTAGTAGTCAATACCAATACTAGTGAAATTCCAGGATTCTCCATACTCGATTTGATACTGCAGTAATAAATGAAACACAGCTCATAATTCTCTCTGTTATCTATTTTGTATTGACGTGAAAACATCTCCAAACAAATGCATTCATTTATGTTTCTTACAAAAAACTTAATTTGACAAGATTGCATTTGAACACATCATGACAACCTTGTAATTAACCTTCACCCAGTGGTCATTTTGCAGAGCAGACATGAACGTCTCATAATAATAACTCAATGGCACCTTCGTTAATGTTAGTAGCTCTGTTATGTATCCAAGCAGGACTGTGCCGCTCGCGGCTGCTAACAGCTAACGTTGCTAACTCTCCTCCTGCTGATTTCAACACAGGTTGTTTTCATTCCCTCTGGTTTAGTAGTAGAGCCATGCTTTAGAGCACTTTTCTCTCTGCCGTGTAGGCAGTCCAAAACAAACTGAATGATACAGCGTGCGTCATTGTGCGTTTGTGACTGTCGGTAAGCATCAGTAAGAGGAATCGATCGTCACAGAGGCACGACATGGCCAGAAAATGGACAACTACAGTTCTCTACTCACATCACCTGCGTTTTCCCTGTCTGGCAAAGTGGCGGATGTCCTGATGATTTCACCCACCTCGGGTGGAGGGTGCTAATTTCAAACTCTGATTATCAGGGAAAAATAGGGTGTGTCCCTTGAACAAGTCAGTGGTGAGTTTATTGCGTCCTTTTAGATTTGAGATGCTGTTGGTCTCAAGCCCCATGTAGAAGCTACCGTTCCTGCAGTACTGTAGAAAAACAAGTGGCGTCACATTTTCAGTACTTTGTACCGAAGTATCAGTCCTTGTGGCATCCCTGTTTGGTGTAATATAGAGAAATGTCATCATTTTTGTCACTTATGGATGCTAATTAAAAGTGTGTTGTGTTCACATCCAGCTCCAGCTAGACAAAATCCAGAGGTCTTTGTTGGTCAAAACATGGCCTCATTAAATAGTTGGGAGCTTGTAATATCAAGTGAAACCTCTGTGTTTCCTTTGCTAGAAGAGAAGCACAGCAGTCGTCAGTGCTCTCCCGTAGGGACAGAAAACCCCTGAAGTCGTTTCCATAGCGAAAAGGCTGGAGAAGAGGAGGAAACGCTTCAGACCTTATTAGCTTTTTGTAGCTGCAGATAATGAAGAACCATGAGTTGAGACACCTTGTCCAACCCTCTGCCAGACAGGACACGTGTCTCTTACTCAGTAACAGCAGCATGGATGCAGACACACTGTTATTTCTCTGTAGACATGTTGCTTGGACCACAGTTTGGTTTCAGTAGCGTTTCATTGAATCTGAGTCCAGTATGGAGTCTGCTTTTCACACCTGAATCCTTCTGTTAGTTAAAAAAATACCTAAAATTCAAAAAAATAATTCAGACTTGTAGCTGAATAAGAGTGGTGGGAATCACCAGAGCACCCACGGTGCAGTATTATCACGATACTTAAGTCACGATACAATCTTATTGCAGTTTGTGCAATTATGCACAATGAAATAGTTTCACACTGTTCATCTCAGAGTTTTCATTCACATAACCTGAGGTCAGAGGTCAAGGGATCCCTTTGAATATACCAGTTTTTCCTTGCCAAAATTTAGCTTAAATTTGGAGCGTTATTTAGCGTTCTTCCTCACAGACGAACATGGCAATGGTTGCTACAAATGGATTTCTCTGTTTTCTAGTTGCATATGTTTGCAGTATCTTCACTCTGGTGTTAACAGTTTGTCCACACAGGGGATGTCAGCGGCACGTGGCGGCTGCTTTACCTGTCGTTTTTTATTTTGGCGTCCATGTTAACAGGTAAGAGCAGCCACACAGCCCACGTGAGAGATTCAAGGTCTCGCCGAGCACGGTTCACAG